>WBNH01003129.1:62943-423661 GCA_013401255.1 Urocolius indicus | reverse complement strand
CGGCTGCCTGCGCTCGGCGCTCGGCGCTCGGCGCCCGCCCCCGGCGTTGCCCGGGGCCGGCCCCTTGGCAGCGGACAGCGGCGCGGCCCAGGGTCCGCTCCACACCCGCCACGCGTGCTCAGCAGCGTGTTTTTATTTATAGCAGATCTGGTGAGCGCGGGAGGCGGGAGCCCGGTTCGCAGCGCGGGGGGATGGCGTCGGCGTGCCGCAGCCGGCCAGCAGCCTGAGCGCCGCGGCGGGCGCTCGGCGGGGCTGATCTGGGCACAGGTACGCGGGAAGTTGCTGTTGCTCAAGCAGGCTTTTAATGACTTGGTTTTTAAAGCTGGTCTTTTATGTATGCCGGTGCAGCCAAGGTCACCTTGAGTACAAGGACGCGTCTTGCTTTCACCGTTTGAGCTGCTTTTGTTGTATTTCTGGAGTGATTTGAGTGTTAATTTTCCTTGAGCACTGCTTTTTTTTCTTTTTTTCTTTCAAAAAAAGGGCAAAAAGCTTAAGAGTTAGCAAAGAAAAAAAATTGTAACTTCTGTACTTGGCTGTGTAAAGGTAAGTGCGTACTAGCTTAAACTCCGGTTTGTATTGGGAGCTCTGTACCCGGAGCAGTTGCCGGAGAGGTCTGTGTCTGCTTGGGGAGGGTGATGAAGAAAGGCAAAATGTTGAACTGAAATTTTAGGCCTTGCTCCTGCAGATGTTAGCAAGCAGAGTGGCAGCAGTCTCGTTCCTGGGGGGGACTCGAAGCTTGGCTGTTGTGTAAGTTTCTTTGCAGTGACAGATGGAAGAAGTTGTATTGCCACTTGGCAGTTTCTCTAGATGAAGAAGAAGCTGGGATTCTTTTTTCAGCGGCTCTCTGAAACAAAGCGGTTTAATTTGTAGTCTTTTACAGATACACCATACAATGCTAAGTTGCTTTGATGTGCTTGGTCTTCTCTCTTTTTCCCTTTAGACGAGAGAGAATTATTTATTGTGTTTCTTATATGAACTATAAAACTTCCATTTTAAAATAATAAGTTTAAACTTCTCTACTGCCTTTTAATCCCACAAGCATGGAATATCACTGATGTCAACAGCAGATTCAGACTTAGGGATGTGCTTTTGTGCAGAACATTCCTTCCTCCCAGGAGTGTGCAAACCTGTTTGACTACAGCTAGATCAGATACATGAAATACACTATGAGATAGAAGTGGGAGAGAACATTAATGAATCTTTTTGTAGATAATAGGTGTCCTTGAGGAGCAAATGATGAAAGAGTGAGTCATGGAGTGCAAGAGAATAACAAACTTTTGAAGGCGGCTGAAATGTGTATCCTTGTGGCTGAATGGTTTAGGCTACACAGTGCAGCACAGTGGAAAACATGGAGGGACTGTACAGACCTGTTATGGGAATAGGTGCAGGGAGAGAAAAACATACAGGTAGCTAATTGGTGTGCTGTGGTTGTGGAAATCAAATGTGCTGTGTTTTTTTTTTTTTTTTTATCATGTTAAAATCATGCTGATTTCTGACTGCAGTGAAACTTCTTCAGAACCTAACTTTACCTGAAGGGTGCAAAAATACCAGTTAATTTGCTAATTTTTTTTTCTAGATACCCATCACTGAAATGAAATGCTAGTAGATGTGTTTCTGTGTACATGTGTGCATATATATATATATGTATGTATGTTGTTATTTTGCAGCTTCTGATCTTCAGTCATGGATGAAACTGCTTTGTCCCTTGGAACAATAGATGTTTCCTATTTGTCCACCTCAGCAGAGTGCAGTATCAGTAAATGTAAGCATTCCAGTGAAGAATGGGTAAGTAAAAATTGTGTTACTGGCCATATTATTTTTTCTCCAAGTGGTAGACTTATTTTTTATTACTTTGAAGATAAGGCTTCACCTCTCTCATGCCTGGTGCAGTTGAAGGAACCATCAGTTCAGTAGTGTGCCAAAGACTCACGTTTCTTAAAAAGAAAAACCCTCTCAAAGCCTATTGTCAGTCTTATAGAATCATAGAATGGTAGGTTTGGAAGGGACCTTTAGAGATCATCTAGTCCAACCTCCCTGCAGAAGCAGGTTCACCTAGGTCAGGTTACACAGGAATGTGTCCGGGTGGGTCTTGAAGACCTCCAAGGAAGGAGACTCCACACCCTCCCTGGGCAGCCTGTGGTGGGGCTCCCTCAACTCAACAGTGAAGTAGTTTGTTCTGGTGTTTAAATGGGACTTTTTGTGTTCCAACTTCATACCATTACCCCTTGTCCTGTTGCTAGCTACAATAGAAAAAAGAGATGTCCCAGCCACCGTTTATATACTTGTAAATATTAATAAGATCCCCCCTCTGTCTCCTCCAGACTAAATGACCCCAGTTCTCACAGCCTTTCCTCATAAGGAAGATGCTCCAGTCCACTGAGCATCCTGTTGGCCTGATCATCTTATGCTCTGGTGTGATGTTACTGATCGTTTTACGTAGTGGTAAATATGCAGAACCCCATTCTGGAGTGGTCTTGAGGTCAAACAGAAAGTGAAATAGCTCATTGCTGTTCTGAAGGATATAATTTGAAATGCACAAGTGAGAAGGAGTGTGTAGCTGAAGATGCATGGTCACGTAGCTATTGTAGCTGGAGATTTTTGTGCAATACAGGAGACGGACAAAATTCAGTGGATATTAATAAGGGGCCTATTAAAAGTCTATGTCCTCTATTGAGTGACACTTGGGATTTTGAGGAGACAAACTGCCGTAAGCAAAGAGGACTGGGTGGAGTAAAAAAAGCCACATGGAGACGAGGCTGATGCTGGTTGGTTTAGAAGCATAGGTCAAAGGCTCTGGAGAGAAGGAGTTTGAACTTGATACTGAAGAGTTGGACGTGAGGTCAGAGTTGAGGTTAGAGACAGATGTTCTGGCAGCTGGCTTTTCTATCTAGATATAAGTTACATCAAACAGCAAGCTGCATAACCAAGAAATCCGTAAGAGAGTGGGATAAAAGCAGGTGAGACAAAGGAGAGAGGAAGGAGGTTTTTGTAAGAAAGTGATGGTGAGTTCAGTCAGGGCTTGGAGGCAAGCAGAAGGAAGATGATATTGTTACAAAGTTGGTTCATTTTGGAGTTAGCATTACGTAAGGTGATGAGGAAGGGATTAGGCCAGGCTTAGCATCTTGGTGCTTGGTTGTTTTGGAAGGCTTAGCCTTGGAATAATGCTAATTCATTCTGCTTGCCAAATGTGATATATGCACATTTTCTACATCTTCAGTGTTGCTTTTGTCTTTCTGGTTGTTTCTCGCTGGACTGGCTTTATAGCTGAGTATGTGATGTATCGGTATATATTTGTGTTTTCCAGCCCTATGCTAGCTTATGGTATTGGTTCTACCCTGCTTCGCTTTCACTTAAATGTTCTATTTAAAAATACATTTTGGTTTGGTTTCTGTAACTTCCTTTTTATTAAAAACTTAGAATGTGTGGTTCAAAAAATGACAATCCAATGCTCATTCTCAGCAAACAATAATTCAGTAAACTTTAATGGTAACAATCAATGTCTTTGTAAAAATTAAGTCTCTTTTCATTGTGTCCTAACGGAGAGCATGTGTTCTGTGAATGCAGTTACTTAGGATTTTTTGGTTCTGTAATCTTCAGAAAGACATTGGAGAAGGCCCATTACTTCCTTTTTTATATCACTTTGCATGATATTGTGGATAAGGAGCCTACTGAGTCAGTGGAGTTAATATTTTGCACACATTCAGTCTTGCAGTTTTACAGGGTGATGTCCAGTTAAAGCTTAAGATACATTGCTCATATTACAAGCACACTTTGATTATTGAGAACGTAACTGTACTGTTTATTTCTTTCAATTTTCTCAGCTGTCAGTTTTTTTTTTTTCTGTTTCTTACTGGAGTTATTATTTATTTTAAAGTGTATGTCAGCAAATGCTGCAGTGCTTATGATACACAAGTGCAACACTGTGATTTTGCTTGTGTTTATAAAAATCACATCATCTGGAAATAATAGTTACTTTAGAAAAGCCTTGGAAAAAATTGTGTTAAATTAGGGGAGGAGGGTAATTTTGTGTGTGTGTGTGTGTGTGTTCGGGAACCTCTCTTACTCAAAGTTTTCACTTACTAAAACATATATTTCTAGATATTTACACAGTGGTCTTTTTTTCCTGCAGGGAGAGTGTAACTCTAGGCCCACTCTCTTCCGATCCGCCACTTTGAAATGGAAGGAGACTCTGCTGAGCAGAAAAAGGCCATTTGTGGGACGATGTTGCTATGTCTGCACTCCCCAGAGCCGGGTAAGGAGATTACAGGCTGGATTGTGTTTGACAATAATGCAGAGTTGCAGCATAATGAAGTTGCGGTAGTTTTCTTACTTTCAGAATTAAGGTCACAATGTTCCTGCTTTATAAAGAGATGTAGTTTTGCACCTCTGTTTGTGGTTAGATGTGTCTTGAAATTAATGGGTGTCAAGAGACCTTTTGTGATGCTTTGTCTCCATGTTTTCAGTGTGGATTTATTCCTTGCACAAAATTCTCTGGCTCTCCAGAATTAGCGCTAGGAAATCGTATGGAAAAAAACCCCCTGCATTACTAGATTAATTATGAGAGTTCAATGCACATATGAAAGTGTTAAGGCTTACTTTTAGGACACTTAATTCTCCCACAGAAGAAGTACAGTTTTGAGATAAAGCAGTATGCTTCCCTGCAAACTTGAAGAGAGCAATCCTGTGCTTGGTATTCTGCACCTGGCTGATTCCCGATTTTTCTGCTCAGCCTGGAAACAAGGAGAGCAAGTTAAATAGTGGGGATATTTGTCTGCTGGGAACAGTGTCAAAGTGGTGGCTCTAGAAAGATTACACAAGCTAATTTAAAATGTGAGCTTTATTGAACTGCAATCGTCAAACTTTCCGTAAGCTGAGTATGCAAAATGCTGATTTATGTCATAATAGAATCTGCAACGAGTTCATCGTGTAATTTGACTATGTGTACAGCCCAGGCTTTAAATTGCACTCAGTTGCACCTGCACTGAGCTCCCTGATTATTGGCTGGACTGAAGTGAACATTTACTTACTCCTTTGACCATGGAAAAGTTGTTACTTCACTCTATTCCTATGCCAGAATAGAATATTGCAGCAATGGCATGCAAGTGTGGGATAGAAATGTGCCGTGAAGGCTAGTTATCACATGGATAACAAGATAAGCAGGTAGATAAATTGACACTACTTCTGAAAGACACTTAAGTGTTTTGACTTGTAAGAAGGTGTGTAGGAATCCCCCACTTAGGGCTTTATACTTTTAGTAATTAGTCTGTTCTTCTCTAGGTGGGAATTATGCTTTAGAAATAAAAATACTGTTCTGTGTTTTGTCCATTTAATAAGGAACTAATTACTTATCCTGAGATCTCACTTGGGAAAGGGCATGACCTGATTAAGCCCTTTATTGCCTTCAGCCACAAGAGGAAAATACCAACCTTGCAGCAGAAAATAACAAACCAGATCCTCTCATTAAACTCGAGATATTTCACTTTTCTTTGGCTGCCTGTTTTGTTTATTCCCTTAAGGAAAAGGGATGGATAAGTGAGACATTGCCTTAAGTGGTGGGCCAAAGTAACGGCTTGCCAGTGCTGGATCAGGGAAGCCTTGCGTCTCTCTTCTTTTCCTTCCTGGTCTCCTGAGAGCTGATCAGCTTCTCTAACCAAGCAGAAAACTACCTGCTTTATTTATTCATTTAGTCTTGCTGTCTTAATTTTCTGCCTTGCCTGAATGAAGTTGGCTCATTAAGGGGTGTGATGAATGCTGGAGGTGGTGTAAGTTAAGAGGTGAGGGATAGTGTTCAGTGGGGAAGGGCAGGACGTGGTGGTAGGAGCTGGGTTTCTGCCTCACAGCAGCAGGGAAATGCTGGATCAGCTCACTTGATCTCATGGAACCACATCCTCTGCCTGACACAGGGTCAACAAAGGGTTAACTAAGGAAAAGCTAAAGTGTGACATTACAGCTGGAGGATGGATTTCACAGAGTGAGGTTATAACCTCATGGTTAAGGCACTGGAGTGGACTTGGGCGTTCAATGGTACTTGACTTTGTTGCTGATTTTTTTTGGGAGACCGAGAACAAGTCATTCCACTTCTCTTTGCCAGAACATTTCCTCAGCTTTAAGATCCAAAAAAACCCACCAGTGAACACTCAAAGCAATTACTGTTACCTTGAGGTTTCCTCTTAAGAGCCTAGAACAACAATTCATTGATTGTATGTACCACATATTTATGCTTTACCATGGGGAAACAGACCGTGCTCCTACTGCAGTAATTTCTGCCTGACTTGCAAATGGCAAAGGATACTCATATATCTTGATTTGTGGCAAATCACATGTACTGAACCAATACAAACATTGCATTATCTGAAATGTTCTACTGAATGTAAAGACAGAACTATTCTTATGTAATGAAATAGTCCACCAATCTTTTTTTCTTCTTTCTTGGTTTTACAGGATAACTTCTTCAATTCTAGTATTCCATCTTTGGGTCTACGCAATGTCATATATATTAATGAAACACATACAAGGTAAAGTAGCAAGTCTTTCTTTGGCTTTTAAAATTTATTCGTTCTGATCTTATGACAGGGAAGTCTCTTGCGTAGTCTGGATTGAATAAATATGTATGACTGTCCTGAAATGCAGGAGTTAGTGCTGATTTACAGACAGTAATGAACTTGTTAAATCTGGCTGTGTGTATCTGGGAGCTGGGAAAAGTCCTTTGGGGCTGTAGACAAAGGGTCAAACCTGTTTCACAAACAGCAAAGCATGTTTAAATCCTTTCTCCTTTACCACAAGTGGCAGAATCCATAGCATAATGCTGAGAGTAGCTGTTTTATTCCCATGACTGCAGGCTGCATTTTCATTGTCTGAGCACATCTGGCTCACAGTTTAGGGGTTGACCATTATCAGTAATGACAACTAAACATGAACATATCGTGTGGGACCATCTCAGTGGTGGAGTGCAACTCCCAGAGGATGTTGTATGTGACCTAAAGATGATGATCTGTCGTTGGGCTATTGGAAATATGTCTCGTGTTCAGGGATGAAGATATTAGAAGTATACAATAAACCTTTATTCTGTACTTTAGAAAGTTAATAATACCTGCTAAAGTTTTTCAGTAATCATTAGCATAAGCAGGTCCTGCAGTGTTTATCGTGGAGTCAGAGCAAACAAAGAGAGGCCAGCAGCCTGAGAGAAATGAGCCAAAGTGTCTTGAGTGGAAAAAAGGCAGCATTGTGCTGTGCTTGAGAAGGAGGAAGCTAATGATAGAGGCTGTTCTTTCTTTAATTTGAATTAATTATGCATTTTAAAGAGTTGAGCTTGTAGGTTAGAATACAGAAAAATAACAAATAGTGTTTAATTTAAACTTAGAAAAAAATGTTTGAAGAGTTTAATGCTTGAATGGTTTTGAATGATCAGAGTGACTTAAATTAGAAACGTAAGGGCAACAAAATATGGGTTAATGAATTAATCTGAGATAAAATGCCTTTAGCTCAAAATGTCATTATAGTCTGAAAAGTGACAATTTTAATGAAGTTCTGAGGTCCCATAGGATTACATAGTCACAGTTTCTTAGGCTTAGAAAGCAAGAGGGATTATGTTTAGCTGCTGGCATTTTGTGCCTGTGTTGAGACATAACCTTAGCCTTTTTCTGAGGTGTGAATATGTCAGTTTTATAACATATCTTGACTGGGTCTATTCTGTGTGATTTTGGTCTTGTATCCAATTAGAAAACAGATTTTTCTAGTAATACTTTGTCTAGATATATTTAAGCTGTAAAATGAATGTAAAAGCCTTCATGCCTTGAGAGATCCCGGCAACAGCTATATGCTGTTGTGATATGTTCATAGTTATCAAAGCCCTTGTCAGAAAGAAGCACATCCTTAACTTGGCTTTTGTGAAGAATCAATAAGGCTCTCAGACTTGGATGAGGAGTAGAAAATGGAAATGCAATTAAAACAGAGCCACCAGTCAACTTCCCTGACAGCATGAATAGCAAAATTCTTTGTCCTTCGAGATGGTTTGAATATTTCTATAGCTGTTAGTGTCAGACTGTACCGATAGCCTGTGCTTGAGCACTCACCTTAATTACAGTGTGAGCGGCCTGTGTACTCAGGTGCTGTGGCCTTTTGCAGTGTAGAAGTTCCTTCTCATCTTTCCTGGCTGGTTTTAACACATGTATACATTTATTGAAATGTGGTAGGGAGGTTTAACAGCCCAGATCAGTAACTCAGGTGACACAAGGAGTGAGACCTTGGCTGCACTTCAGCCTGGAAACCAGCATGAGCAATGCCACCCACGGTTCGGTCTGGGACACCCCCTGGAGCATCAGCAGCCTGTTGCACCAGCAGTCCTCAGGACAAGGTTTTTTCATAGTATTGAGTACTCTGGTCCTAGGAAGGGCCAGAATTTAATTTCTTCCTCCAGTTCTTAATTTTGCCCCATCACTTCAACTCTGCTGTTGGGGGGGGTCTGTATTGATTGGTTTGTGGCATGACCCACATGAGTGATGGCTTGTCCAGTCCTGGCCTGGTGAGGCAAGAAAATAGTAATGAGTATTCATTACTGGACTGGATTTCAGCCCATGTCAGGTGCATTTTTTGTGTTATCAGGAAAACTGTTCAAAATTACATTTTCTCAAGTGATTGCTGCTTATCTGATCCAGATTGCAGAGGACGGGGTTAATTTAAAAGGACTGGCTGCATAAGCTAAGTTGCCTTACTTAAATGCTTGCATGCATGGAGAGGTCTACTGATTATTTAGTAGTACTACTATTAAAACTTTGCAAGGAGATGGTAGCAGGAGACATATAAGGCTGAGTGTTTTAAAACACTACAAAGGAAGAAAAGATTACAAAAAAAGGTTTTTTTTTCTGTTGGAGTCTAGTGCAAAGATTTCATAAGTGTCTGTGAGGGTTTACCCTGTGTATAACAATAAGCAACTTTCCCAAGAGGACTCAGTGTTTCTGGAAGAAGTTGACAGACCTCTTAGCTGGTCATTTACATTCCTGGCTAGAAAGGCATTGAGTTGGAAATGAGCACTGCTGTCTTCTTTTGTCTTTACCAATGTGGGAAAGTGGTTCAAGCAGATGAAATGTTTGTGCTGGTTTGTAGGTATTTTTTTGTACATTCTATGGACGTTTTAAGGCCAGTATGACTATTACTAGATTGAAGTAATGCAGACCTCAGTTGTCTCAAATATTTTCTGTTATGTATCAGTTATTTCATCCATAACACCAACATTTTGGCAATTTACTAGAAGATACAGAAATTCTTAGGCAGCCCTTCATAAAACTCTACTTAATTTTGCCTCTTAATTGTGTTTTTAGTTATTTTAAGTTTTTGAGGGCCAGTGAAATATTTTTAGAGTGGCACTGAAATATCTTTTATATTTTTGTAGGTACAGAGGGTGGCTTGCAAGACGCTTTTGTTACTTTCTTTTTGTGCAAGAGAGGGATGTTCATAAGGGTATGTTTGCCAAGAATCTGACAGAAAATGTGCTGAATAGCAGCAGGTAAGATATTGCAAAATGAACTGGGTTTTTTTGAATGACTGATACGTTATAATGTGATTTAACAGTTTGGAAAGTGGCAGGCTATTTAAAATGTTAGAAGGCACAGTATCTTCAGCACAGCCTTTCAGACTGCAGCTTCCAATTTCTGTTTGAGCAGTAAAAGAGGAGAGATGAAGAATTACAAACCTCCAAATGGATGATGCATAGTGAGTGGGCAGCAGACAGTACATAGAAAAATAAACTGTTACATGGGAACTCTTTAAACGTCTGTTTGTCTAATTCATGTAAATCATTACCACCAAAGTCATACTGCAGTTGTTAGAAATTGTCAGTGTTCCAGAAATAACAGGAAAGCAGCATTTCAAAGTACCTGGAGTGTACAGCGAGAGCATGGGGCAAAACTGGAAAGAGACTATAGAATGAATTCCACCCCCCTGCCTTTGCTTTATGGAGCTTGTTTTCTGTTTGATACATCGCACTTTAAATGCTGTGTTGAGCCCTTGGTTAGCACTTATGGTATTACTTTTCTATGGACACAAAGAAATTCAACCACATGCCCACTCTTTGAGTCCCCTTTTGTCAGAGGGCACACACTGCCTACATTAACATTCCTAACTCTCCTGAATTTTTAATGCTCAAGTCCCCATCTGAAGATGATAGTGACGCTTTTCAAAAGTAAAACAGACAGTGTTTTTCCACAGTTACGGTGCATTAAAACACTTAAACATGGATTAAATGGAAAAAATAGGCCTCATAAAATTTAGTTACACTTTGTAGGACTGGGACTTGAGAGAGGAGATATGGTAGAAACGCAAAATAATAGCAGCTGCATAAATCTGTCTAATGAGGCACGTGAAATGACTATAGCACAAAATATTAACAAAGTGGAGATTTCAGCTGTTCTTTCTGCATTTTTAACCTTATTATTCGTTTCTATAAATAGACAATTGCTTAATATCAGTGCCTGTGATTATGTACGTACGGTTTTGTATGGCCAACTTCACATGCATTCATCCATCATCCACCTATTTAATCAGAGCTTAGAAAACTACTGAATTCAATTTAGTGTGTTTGGAGCACACAGTACTTCAGTGTGTGTGTGCTCTTTTTTGCCTGTGTGCTGATTCCCATCAGTTTTGTCTGTGACTTGAACTCTTCTGTTATGAGACTGTCTTACAAGTTTTACTTTTTGATATTAAGAGTCCAGAAGGCCATTTTAGATGAAGCTTCTGAACCAAGTGCTCCAGGTAGTTTTGCTCAGATGGATCCTAAAGCTGTTAACAAAGTGAAGAAAAAAGCTAGGAAAATTCTTCAGGAAATGGTAGCAAATGTGTCACCTGCTTTAATCAGGTAAGAAAAAGGGCTCATCGGTATTGTCAATGGGTAGAAGGGCAGCCAAGCTCTCTCTTATACCAGCAGGGCTTGTAACACATTATTCAGAATTCATGAATAATTACTATGAAAAAAACAATACATTATTCATAAACGTCCCTTTTTTAATGTTAACTAATGAAATGGTAGTAGTTATTCTTCATTTTCAGATGCAGCAGAAACCCTCTGCCTTTGCAACGGATAAATCTTATTACAAGATTACACACTGACTCTTTTTTTTGTTTGTTTCTTCTGAAACTAGGTGTGGTGCTAATGTTCAGACCAATATTATTATGTTGTTTCAGGCTGATAGAGGCAAGAGCAGCTAGCTGCAGCAGTATACACTGTGAAAGAGCTTTTTTCCAGTGGTCCATGGAATAGCGTAACTTGTGTCTTCTACTGTGGGCTCTGCCTTTACTACTCAGGATGAATTTGTCTCTGTCATGATCCTAGTCCATCTCACCAACTTTTGTGGTGCAAACCCTGTATTTTTTGTAACTGTATTGCATTCTCCCACAAGACTAGATAAATACTGTCACCTTATGAGCTTCGTTATTATAATTAGTCACGGGACCTCCTTTAGCTCGCCCCATATGTAAAATGGTCTCTGCTCTTTTGACAGCCTTCACTGAAGCCAACACAAGTTTTATGTCAGAACTGCAAGAGACTGCAATATGGTTACTAACTGTGGTTTAGCTAATAGGCAAAAACTTGCTAAGCAGTTGGATTTTATAATCATTCTGTTTGAATATGAAGTTATCAGATTTTATGGCTTTGCTTTTAGTTACATAGAAGCAATATAAACCAGGTAGAAAGTAACAAAGCTTTTTGAATTGTGTGTGTTCTTCCTTCAGGTTGACTGGCTGGGTGTTACTGAAGCTGTTTAACAGCTTCTTCTGGAATATTCAGATTCACAGAGGTCAAATAGAAATGGTCAAAGCAGCGACAGAGGTAGATCTCTGATACACTTTCTATGAATATTTACAGCACTTTCTCTTTCTAGGAGAGTACTGCTTAGTGTCTGTGATACCAGATTGTAGTTAGAACTCTTATCTGTGAAATAGTGTTTTTAATTAGATATAATGCTCTTTGAGTTGTGTAACCTACCATACTATGTGAACTCTGGTTTTACCTTTGTTTCAGGATCAAATTTTAATCATCAGACTGAAGGATTATCTCAGATAACCTGCATCCAGCATGATTTCTTTTTTTTTGCACAGCCAGTAATAAATTACTCGGTCTATTTAGGATTTTTCACTCTTAATTTGGAACAAAAATCTTTTAAGAAATAAGTTGTTTCTATTTCTTACTAGCAATCTCTTCCCAGTCCCTTCAGTATTTGTTGAAATTGGTCAAAATAACTCCTGTATTCTACCATTTTCTCAAAACTCAAAGGAGTTGATTTTTGTGGAGGATTTACCTTAGAAAGATGGATTATAGAAATGAAACAAACAAAAATGATTCCTAATACTTTCTGATATGTTTTGATTATAGTGTTTGGGAGCCCCACTATTCATAAATCCTTGCTGATACCTAACAGGAAGACATAGTAGTGCTTTGGTGATTGTTGTCACAATACTGAGGAAACTGGGAATAATAATAATTGTTACTGTAAAGCATATAACAAAAAAGTAAAGTCCATGAAAATTAAGAAGTACAGTTGACTGAAACGTTCTCATCACAGCTGAATGAGAACAGAAGTAAACAAAGGAGAAACATTCCACATTTCTTACTGTCTTCTTTCTTTTTTCCTTCTCTCCCCACCATAGATGAATTTGCCTCTTATCTTCTTGCCTGTACACAAATCCCACATTGACTACCTGCTCCTCACATTCATTCTTTTCTGCCATAACATCAAAGCACCCTACATTGCTGCAGGGAACAACCTCAACATCCCCATCTTCAGGTAACAACCCCTTCTTATTTGAAAAAGACTGCGGTGGAGGGATTTTCAGGTGACCTGTTACGCATTGTGTCTTATGTCCAAGTTTAATAATGGGCCATCATGTAGAACTTCTTTGGTTCCTATTACGTGCTCAGAGGGGGAGCATAATGAAATCTTTCTGAGAAACTCTCATAACCTAATTAGTGTAAGGAAGGATATTGTTTCTTCTAGGACTCTCAAAGTGAGTGGATGACTAAAGTTGAGTAGGTGGAAGTGTTGTAAATGGACAACTCTTCTATATGAAGTTCAATGAGCTGGCTAATGGGCAGTAACAGTACTGAGTGAACAATACTTTGTGGGAAAGTAGTGCAGTTTGATCTCTGCTTAAATTGTATTTCTGGTGTCTGAAAAAACTGGGTTCTAAGTAGTTTTTCACTGACAGCACAAAATCTGGGGATAGCAGATTTCTAAAAAGCCACTGGATATTGCAGGAAATTGAGGAAAGAAGGGAGATACATTGACTTAGAGGGTGTCTTGCACCAGTAGATGCTGATCTCTGAAGATCCCAGTAAAAAAGGCTTTCATTCTCATGCTGTTTATTAGGTCTCGCAAGAGAAACTCGCATAGGTAATCTAATGTCCCTTTACACTGTGGTCGTTTTGGTTGTTTGAGCTAGTACAGGATTTTCTTAAAAGAAAGCAGCTGTATTTATAGAATAATAGAATGATAGGGGTTGGAAGGGACTTTTAAATATCATCTAGTCCAACCCCTCTGCCAAAGCAGGTCCCACCTAGATCAGGTCACACAGGAATGCACGCAGGCAGGTCTTGAAGACCTACAAGGAAGGAGCCTCCACACCCTCCCTGGGCAGCCTGTGCCAGGGCTCCCTCACCTGAACAGTAAAATAGTTTTTTCTTATGTTTATTCTTATGTTTAAATGGAACTTAATGACATATTAGTCCTTTCTTGTGTCAAGCAGAAAGGATGTTCTCTTGAGAAGTTCTTGTTGCTCTGTCAGATAAAGACAGGACCATGCAGGTGGTGTAATTGCTGATGCCACGTGGGAGCTGCTTGCAGGCTCATCTGTTAAAATGAACTGGCTGAGCTGATCCTACAGCCAAGGAGTATGTGCAGCACAGCACAGACTTGGACCAGCTCAGGTTAACTGTTATGTGGGTCACCAGCTTCTCCTTGTACAATAATTTCCCAGTCCAGGTCACTGCAGAGAGTAAGTGATCTGTCAAGGGCGTGAAATGGAGCAAGACACCATAGAAAAGCCTGTTTCTAAAGTTAAATAGAGTAATATTTGTGAGATCCTATCATGTGCAAATAGTGTAATGCATTGTAGTCACTGAGAATTCCAGTAATTTCAGTTCCTTATGTGTGCTAGGGATTTTGTACTGGATGTGTAGTAAACTAAAATCAATGGGTGTCATTCTTCTTTGTCCTGCAGTACATTGATCCGCAAGCTAGGAGGGTTTTTCATCCGTCGGAAGTTAGATCAGAGTCCTGATGGTCGTAAGGACTTTCTCTACAGAGCTTTGCTCTATGTGGTACGTATTTCTTGTCCAATCGAATGCCCAGCATGCTTGAGGATGACCAGGTTTTCGCCTTGTGTAATCCTTATTAAAGAAAGTGAACCCTCTCTGAATTAATGTTAAACTTCAGTGTTTTTTTCTCTGATTTCTTTTGTACTGGGGCATGTCTACACTGATTCTGTTAACTTAATGGAAGTCTTTGTTTATGATGGGTTGATGTAATCTTTTGTGCCATTTAGTGTAACAAGCTGTATTTTCATCTTCGGAAATGGGATGTACTGAGGAACCAGAAGGAGAGATTTATGCAAATCAGCTAGATCAAAATAAAGATGCTGTTACTGAACAAATGGCATTATACTGCTTGTATGTTCATGCAAATTCCATTGCATTTTAGTCTTGATTTGTGTCAAACATTAATTAGTGCTTTTGGTTGTTTTTCACAAGTTTTCAGGCTAACTCACGATCTTCCCATGTTTTTAAAAGGAAATAGTTGCTCAAAGCATATTTGAAATGTGAATTTGCCAGTGTAATTAGATATATATTTTTCTACTTTTCCAATCTTTCTATGTTCAGCACATAGAAGAATTGTTGAAACAGCAGCAGTTTTTAGAAATATTCTTGGAAGGCACACGATCTCGAAGCGGAAAGACAGCTGGAGCTAGAGCAGGTCTTTTATCTGTGGTGGTGGATGCTCTCTTCTCAAATGCTACTCCTGACGTCCTAATTATACCTGTGGGAATCTCCTATGATCGCATAATTGAAGGTCACTATAACAGTGAACAGCTGGTAAGAGCAATTGAACAACTTCTTTTGCCTAGGGGATTTTCTGTTTATGTGCAGGAAAATGTGTTAGGTTGTTAAACGATGTGCTGATAGTCCTCTGTCATGTGTATTTAGCATTGAAGAGCACAGATCCATGAATCACAAAACCTCTCTGGTGGGGAGTGCTGAGGTATAGGTGACATACTTCTAAATGCAAATCCATGACACACTCACTTGAACATATTATTTGTTGTCTATGGTAAACAATAGTTCTCTGGATTTACTTGAAGTTATAAGGTGTGTCAAAAGATTTAACCTTGTTTTGTCTACTGTTGCATCCCATGTAATTATAAACATAACCTTTTAATTCAGGTTAAAAAACCCCACACCAACCACCTATGTTTTTCCAGGGCAAGCCTAAGAAGAATGAAAGTCTTTGGAGTATAGCCAGAGGAGTCTTCAGAATGCTGCGGAAGAATTACGGGTGTGTCAGAGTAGATTTTGCACAACCATTTTCCTTAAAAGTAAGTTTGATATTTTGAAGATCCTGTTTCATTAGTGGGACACTTTTGTTTTGATTTTCCTCTTTGTGAATTATCATATTATCTGCTGAAGTCCATTCCAGTGGGACAAAAGTACTGCTGTTTTGCTGTATGCTGTGCGTTTTTGTTAAGCTGGAAATAGGACTTATGGCTGACACAAAGGGTCATATTCCCATGTGACCTGATCTAGGCGAACCTGCTTCTGTGGGGGAGTTGGACTAGATGATCTCAAAACGTCCCTTCCAACCATACCATTCTATGCTTCTATGATATTAGTTTTGAAAGGGTATGAATATTGTCCCTGGGGTTCTTCATTTCGTTTTGTTTTAACAAACAATCTGTAAAACAATCCTTGTACCATGCAGTAATTCTTTATGTTATAGAGACAGTGGGAGTTGAAGTAAACTCAGTGGTATTCTCCAGTTTAAGTAATTTAATGGCTCACACTAATGTTGAGGAAGGATAGTTACCTTGCTGGGTTTTACTTTTTTAATTGCTGAGCATATTTATAGCTATAAAAGTGCAATGGATAACATATCATAAACATTTGCTTATTCTTTCAAAGCCATAGTTAATTATTAGTTTACAACTATTACCTGTTACCTCCAACACTGTTGTAGTTTCTCAGGGAATGGGCTGGTACAGTATTATCTACTTTTGCTTTTTCAATTTTCTCTCATATTTGTGCATAATCTGCTGGTACTACACTTATCTGTGTTTCACTAGTCTATGTTCTGCTACAGTGTACCTTATTTTTAGTGTGACTTTAATAAGATTAACTACTGTAACAACAACCTACTAGAACATTATTCAAATTAATTAGTTGTTCTTCTTTCTGCCCTACTTCTCTCAGAAAAGCAGTGGGTTGGAGAGTTTTGGAGGGTTCAATTAGCACAGCATGAAATTATTGTGACTATCTGCACTGCATTATAATTAGTGTAATAGGGAAAGATGTTAATTCGCTTCCAAAGGAGAAGGCTTGGGCTATTCTTGGTAGGGAGTTAACAATTGTTCTTGGATCAGTATAAGGAAAAGAAGGTTATCTGCCCTCTTAATCTAGTGAAATGCTAATCACTGCATAACTTCCTAGCAACTCCTGTCAGAACTCATTAATACCTATGTTCATCCTTGTACTCAGAAAGGTTTTGTTTTTGGAATTAAGTATGCCTTAACCAAGATTTGCAGAAGAGTAACTGTACGTTTAGATCACTGTAGATATAAAAGGAGATGAGCTTTGGGGGTTAATTTTGGGCATCTGCAGTCCTGTGAGCGCAGGCTTAGAAGCAGAAGAGAGTGAGCTGGCTGTGAAAGTTCTTTAAGCAGCTTTCCTGGGAGGGAACTGTTTTCCTGACCAGCAGGTTAAGTGGCTCTTTAGTTTCCCACATCAGTCTTAACAGAAACTGAAAGAACACCGTGTCCTGAAAACAGAGTAATGTAAATGCTAACCTGTAAGGAGAGACGTTTAGCCATGGAGAAGTTTGGAATTCATGAGTTCCAAGCATGCAGTACCCTGCCTGCTTCCTTCAGGTGCTTTAGCTTGTAACATTGTGAAGGGTCTTGTAGCTGGAGGTTCTACACTGTTGTTCACCTGTGGAGAAGTTCCCTATCCTGTTTTTGAAGGAAAGCTGCAGCAAGCTGTAATTACAGTCTCCATGTTGATTCTGAATGGGCATTAGACTTTGCTCTCACTCCTGTTAATGAAGGCAGTTCTCATTAATTTAATCATGGAGAAGCTAGTTTCAAAGTAGTTGTTCCAAGCAGGATGCCGACAGGGCTTATGTATTGTTTTTGTTTCAGTGTTTTTCATGAAGTACAAATCCCTTACTGTGGAAGGACTGCTTTGTCATAAAATAAAATCCAAAGTGAATAAACCGTTGAAAACTTTTAATTTTTGTGACTTTCCTACTGCTCTTTTAGTGGGAGCTATTTTTAATCACAGTTGTGATTTTGAGCTATTGCCTTTTTCATATGATAATGTTATCAGTTGAATGCAAGAATAAGCTGGGAGAAGTACAAAAAAAAATCACAAGTCTTCTCTTCACAGGAATATGTAAACAGCCAAAGCCAAAAACCTGTGCCTGCTCCTCTTTCTTTGGAACAAGCTTTGTTACCAGCTATACTTCCATCAAGGTAGAGATTTTTTGGGTGCTGGGGAGAAGTAGGAGAGGTTTGAGTTTGTTGGTTTGTCTTTTTAGTGTTCTGTGTTACATACCAACCAGTACTCGAAGTCCCCATTGTGTTATTAAAAAAAAAAAAAACACAACAATGTAGGCAAATGGTAACTGTACTATTTATTATGAATTCTTTCTGAGGAGCTCTGTTTAATTAAGCTCAAGGAAGCTTTTTTTTGGTCTTTTTCAACTTTAGTGACCTCTGTTGGTATAATTTGAAATTTTAACAGAATAAGGGGGGAAAAAAATGACAGAGTGAAAAACGAAGGGCTTGTTTTTAGACCTCACAAGCATCTCAGGTGGGTTTTGGTATAATTCCAAAGCAAATAGGATTTGGGAGTGAGTACTCCTTGCTCAAAGAGATGACTATCACTCAGAACCACAAAACTGTGCTCAAAGGCTAGATCTGCACTTGTTACACAGTTCGACATTTTAGTTGAGGTCTTTTATGGGTTTGTACCAACCTCTGTGGTACTAGAAGAGACAAAGTCAGTTATGTATCTGTAGAAAGTTGTAGGGCCATACGAGAGACCGTTTCTAGTTTGTAGAGAGGCTGAGCTGGAAACTGCCTTTTAGGCAGATCTGCTTAATCTACTGTTGTCCATATGAATCAAAGGGAAAAGAGCTCTAAGATGCAAGTGGTACAATGACAAAGTCATGAATAGGAAAGGTTGCAGTTTGATACTTTTATCTTAGATTGTTGTTTAGTGTGAAGAATTAATCTGGAAAAGTTGGTAGATATTAAAATTAATATTGAAATTGTTGTGGAGCTTGTTAAACACAACATTTTTGTGCCCTTAACTGGACTGTGTAGTGATTTTTTGAGCTATAGTATATAAACAGTAACAGTATATAACAGTTATAACAGTATATAAACTAGCTCCACATCAATCTAGGTTAATTTATGTTGTGATCAAAATCTAAATGTCATAATGTGGATTTTTGTTCTATATTCAGACCTAATGATACTGTGGATGAAGGTACAGAGGCCTCACTGTCCAGCTCCAGGGATATCACCAGTGAACCCTTCAGAAGAGAGCTGATAGCCAACTTGGCCGAGCATGTTTTGTTCAGTAGGTGTTACTGTATCACAACCTGTTTTGGTTTGCTGATTGCATGAATTAACTTGCTCTTTGGTAATATCATAATTCCCAATTTTCCACATTCAGGTGATCATTTTATGACTTCCAACACTCTCTTAACAATTCTTCACCCTTTGCCTCCCTCCCTTTCTCCGTCTACAAAGTTTAATAAACTCTTTCAGATTTGTTTTGTTAACTTCTGTGTTGCTAGGACTAGTTTACTGAACTTGCTGTAGTCTGAGGTGTTTGTCATATTGATAAAGTGATTTCTTATCACTTCATGTAGGAAGTTATTGCAGTCTCTTAATGGCAGCATATAAATCATACATTATCTAGCTAGCAACAGTGTTGCCAGGTTTTAGAGGTTATGTGGTGGTCAATAGGTCTGTGATTTGTGGTATAACAGATATATGCACGCAAACTGGTACTTAGCTTAGGAAACATTTAAGCTTTACTCAGCCTTCTTAGTTCAAGTTACTTTAATTTGATTACTTTAATATTGTTACTATTTAGACCGTACCCTTTCAGCTTCAGTCAGAAGTTACAGTTCTGTGCCAGTGGGTACTCTGTCACTTGAAAGGATGTTCTGAACTTCCCAAGGTCCTTAATAAGTTTATCTTGTTTACCTTCAGCTGCTAACAAATCCTGTGCTGTGATGTCTACCCACATTGTTGCCTGTTTGCTGCTGTACAGACACAGGCAGGTAAGGCTTCCATGCTGCTTACATAGCCAAACCTTACTATGGCCTTGATATTATGCATTTTACTGTTGAGTGACACCAATAAAAGAAAGAGGATGCATTTAAAGTAGGATTCAGGTAGCCTGAGTGCTAATATTTTAGTTAGTAGTGGGTGCTTGAAGAGAAGCCATTATTGATGGGATGAGAATAAATGCTTATGTGAAAATAGATATTTTGGTAATTAAAAAGGTAGTTATACTTTTATTTAGAGAATTCATGGTTTTGCTTCATTGTATTAAGATTGTTTTTTTAGATCTCAAACACGTTCACATATGCTAGAAACTCTTCTGTTAATTTTCAAACTAGTTTTCCTGCTCCTGAGTACTAGAATATTATATCACGGTGGCAAAGTGATACTAATGTTTAACTGAAATCTTGTGCATGGGGCTGGGAAGAAATCTTTTTTTCTCCTACAAGTACATTTTGTTTTTTCTGAACTACCTTCTCCCCCTAATGTGTAGCTTTTATTGCACATAAATCAATAACAAATTGAAGACTATTGGTCAGATAAGTAATCTTGCTTGTTGAGGACAGTATCATCACTTCTGTCAGCCCAGTCTTTCCAATTTCCTGAAACAGTGAGATCAAAGAACCACTTTACAGTATGATCTGAAGCCATATCGAAAAAAAACAAGGAAAGGAAGTGCTTGAGGAAAAACTTCTCTTCATATAATCATTTGAACAATTCTGTTAATTACAGTATTGCCAGATAATTGATTGTTCATTATAGCATAGGTAGTGGAAATATGCTCTCTCTAACATCTTCTGGCCTCTGCAACTTGTGAAATAAACCAAGACATGGACAAAAAACTTGCAAATAGCTGTAGGGCTATGTAAATATAAAAACATGTATAAATATAATTGTGTGTAATTCAAAGCCTGTGGACTATTTCAGCAAAATCTCAGTGAATATAAGTTATGAATGATATTTAATAATTTTAAACATCAATTTAATACTTTAATAATAAAAATAATATTTATAAGTTATAAACAACATGACTGTTATGCTTTGGGTTATTCACAGTTACTGTAATGTTTATGTGCTTGCTTATGTGGTTCAGAGATAAACTCCCGTGCATTAAAAATTGTTTCACTATTTTTATTTCTAGGGAACTGATCTCTCCAGGTTGGTGGAAGATTTCTTCTCCATGAAGGAGGAGGTCTTAGCCCGTGATTTTGACTTGGGATTTTCAGGGAACTCAGATGATGTTGTCATGCATGCCATCCATTTGTTGGGCAACTGTGTAAATATCACAAACACTAGCCGAAACAATGAGTTCTTCATCACTCCCAGCACCACCATACCTGCTGTCTTTGAACTCAACTTCTACAGCAATGGTGTACTTCACGTTTTCATTAAAGAGGCCATTATTGGTATGTTTTGGGGTTTACCAAGGAAAGACTTTGTTGTAACCCAGGTAGTCAAAAGTACCTGCACAAAAGACTTCATTGATTTTTCATGTAATTTACTTTTCTATTTCTTCTCTCCTGCTTCAGCCCTTGTTTACCTTAACAAAAACAATTTTAAAGTAAACTTCTGTGTTTTGTTGGTGGAATGTTTCTACTCACATTGTCCTTTATCTTTCATAGAAGTGTGTATTGCTCACTGCTGTAGGCACTGTCAGAATTTTGAGCCAATGTGGCAAAGCCAGTGCTTTTGATCAGCAATATTTTAATGAGGTTCTGTTTTGATCTGGTATTAATTGGACATAAACAGTATAGCGATGAATTCTGGCTTTATTCTTCAGTTACATGTGTAATGTTTGACTGCCTTTAGGCTTAGAAATAGCCTAAAGTTCTTCTAAACAGAAGTTTTACGTTTCCTTTGCTCTAACACTCCTTGGAAAAAGGAACTCCGCTTATGTCTGTTTCTGCTCTAGCCTGCAGTCTTCACGCGGTTCAGAGCAGGAGGTGCAGAAATGGTACCAATGGTGTTTCTCCCAGTTTGATTAGTCAAGAACACTTGGTCCGAAAAGCTGCCAGCTTGTGTTACTTACTTTCTAATGAATTTACAATATCTTTGGTAAGTAATTACATTAATTGTCCACATTTCAAATTTTTGTTCTGGTGTAACTGTGTATGTTACTTCAAAATTCATTGAATCTGTCTTTCTTCACGTGTCACAGTTTGGACATGTTCACTCTTAAGTACAGTTTGATGGCAGTGGGTGTTGGAAGATAGTGTCATTCCCATTTGCTTCAAGGAAATATCTGAGCATTTGAGCAACCGTAGTTGCATCACACCAGTTCATCCAAAAGATGTCAGGCCTAAGATAACATGTGAACAAACTTGCCTAATTCCTGTCATTACCTTGTTTCTTGACAAGGTGTGACCATCAGTTTGGTTTCAGGGATACATGCTGATTGCACAGCTGCTGCTTCTGCCAGCGCTGAAGTGGTTGGTGCTGGGGTGAGCCTGCAGCATTTCTAGTGTGCTTGAGGCTTTTCCTGAGAAAGAAAAGCTGCTCACTCCTACCAGCTTCACACAGCCTCAGGTTGGGCTTCTTAATGCTTCTGACAGGTTTGCTTTGGTCATGAGACATCTCCATTCTGTCCAAACCATTGAAGTCTTTGAGAGCACTCAACCCCTATGAATTTGCGTAGATGACTGAAATTGCACTGGGAACTAAGGCTTCAGATTCTAAAGATATTTTTCATTTGCATAGGAGTGCAGTAACCACACCTAGTACTTTGTGGCAGTTTTAAACATGACCTGACTCTGGTGTTTGTTTTGTTATGAAAAGCACCAAAGAGAGCTGATGTTACATCAGCTCTCTGAAGTAAACTCTCCATATTTGGAATTTTAAGTGTTAGATTTCTTTCCTTATGTGTAGAAGTTACTTAGAATTCTAGAGATTCTTGAATTAACTCTTAAATTTGTACACATATTTCTGACTTGTCCCTTTTAAAGCGAATCATGGAATTGTTATTGTTGGAAAAGACCTTTAAGGTCAAGTCCAACTATTAACTCACACTGCCAAGCCCATGCGATTCTTTAGTAATTCTGATTTCAGACTTAATAATTGGGGTTTTTTTAACTTAGAAAATGTTTCCTACATCATTATGAACAGTGTAAAAGAGTTGGATTTTTTATTCAGAGTTTCAAAATACATAAGGGAATTTCTTGAAAGTGTACTTTCCTTTAAATTCCAAAAAAATCACTGATCTGAGTCTCAACAATTTTAGTTTTATGATGATTTTATTCCAGAATTGTTACTAAACTAAACTATAGAGTTGATTAAAAGGAGATAATATCTAATACATGATTTATATGATTTTGTTCCAGTATAGTAATGCATTTCTTCAAAGTGGCCAAATTTAAAATATCCTGTTTCACTGTAATGTTTTTAATGTCTGCCAGGATAAACATAAGAGTGATGCACTGAGATTATCTTGGTAAAAGTTTAACAACTTGTTTCAAAGGAATAGTACTGCTGTACCTAAACCATTCATACTCAACAGAGAACTGGTGTTGCTGTAATAGGTATAATGGATATGATTTTTTAAGTACACTTCTTTTGTGTTGTGCAGCCTTGCCAGGTGATATATCAAGTTTGCCACGAAGCTGTGGAAAAACTGATACAATATGGCATTCTTCTGGTGGCCGAGGTAAGAGGAGAGATATACTAAATGAATTTTGTTTTTTGTACTTGACTTTAGCAATAGGTAGTTTATGCTTCTTGATTATGAGTCTTGTTCTGAATATATGCTGTTACTGAAAGCTTGTAGCAACAAGTCCAGGATGGATACTGCTTCATTCCTACATTTATAAGCATCACATATTTGGCAAGGTCATCCTGTGATGCTAGAGTAACTCTGTGTAGTTTCATTGTACTATTAAACATACTCAGATACAGATTTTCTACTCTCTTGCAAAATGAGCATTTGTTTTATTTTTGGAACCCTTTCAAATTGTAGCATAGCTACATGGATGCTTACTTCCTGCTCTGCAGGAGGCAGTAGTTCAGATATTTTGTCATTCTTTGATTACTTTGTGTTGATCTCAAAATTATTGTAAACCTCCTCTGCTAGCACTATTTGCAGCTTCAGAGATGTTTACTGTGTGGTTAAATCTGCCATAGGCATACCGGGTGAAAACCTGGGGACTGGGAAGCACAGCGTACCTTTACTTCCCAAATTTTGTGCAGAGTAAACAAACCATGGTGCCCAGGAGCAAGCAACAAAATCTAAAGAGCACATGGAAAAGGAGTTAAATATTTGGCTGCTTTCTTCTTGCAGCTCTCCAGTTTCAAAGGAGGCGAGAGATGGTGTATTTGTTAATGCCACTGCTTCACTCTGATCTTACTGCATACCTTTTGATGCATGCTTCCATTTTTACTATATGTAATCACAAGTACTATTTACTCGATATACTTGGATATCAAACATTCTCCTTCTTTGGAGTTACTGCTGATTGCTTTTTATCTGAACTACCAACATGTTGTCACGCATTAGATTGTAATCTTTATTAGATAAATCCCCAAATGAATGCTAATCAGAGGATTAGGAAGAAACCTCTATGTTCCATGCCTGGGGACAGATGAAGAAGATAGGTGTGGACTGCAGTAGATATGCACCTCAGTCTGCTCAAACACAAAACCTGTCTTAAGGGTTTTTCTATAAGTTGCTGAGTCTGCTACTTTGCTGTTTATAGCTGGGATATGGATAGCTATTAGGCAGTATAAACAAATATTTACCTTTCTGATATTTACCAGAAGTGCAACATTTGAATACTCAAAAAGGAGATACATTCCCACAGTTAATTTCTTTCAAATACTCCGTACCTGCCTTCTACTTTAAAATGTTAAGAATTTGGATAATCAGTACAAGCACTGTAAGCAGTGGTTGTTTCATGATTTTGGACAGGTTGGAAATGTTTGGAGGGCGTTTACGACCTGTTCTCTAAGAAAGACAGCTAGGTTCTGCACCTTTTAATGATTTCAGTTTACTGCTAACATTCATAGAATCACAGAATGGTCAGGGTTGGAAAGGACCTTTAGAGATCATATAGTCCAACCCCTCTGCCAAAGCAGGTCCACCTAGATCAGGTCACACACAAACACATCCAGGTGGATTTGGAAACCTCCAGAGAAGGAGACTCCACATCCTCCCTGGGCAGCCTGTGCCAGGGCTCCCTCACCTCAACAGTGAAACAAGTTTTCATTATGTTTAACACACTGAGAAATTTCCCATTAAATTGAGCTTGATTTACTCATTCTTTTTTGCAAAATTATCTTTCTGTGATTCCAATGTCCACTTCAAAAACTAAGAAATATTCCTAACACACAGTGATCTCTGTTTTTCCCCTTTTTAAACTTAATTTGTGAACTTTGCTTCATTCAAAGTAAAACACTTGATTAGAGTGTAGGATTGGAAGGATGTCGTTCTTCATTTGCTGCAGAGGCCCTTTTCTTTGTCATGAGTATTAAGACAATAATCACGTCTACAAGGTGTCTGTTATCCATTTGGTTTTAATCTTGTCCAATTTCCATCTCTAAATGGAATAACTGTTGTGGGATTTTTTTTCTCAGTAACATGGCTCTGGTGACCTTTGAAAAACCTTTCAGTTCTACTTTTAACAAAACAAATGATGGTGAATGATGGGCACTAAGGCTTCTCTTAGTCATTTGAGTGTGATTGTTATCTGTAAAACTAATTTCTTAAGATGAATTGTTGAAATTGAAGGTTGCATCAAACATTGAATGGTGAGGTGGAGCATTTCGATTGCACCTCAGTTCCTGTACACCTGAACTTCTGACATATCTGTATAAAAGTAGTCAAGGTTTAAACAGTTTGAGGCCTTTGTGATGAAAACTGTCTCATTCTGTTCCAAACAATGTCTCAACTGGGGACAAATACTAGAGGTGCATCATTAAAGGCAGTAAGTTACACTTCCTAATAACAACTGAGGCATTCTGCACTAATTGAGATTTTAGCTACTATAATATAATAACACAAAGCTTCTTACTGTGTCTTTAAGTCAACAGTAGTACAGAGGTTAGCAACGTCCCCATACAGACAGCATCTCAGCTTTCGATCTTAACAACTTGGTAACTGCTACTGTATGGTCTCTGTTGGGAAGGTTAAGCAACACTTGCAAAGATTTTCCCTTTTATGTGACAAGCAAACAGTCTTTTTCCCCAAATGTCTCTTCTCTCTGTAATTGGGTCTATAATTAGGTCTGTCTGTCTACAATTGTTTGCCTGGATTTAGGGGTTTTACCTATTTACCACCTTGTCTTTCCTATTTAAGCAGGATGATCAGGAGGATGTTAGCCCAGGCCTTACAGAACAGCAATGGGATAAAAAACTCCCTGAGCCATTATCTTGGAGAAGTGATGAGGAAGATGAAGACAGTGATTTTGGAGAAGAGCAGAGAGATTGCTACCTGAAGGTAACACTGTCCTAAGGCTGATAACATATAAGCCTCTTGTCAGAGATACTTTGCTAGTTCGGAAGGGGTAATGATTTTTTTTTGTTTTGCTGGCTCACAGTGTTAGCCTGTTGTAGTCCCGTGAGGAAAACAGTTCAAGAAACACCAAATAATCTTATAGAAAGGTTGAAAGGCAATGTCTAGTGTCATGAAAACTGATAAAGACTCAAGTACTTCAGTGTCTAAATGTTTTAGTCTTTGCTGACAGCACACACCCTAAAAGGGACGCATCCATCTGGTGTTTGTTTTCAGCCTGAATTTCACTTCATAGATTCATCGTGTTGTTTTTAGACATAGTACGTTTTCACACAGAGCTGACACTAAACACTCTTAAATTTAAGATGTGTTGTTAACATCTCTGTGAATGTACAGCAGCCCTTCTGTTGGCTGCAGAAAAGTGTGGTGCCTTTAATTTTATCTGAGGAAAATAGGTACTAATGTCATGGAGGAGACAAAAAAGTGCCTGTTTTGTCCCTCATGGTACGCTGCTTTTTTGCTATGCTTTTCATAGTGTGCTGTGCTGTGCCCCATACTCCATTTTGTAGTGAGAATTATTTGTACTAAGAAGTATTTTTGTACCAAGAAAATGGTACAAAAGTATATGACTGTTTTGCCATGTACTGTGTTGTGGGTCGTTTCTTGTTCATACCATGTGATATGGTCTCTGTCACATAAGCTTTTGTCGCCCTTTTCATAGGTGAGCCAGTCTCAAGAGCACCAGCAGTACATCACTTTCCTGCAGAGGTTATTGGGACCTTTACTGGAAGCATACAGCTCTGCTGTCATCTTTGTGCACAATTTTAGTGGTCCTGTTTCAGAGTCTGAATATGTTCAAAAGTTACACAAGCACTTAATAAGCAGGACGGAGAAGAATGTAGCTGTATATGGTATGTTAAACTGATTTTGGAAGTGCATTTGATTCATTCTGTGCCTCCTAGCACAAGGTAGCCCAAATGCAGTTGGAGGAGATTGTTTATCTCTTGGTTTTCTTTCTTGCAGCTGAGAGTGCTACCTACAGTCATGTGAAAAATGCAGTGAAAGTCTTTAAGGAAATTGGGGTAAGTGTTCAGTGATCAAAGCTGGAGACTGTTAAGTTCCATCTTAATAATGAGCACAATTTGGACAATTCATGCAACTTGTTCCAGTGTCAGTTTAAAGTCTGTGAATGTGTCTATGCACAACCTATTGGGAGTTTTTAGCATTTTGAGCACACATTACAGAACAGAGCACTTCTTGCCCCTGAGAGAACCTACCTAGATGAGGGATAGGTGACTAGATATTTTCATTCACAGCAAATGAAATTCCTGTGCTCTACTCCCATGCTGAATGACTACTTAAATCTTCAAAATGTATTAGTTATTTAATTTGGGTTTAGCAGTCATTGATGCTCCAAGAGAACCATCCTGATAGGCCTCCAGTGTCCACCATGAGGGTCCAGGTGTTCTTTAAAATAAAGGGTCAGTTTTGCTCTTCACCACTAGCATTTTGAGTTTGAAATCACCTAGATTTTGCAAATGAAGAGTTTTTCTCTGATCAGAATGCTGTGGCTTCATGAATGCCAGGTGGTGTTTAGCATTATAATCTGGAAGGTATAGCATTTAGGCAAAGTATTGCTAGATAAGAGTTTTGATGTCTTTGTCTTTAAATTCTGGTGTTTGAAATAATCTGACAATCAGTAGCCTATGGTAAAGGCATCTTCCTGTAGACTCTAAGAGCTATGAAGAAAGCACTTATCAATCCATCAATTTATTGTAGTTTGTTCCGCTGCTGGGAAAGTGAAACTAGGTGTCATATGCTGAGCATCTGAATTCCTGTTTCCAGCGTGCTTAGGCTTTCAATTCAGGTGCCTTTTGTGTGCTTGTTTTAACCCTCACTATGAGAGCTGGCTGTTGATTCCTTTAACAGGGTGATACTTACAGAGATTCATGCTGTGCTTTAGGTTTTTAATCAAACGAAGCAAAGAAGAGACACCATTCTGGAACTGAGCACTACGTTCCTACCTCAGCGCAACAGGCAGAGACTGCTGGAATTCATTATGAGCTTCATGGTATTATAGACCACAGAGAGCACCTTTGTCCAGGGACACGAAGACAGGTTTTGAGACTGTGTCAAAGCCTGGGGACATTTGCTAATCTATCAAAGTGTAAGGTGCCACTGTCTTGGTAAGGCCTTCTCTGACTTGAACTACTGGAAGACAAGTGCCTTCTTACGTATGTATTTATGGATTTCTTATAGTCCCAATGCTGTTGTAGCACAGCAAGACTCAGATGACACTTTGGATACAAGTAATTAATCACATTGCAAAAAATGAATGATTAGGATGAGATTTTAAAATGAAAAGTGAAGTTTTATTAGTGTTTTAAATCTACTTTTACAGTCTGTAACAGATACACAAATACACATATTGGTGATCTGTAGCTAACCCCGAGATCTTGAGTTTAGTGGCAACACAGCTTATGGCATAAATAAGTAACTTTCATTCCAATTCAGTTTTCTTATTTTAAATCAGTGGTTTCAGAATTTTGCTTAGGCAGAATGTATGTTTCATGGATAAAGCCATAGTTTTTTTATAAATGTTAACATAAATGCCAAAATTCTAATGAGCAAAACAGACATCTGAGAGCAATGATCACGTAGGAGATGATTGTCAGAAACGTCAGCAGGCACACTTTGCACTCTTAGAGCTGTATAATGCCATGGTAGATTGCACTAATTACTGCTGTCATGAAGAATGTGAGAGTAACTGGCTTCTTTTTATTATGGCATCTGTCATTCAGCCAGGTGAAAGTCAGGAGACAGTTGCCTGAATGTGAATATCTTGTAAAATCTTAGGTTATTATTTAACTGAAAAAAAAACCTATGAAGTTTTGTGGAGTTTTACTTTTAATTACTGTCTCTCTTTTATTTTTCTAATGATTATTTTCAAGTAAAGATTTGGTGAAATAATTTTTAATTTTGTCCCTATAAATGTCAGCAATAACTTTTACAATCCTTTGGAAACAAAGTGTTCATATTGTGTTCTTTTTGCTGAGCAGATCTAAAGTGGTATGAAGTAGTAACCTCTAGAAATAGAGAAGTATCATAAACAGTGTACTCTTGACTCTAACTGACTTACAAATAATTCATAGACAAAACTTGAGTGATGGATAAATTCTGTCCTATGAAACAGGGCTCTGGTCCTGTGATTCAATCCTTTTGCATGGAGGACTTGCACTGTAGATTTCATCTTCTCTTCATGTGAGTGGAGATTGAATTGCAACCCGTAGTCCTGTGATTTAGTACAGCTGATCTAGCTGAAGCAATAACTTGGTGTTACGTGAAGCTGATTTGCTTGTGGAATGTGCTTTTCCTCATTTAGATCGCCTTCTATATGAGGGAAATCAAACTCGGTTACTGCAGTGTTTCGCTTGATTCTCACATCCAGGCCTTGTGAGCAGAAAATCCCCTAAAATTTTTGTCATGTGGTCTCTGTTGCTTAACATAACTACAGGAAAGCATACTTGAATCCCAGCACTTGCACTGTTACGCCAGCACAAAACTGATGCACACGATTTGACTTTGTGGCCAAGGAGCTTGTGCATTTGTACTGCACATTTGTCAACCAGAATATTTCTGTACATTTTTTCTATTAAATGTGATTAATATTTGAAAGCTGCAATTTATAGTTTGTTAGCATTACACTGTCAGCACTGTGAGACACGTGTTCTGTCACTAAACCAGGTGCTCTACAACACTTAACAATTTCTGAACCAAAGCTACATTAATACAGATAGAAACTGACCCGAGAGTTGCTTCTGTTCTTATATCCTTCTGCTGTCTCAGCAGGACCGTGACTACATCACACACTATTTGTTTTGTGAAGTCTACTAGCTGTTTAGAAAAACAGTTTCATCTCCTGCCTAGCTAATGTGCACTGTTGTTTAACCTGAGGAATGCTCCATACAAGGGTTGTTGCTGACAGCTTCTGTTTAATGTCCAAAACAGACTAGATGTTTCTGAATAATGGGCTCTCCTAGTTTACTGCATTGCAGTAAATCTATACTAACAGTGAAGACTGTACATAAAAAAGGTTTTTAAAGATGAAGCAATATGAAGCAAAAAAACCTTGAGTCATTTTTATTAAGAGTGTTCTGCCAGCTGATGTATTGGTTAACAATGAAACCTAGGAGTACTGTGGTCCACTGGAGTGTTCTGGCTAGGTGTTGCAACTAACAGAGGTCGTGGCTTACACTGAAAAAATCTAAACAAGTTAAACCTCGGTAATATAAATCAATTAATGACTAGGGCCATGATGCATGTGAATACACATTAATGAATAGATTTAGTGTGCAGACCCACCTCCGAAACTGGTTTGATTTTGTATGAACAAACCTGCATGTGAAAAGTCAGTGCAATGAACCATATGCCCCTGGAAGCCATTGCACTCTGCTGCAAGTGTGTATGTACACATATATATGCAAGTGTGTGTATAGTGTGACACACAACAACTATGCTTTTCCCTGAAAATAAAGCACAGAATATAAAATGATCAGGTTATAGCAGTCAAAAACTGAAACCAACACTTTTGCACTGAATTTACACCTTCAGTGTCTTCTGATTTTATTAACCTTTCATGTTTCCCTTGCTGATAGTATACCAGTTAATTTTGGTTAACCAGTAAAGAAGAAAGATCTGGCCCTGAATTACCACCAATGTATTTTAAGACTCTTCTTACAGACTTCTTACAGTCTCAACATTCTTATGAGCATATTACTCATGTAATATGTGCAAGTCTTTTGGGGCCAGGAACTTTTGTGATATAAGAAACCTAGTCTTTCCAGATGAATCCTATAGATCACACATTTTTAGAGTGGTAAAAATGTAGAAATCAATTTCCTGTGCCACCATAGCTACCCAGACCCCATAAACTTGTTAATCCATTTAACTCTGTACTCTCATTGACAGTGGAGGCAGGCACTGCCTGCCTTCTCTTTGACAGTATAGGGCTTTATTCACCTGTCTTTGAATAGGAAGCATGTACACACACTGAGGTTCAACTGACTGCCTGCTCTGCAGAGAAGTATTAAGAGTCCCCATGTAGAAGAGGGTTGAGCTGGGAGGTGATGTAAGATACTGTTGCTCTTGTTTCTGTGCTGATGAGCCAGACACTGCTTCCTTCAGAATGTTACCACATTTTACCTGTTACCTGTAATGCCGTGTCTGTTGTAGAAGCACAGAGGTGTGCTGGAGTCATTTTAATAAATTAAACTGTTTGCTAATATGACATTTAACAAGCTCTCCTAGTGGTTTTTTGCTTTGTTTTTTGGCTTTTCTAAAAAATGAAATAACCTGCTAAGAGAATTCATTCAATAACTTTGTCCTGTTCCAGGTGACTTGTGCAATGAAATCAGGTGAATCTCTAGCAGTGTTTATACTGGAGCAGATCCATTTGAAAAAACAGATGGAGGTGACATCCTGACTCCTGAGTCACTATTTGTTTCATTTCAAAGCACAGATGCCATTTTGCATCTGTTTTCCCGTCCCTGCAAGGCTCTTGTGTGCAGCTGCTTCTTTCAAAGTTACCCTCACCTTATGGAGGTGGAAGGTCATTCAGGAGTCCAGGACAGCTCTGGTGCTGCAGATTGTCTCTTCTCATGGTGATTTCAAGCTGACCTGAAGTGCAATAAGCACCCATCAGCAATTCTGACAGCATCTGGCAAATGCGAATCAATTGGAGTGAGGCTTTAATGTAATAAAACCTGCATAGATGATCATTACTTAAATTGAGAAGGAGGGATACTGTTTCACTCTTCAGAAAAAAAAAAAGTACAAGTTGCAATCAACTGATTCTTCAAGAGGCCTCTAGCAATGCACATGCAAGCAAGGCACCATTAATTGGCAACTCTAGGCTGAGGCAGGAAACTAAGATTCAATTATTGTCAATAACTTGAATCAAATCCAATTGTTAGTGGTGATGACCTTACATGTTTTTCTTTCTGTAAACGTCTTCCTATTTCTCAGTCCTTTAAAATCCCAAATGTCAGATAAAGCACTTATCTCCATGTTTTGCTTAATTCAGTTTTCTTGTAATAAAAGCTTGTCAGGGTTATTCAGAAGGATCACTTGATTTGAGCTTTCTGTTCTCTCTTATGGTACACCAAGTTTTCAAGGTAACTTCCACATTGATCTGAATTGCTGCTTGAAACGTTTACTTTTCAGTCTTTAATATGTGTCCATTGCACTTTCCATCTACTGGGTGAGAATTGTCATCCTTGTTAATTCTTCTCTAAGTTGGCTCATCTGCTAATATAAATGCCCCAGAAGTATTATAGTTGATGCTGCCATTAAACAACTTCCTGGCTTTGGAAAAGAAACACATCTGAAATGTTTTATTGCTGTTACAGCAGAGTTCAGGCCTGAGAGACCATGAACCCCAAAAGGACTTAAGATTTCATTTGTTGTAAGGTGTAGAGAGTTACAGAAACAAAAGCTATTTAGGTATTGTATAACTCTTAGTTACACAAATATGTGTGTATGTAACTAGGCAATGCAAAGATGCATGGCATAATTGCTACAGGTAATTTGCATTAAAAGGGTCTTCTCCAGCATAGTAATAATACTGATTCTTAACCTGATAGTATTTACAGTCTCTTGGTCGCAAAAGTTTTGCAGAGTGACATGAGGAACCCTAGACATAGAGATCAGATATCGTGTCTGAGCAGGCACAGGTTCAGTGGCATTTAAGAGTGTATTCTTTTGCTCTCAATTTACACATCACTTCGATGCTCTCCTGTATTTTCTTTAGCAAGTAATGGTAGTTTGAGAAAAGCTACTTGTGTACAGGTACTGAGTGGATTTTTTTTTCTCTCTTTAAAGCACAATTCACTGTCAGAATGAAAGAATGATGGAGTGGGAGATTTGCTATTAGTAGTGGACATGATTCCACTGCCATCTGCTCAGAGTCTGGTCTATCCAGTATCTTCATTAGTGATCTGGGGAATGGAAGATAGAGTTTGCTCTTTATGTTTGTAGATAACAAGACCTTGGAGAGGCAGGTTGGAGGTCGTCATTATCCCAGTGGTAATGAAACAGCTTGGAGAGATCTGAAGGTAAAAAGCAGAATGTGATTTAACCAGAGAAGTACAAGGTTTTACAACTGAGAGAACAAGAAATAAATGCACAGGCAAGGGAGAGGAAATAAACTGTGTTGCAATTCTTTGGAGAAAACTCCAATTTATTGGCAAATCACGAGCAGAATATGAGTCAAAAGTGGCATACTGTTATGAAAAGGGCAGACATCATGTGATGATACCTTATGCCTGCACATGAATGACAAACAGGGCAAAACTTCTCAGTCTATTCAGGTTGGTAAAGTCTCAGCTGGGATACCATGCTCTGTTTGAGGAGGTCTATTTGAAAGATGAGAGCAACAAGATGGAAGGAAAAAATTAAGGCCTTTTCTCCCCCTCCCTTGTGAAGAAGGAAAGAGTCTGGATTGTTATTATTAGAAAAGAGGAGACAGAGGGGAGATCTTATTAACATTTACAAATATCTAAATGGTGGGTGTCAGGAGGCTGGGACATCCCTTTTTTTCTATTGTATCTAGCAACAGGACAAGGGGTAATGGGATGAAGCTTCAACACAAAAAGTTCCACTTAAATATAAGAAAAAACTATTTCACTGTGAGGGTGAGGGAGCCCTGGCACAGTTTGCCCAGGGGGGTTGTGGTGGCACAGGCTGCCAAGAGGGGTTGTGGAGTCTCCTTCCTTGGAGGTCTTCAAGACCCACCTGGACATGTTCCTGTGTGACCTGATCTAGGTGAACCTGCTTCTGCAGGGGGTTGGACTAGATGATCTCTAAAGGTCCCTTCCAACCTTACCATTCTATGATTCTATGATTATTCCCTGGAGTACCCAGGCTGGATAAAAATAGTGAATTTCAGTTGCAGTGAAAAGAATCAGACTAGATCCCATAAAATCTTTTTATACAATGAGCAAAGAGAAGCAGTGAGGTAGATGGCCTGGGGGGTGACCTGTTGGGACCATTGGGTCTCTCTCCCTGCTGGTTCTGCCATGCTTGGTGGTGGTGGGCAGAAGGGATGGGAGGTTAAACTCTTGCATTCCAGGTCTGGGCACCTTCCCCAGGTGAAATAGAAATGAGTTTGTGTGGAAGCAATTTGGTCAGGCTGCTTTGACTGGTGATCTGGCTGTCTATCTCAAGATCAGGAACAGCCTCAGTATAGATTATATTTCTTGTTCCCACAGTCATTCAGGAATAAAATATATAAGGGATTTATTGAGGTTGTTCTGTAAAAAAAACATGTTTACTTAGTGTCTGCTAGTCAAAAAGCACATGGAGTGTCAGTAGTCATGGGTGGAGGAACAGAGGTGAAGCCAGAGAACATCGCCATGTCTCTGTGCTGTGACCTGAGTGTGGTGGGTGTTCTCACTGAGATGTGCAGGAGCCTTCTACCTCTGCCGGTAGCAAAATCCCTAGTGACTGGAAAAATGGGTGAGGAATCCTGCCCCTGGCAATTTCACCTTCCAGACTGTTCCTGACAAATTACAATAACAAATTACAAATTAACTTTGTAGTCTGTTAACAGGTTACAGTTTAACTCTGGCCTTGCTTTGGAGATGCGGAAAGCCAAGCCCTATTTCCTAAGTAACCCAAAAGGTTTACTGCTGCCTTGGCTATTTTGTTATCTCAGGAGTTCAGGCTCCAGCGATTGTATCTACCCAAAGAAAACAACATCTATAAATGCCACAGAATTGACAGTGACACTACTTTAGAATAATGCCCTTTTCCCCCCAAAAAATACTTAAGCAATCTTTTAAAATGAGCTCTGTACTGTATGATGGGCGCTGTGTAATTCATACCCAAGATGGCTTATTAACAGCCAGCTGGAGCTGTAAACCCAATGTCTTACTTTTGACTACTTGTCACCCTTCAGATGGGGCTAAGGAAGGGATGCTGCATTGGTTTTGTTCCCCAGTTAAACATTTGGCCTATCTGTGGAAAGTGTTACCTCACAGTTATGTTAATATATGTGCTCTCTAAATTAAACTGGAGCCTAATTTTAGCAGTGATGCCAAGGATCTTTTTGAATCAGCCTTCTTCTTGTCTCTGCAGGACGGAGAAGGCCAATTAAACTACTACCTGTCTGGAAGCTGTAAAAGCCCTTTTCCAGTGTTGATATTTCCCCTTCATTAAACTTAATTATGATAATTCAGCACCTTTGCCTACAAATCTCTCCCTTTGTCTCCCTGTCTGGCTGTCCATTTATAGACCCCAGTTTCTTCTTCCTGTCTGCTACAGGCTTAGACATTTCATCCTTGTGACCGTTCCTGTTCCCAGGTGCTTCTCATCATCCCTCTTAGCAGCAGCTCTTTGATTGAGTGACTCAGCTTTCTCAAAATATAAAATAAGCCCCCAAAGTATAAAAATAAGCTCCTTTAATATCCAGACAAGATATTTAAAATTAATGAGTATTTTCTATCAGAAAATTCTTTTTCCCTAAAAACCCCTGTGTTAAAAAGTAACTGCATTTCTCTCCTTGCTTCCTTGTTTTGGCAATGTGTTTGTGAAAGGATTCATTTTGAAGAAAGACTTTTAATTGAAGCAAAAGCTTTTTTCAGTTTGGAGTTTTGAAAAGTGAAGGTAGAGTAAGATTTGTTTTAGGTGGAGCTGCTTTAGTGGGGGGTTGGACCAGATGATCTGTAAAGGTCCCTTTCAGCCCCTAACATTCTATGATTCTGTGATTGTGGAATCCAGTAATATTTGTTTTCCTGAACATTTGTTACTTTTTGAATATTATCAGCCTGTTTCAATGAGATGAACTTTAATGCTCTGCTGCAGAATAACATGTTCTGTGCAAAGAAATGATGTTTTGAGGAAGCCATACCACAGGCCACACTCCTTGGACAATAAATGCCCCAAAGAAATTGGTACATAAGATAAGCTGAATATTCCCTGTCTCTAAGAGATGAAGGAGTTCAGGTATGTGTTTACATTTTTGTAGTACTTAGATAGAATGTGAATGAATTCTGATACTAGGTTTTAGAATTCTTACATTCTTCTCTCAAAATGGCAGTTTCTATCCGTTTTACCCTAAAACGTTTCTATTGGTCCAAGAGTCTGGGAAAACTGTTTTAGGTATCGGGAGCTGTAGTCATTAACCCAAGTTGTAATTTAAGGAAGATTGAAGCAAAGAAGCATGGAAATATTAGAAGCTGGTGTTTCTGAAGGTACTCCAGAGAGTGGGGAGAGTAAACTAGGTCAGGAGGTTGTGTATGTGTTTTTCCCTTTCAGTTGGTTTATATAATGTTGCCCCTTTGCTGATGCAGAAGGCAATAAAAATGAAAAATGTTGCAACCAGCGACACATGTAGTTAATTTTCTGAACAAAGTAAATTAAGTACAAATTGGTTATTAATAATTCAAAGCAAAATGCTAGATAAGAAACTGGAGGAGCTTGTCTATCATATTCAACCATTGAAAGATAAGTCTGAGCAAGGCAGTCCAGCCTTCCCTTATCTCTTATTAAAGCCTCACTTCGTCATTTATTAAAGGATCAGATCTAAGTGATACAGCAGGCTTCAGACATGGTTATTGCAACAGCTTGGTGTGCCGTGCCCTGCTGCAGTCTCAAAATAAGCTGGGAGGGGGTTTGGTGCAGGCAATTCTGGGTATGTGGGACCTCCTGGAGACAACCTGGTCACTTCCTTGCGATTGTTACTGTAGATCTTGTGAAAAGGGGAGGAGCTGAGAGGGCAGGGAGAGCTGAGAGGGCTCTGCACTGCAGGAGGATTGGAGGGACATTGCTCTGATAGATGAAGATTCAGAACTGCCTCTTAAGAGGCAGATCTACAAATGTGACTCTGGGAAGACCACTTCAAACACCATGTTTGTTGGGAAGTCCTTGTGTGCCTGGGAGGTGACAGCGCGGTGCCCACAGTGCCCAGGCAGCAGAGCTGGAGAATGGGCCAGTGCCTCTGTAGGTGTGGAAGGATTGATGTGCAGGGTGCTGGGCCCTGCTGTGGCAGAGGGGCCTCTCTGCCTCTTCACCTGCTCAGCTGCTGCGCACAAAGGGTGGAGCATGTGGCAGCCACAGAGCTTGGCCAGCCTGGGCAGGTCCTGGCCACCCAGCAGCATCATAGCAGGGAGGAAGGAATGAGGAGAGGCACATTGTGACTCCTGGTTCAAATACCTCTTTAATGTGAAAAAATTCAGTTCTCCCTGCTGCTGTGTGACTGCAGCAATTTCCACTGGCCACATAGGCTCTGGTACAGTGATTTCTTTCACCCAACTCATTCTCATATAGAATCACAGAATCTCAAGGGCTGGAAAGAACCTCAAAAGATCATTTAGTCCAACTCCCTGCCAGAGCAGGAACACCTAGAGTAGGTCACACAGGAACCCCAGGTGGGTTTTGAATGTCCCAAGAGAAGGAAACTCCATGATACATCTAGGCAGCCCATTCCAGTGCTCTATCACCCTCACAGTGAAGAAATTCTTCCTTGTATTTCTTTGGATCCTCTTATGTTCCAGCTTATACCCCTTACCCCTTGTCCTATCATTGGACATCACTGAGAAGAACCTGGAACTTAGCCTCGAATCTGGCTGCTCCTTACTATGTAAACCACACAGGTATTTTTGTTTAAGTTGCCTAGGAAAACACTCTTCACTGTTTGCCTGCTTTTGCATTCGAACTGTACTTCATGAGGTAAGATTTGCCTCTCAGATCTGTCAGGGCTACAATAAAATGAAATAAACCCTGACTTTCCAGAGGAGATGTGTAACTGCCACATGACCATTGGCATAAAAATTCCTAATGGCTGAGATCCAGGAGGTTAAAGACTTTGGTCCCAGCGTTTTTGACTTTTTTCTTTAGAGGACTTCTGTCAGTTTACTAATAGACAAACACGGATGAGCCCAGCTCCATCTTCGGTGTGTCCAGTAGGTGGTGGTGGAGTTTCATCTACAGCTGTGATTCTCAGCAAGGTCGCGGACACAACTGTTCCAGTACCTCAGCCCTCAGGCTGGCCATTAGAAACAAAACACCATTTCCCTGGCAGCCAGATGCAATATTTGTTTAACATGGAAAGCACTTCGTTTGGAGATGATTTTATCTGTTGCCGTGATTGATTTTTATAGTTGCAAGAGTCAGTCTGCCTTTGGCACCTGACACAAACACCATCACCTTTAAAGACCATCCTTAATGCCTTCAGGCCTGAGGTGGTGTTTATGCAGCTTCAAGAGAAAATGTGCATTAGGAGAGAAACTCTTCATCTTCCTCCTGAAACTTCTGGTCCAAAGAGACACTTTAAAGAAATGAAGCCATCACTCTAAGTGCATGCCTCAGGTTTGGAAGTGTCCCAGACTATACTTCTGGGTTTCAGACCCCTATCAGATTCCCCCCTCCCACCTCCCCACAAACTGAAGCCTCTCTACAGCTGTGGAAGGCAGAGAACTGGATCTCCTGCAAGGTAGGTGGAAAGGAGAGACTGTGTCCTTTGCATGCTCTGGAGAGCCTGTCAGGGCTGCCAGCTCAGCTTATCCCCCTTTAGATGTAAACCTTCCTCTGATGCTGAAAGAGAACTTGAAGACTTTGTCTGAACATGAGTACAGGGTGTTCTCACAGCATCACTACAGCTCCTAAATATTCTGCAAAGTGTGGCATCACTACAGCTCCTAAATATTCTGCAAAGTGTTACAAGTATTAATTTAATGTTAAAATATTCTGCAGGCTTTTCCTTATGAAGATAACCTTCTTGAATTCAAGTGTCCTGAGAAAGACAGTCATTAAAACACCAGTGAACAGCCCAATTCATCAGCACACAGTGGCTTTTTTTTTTTTTTTAACTCAAAACCCTCTTGATGCACCCACCAGTACCAGGCAGATTTGAACCCGCCCTAAATAAAAACTGAGGAGTCCCCTGAGGTTAGAATTCCTCCAGGGTAGCATAGATAGTGTGGTTCACGGCTGCACAGCACCTAGATGTGGACTCTGGCCAGGGAGATGGACAGTGCCCTGCTGAGCACCTTTGTCCTGGTGCCCTAATAGCTCTGGGAAGCCCAGGAGATGTGGTTCATGTGCATTCCTTGACAATAGTATTGATGTCGACAAATCCCGTCCTTTCCCTGTGTCTGCTCATTTCTTCCCCCCGAAATATTTCAGCTTCCTCCCTCTCCATCTCTTTTTCTTCTGGATTATTTTTCAGGCAGATCAAAGACCCAGTCTTACTCCTTGTGAAGCACCACTGGCCACTCTCAGCATAGTGGAGATGATGACCAAACTGATGACGGAAACAAATGATGCAGAAAGGTTGAAAGTAGGTCAGGAATATCTTATATCAGTATTTTTAAAGGGCTTCTTACCATTAAGGTTTGAAGTTTCTGTAGCAAATCAAGCAATCTTCAGCTATCCCAAAAAGAGAAGTGAGTGGAATGAAGCAAGTACAGGACCCTTAGGTCCCTTCTCTCCTCTCAGATGATGTGCAGGGCAGAGCTCACATCTGGGCTTGGATGTGAGGAAAGACCACTTGCCTTAGAGATTTGGAAGTTTAAAGGTAAGGAGATGAATGGTTTTGGCTGCCAACGCAGAAATCTTAAATCCAGAGGCATGCTCTGAGCTGGAAGGTGCTGTGTTTGCCTCCTGTGCCTGTCCTCTGCAGCCTGGCATGACGACACTTTTAGCAGCAATATTATATTTATTATTCTGACACAAAACTGCTTGGAATCAGAATTTGGTCCCTTTAGTCAAAATGACAAGGAATGAATTCTTCTGTCTTAAACTGCTTGTGAGACAAGTGGTCACTTTGGCACAAGTGAAAATGAAAGGATTTCAACCACATGAGAAGTATTAGCTGCACAAGCCTGAAGGAATTTTATATGTGAGCCACTGGAGGGCAGCTGGAAAGCTTACAACTGCCGTTGTATCAGCTCATCTGTCCCTGAATGATTTGCTTTAAGTTTATCTTGTTGCAGCAAACACTTCCCTTTTGCTTTCCTACATTCATTTCCCTCTCACTCAGTTATTCTCAGATCCAGCAGCTTTTTGAGCATTGAGGATGGCAGCTGTCTCTGCTTGCTCTGTAACCCGACAAGGCATTGAGTAGAATGGGAAATTTGAGTATTGAGGATGAAAAACCTTTTACACCTTGAAAGTTCTTCTTGGGGGGCTGAAGTGTCTCAACTATGAAAAGAGTGACAGAATCATCATGTATGCCCTGGTGAAGATTGGCTGCATCATGTTGAAGCCTGGCAGAGGGAGAACTTCTGATGAGAGTCCAGTGGAGAGCTACCGAGATTATGAGGGGACTGAAACATCTCTCTGATGAGGAAAGGCATGAGGCTGTTTGGGCTGGAGAAAAGAAGACTGAGGGAGTATCAACACTCATAAATACCTAAAAGGCAGGTATTGAGAGGATGGGGTCAGTCTTTTTTCTGTAGTGCCCAGTGACAGAACAAGGTGTAACATGCACAAGCTGGAACACAGAAAGAACCACTTGAACACGAGGATAAACTTTTTTCCTGTTGAGGTGAGGGAGCCCTGGCACAGGCTGCCCAGGGAGGATGTGGAGGCTCCTTCTCTGGAGGTTTCCTAAACCCACCTGGACATGTTCCTGTGCCTTCTGATCAAGGGGAACCTGCCTTAGTAGAGAGTTGGACTAGATGATCCCTAGAGGCCCCTTCCAACCCTCCCCATTCTGTAATTCTGTAATACTGATGGGGGAACTGGCAGGATTCTTGGCTGACAGACAGCCTGCTTTTGTAGGCACAACAGGAGAAGAATGTTTTGTGGAGGCACACAGAAGAGGAACAAGAAGATGGGTTTGATGGTATGTGAAAACAAACACAGTAAAACAGAACCAGAGAGACTTCTCTGCCGGCTTCCAATGCTGAAATAGCCCAGAACTGGACCAGAAACACACTGGAGCTGGCACCAAGGGAGGAACGGGAAGATGGGCTCATGAATGCCAGCACTCTGATGGAAGCATGGTGCTGAGGCACTGTGGTTCAAGAGCTCCATCCTGACTAACACATGACTTGATACACAACAGGGATGTGATTGTGTGAATGTCTCTGAGAAGTGGTTTATTAGGGATTGAGCAACAAGAAGTAAAACAACTTCCAACTTTCTGTTTTAGGAGCAGCTGCTTCACTGCTCCTCAGCTCCCTTTGAGGGGTGGGAGTCACTGTTGGACCAAGGAAGATGGAGTGAGGAGAGGGGCTGCATCCCTGGGACCTTGTCCTGTGGGGTTTAGCACTGCCACTCTGCTGGGCCACTGATTGCCTTGGGTTACCTGCTGGATTACACCATATGCCATTAAATCATCCCACATTGGACAAATATACGCTCTGCATGAGTTCCCTCTCTGGCACAGTTGAATGGAGATACAAACACACACACACACACACACACACACTCTTTCTCTATCATTTTCCTCTGCACGGTAGATGAGATCTGAAAAAAATAAAACATGCACATTTCCCTGTGGGCTTTGATGTTCTTCTAACCGGTGCTTTTGTTTGCCAGCTGTAACACATGCCTTCCAGTCTGATGCATCTGCTGTTGTCACTGTGATCCCTGTTGCATCTCTTTGGTCCTGCTCTGCAGCAGGTTGGGACGGTTTCCACTCTGCTTCAGCCTCAGTTAAGCAGTTTTTATTACTTTGCTGGAACCAACAGCTGTCTGCAAGAGTGAGGCATAGGTAGAAACAAGGTACCATTGACAGGCTTCGAGAGCCTCGGTGCAGTCTGCTCTGCTGTTTGGAGCTGTGCTGGGCAATTTTAAGAACTGAGGTTGATCAGAGAGCTGGCATGTCTGTCTCCTTTTCCAGACAATTTCAACCAACTTGCACAAATCAGAGTAATTGCAGATGTAACAACAAGCTATAATATCATCACTACATGGTTCAACTCTTTCTCTCTTTCAAGATGCAGCAGTGGTGTGGCTGAGCAGCATGCACCAGTTGACCAGCTCCTGCACGGCTTCCCATCAGCTACTGCTTGTACGGTCCTGTGTCCCGTGGGAGGTGTTCATGGAAAGATGTAAAGGTGGAAAGGTGATGGTTAGAGGAGACAAATCACAAAATCACAGGAAATAATGTTTCATTAGTTTTGCTATTCATGGGATGTCATCCTTTACAAGCATAAGTAGATTATCCTGTCCTTTTTAATTTCCTGTGTTACTGTCTTCTGGGCATTGACTGATTCCACACAGCTCACAGGGGACAAGATTGCTGTAGGAATATGAGGGGGAAGGATGAGTCTTTAGCTTGACCTGCAATATCAGAGAATTTGAAAAACAAGGAGTGTTTTTGTTGGGATTTTATATCATCACCCTTTTCATCACTGAGCATCCTGAATGCGTTATAAATATTAATTAAGTCTCATGTGATTCCTCTGAATTACGTAAAGACAGAATTGCTTCATCCATCAAAAGAGAGGCTCCAGAAGCTGCTTAACAATTTGAGACAGCATTAAATGACACCAGCTCAGTGAATAAGAACATAACACCCACTTGAAATTTCTGGGCAGGAGAAAAATTTGAGCAGCTGAAGTACATCTTCCCACTCTTGCAAAAAAAGTAGCAGTGGATCTCAAAGGGCTACATGAGAACCCTTCCTCTGTCTCTCCTTTTACTTTGTGGTGAAATCTTGTCTCCATGGGTAAACTTTATCTAATATTAGAGTTCTGGAAAGGAAGTAAAATAAAGGGAAAACACTCATTAAATCCTCATTTTCTCTCTCAATCCTAAGACATTATTGATGGCTGACAGGGCTAGAAAAGCTGCTGAGCAATCTGTCCTAAGGTGGAGATGTTTTGAGGTAAGGTGGGGTAGTGTTGGACGACCTGACTTCAGAGGTCCCTCCCAACCTAAAAGATTCTATTGTTTTGTTTGTGTTAGGAGCTGGGGCAGACCTGGGGAATCTGTATTATTTGGTTCTCTAGATCATACTTATAAGAGATGAACAGCCTCCAAGACATTAAGGTTTGTGATGGTGTAAGAATTAGGGTAATTGTAAGGTCAGGATTGTTTTTGAAAATGTAAAAGTAGAATTAGTTTTCTCCTTTTAATTTCTTTCTTCACCACATATGAATTGAATCCTGTTGAGTTTTAATCTATTGTGAATTTTCTGGCTTTGTTTCCTGCAGAACTTCTTTTGAAGAGCCCTTATTAAGAATTGCATGGACTTTGAAGGGAAATGAAAAGTAATTCAAAGCATACATGGGTAAATCCTGAGAGTCTCAGTATTACCTTCCTAATATGCATTGGTAAAATATGCAAAGTTATAGCAATCAGTTACAGCATGGCTGCAACAAATCTGTTATTAGCTTGTGCAAAAGCACACTACATGAAGATTGATGAAGGAAGAAAGAGGTGAAAGTGAATTTATTTTCATTTAAATAGTCCCAGTTCAATGAATTTCCTGTGTTCTTGGCACCATAACCCAATCAGTGATTGGCTCTGTGAAATAAGAGGATTGACACTGAATGCATTTCAATTTACAGCAGTGGTTTTCCTACATACAATTTTCATACAGAGAAACTAACAATACTTGACTAAGTAAGTGAAAATGAAGTTAATCATTATGTAGACATCTCTATGTTCATCCTCTGTGTATCAAGAAGGTTTTTTGTTGCTTTTTGTTGGGGTACAGCAATACCACTTACTAGCATCAAATAAACAACAATCTCTTGCCTTTGTAGTCAGGAAAAAAAGGAACATGGCAGTACATTGCAAAAACAGCATGACACTCACAGTAAAACACAGTGCTAGTTGCACCTCAGTCAGGTTACGATTCTGTCCTCATCCAGAGGAATTTTTGAAGAGCACTATGACATGAAGGAGGATTTCAGTAGTGATTTCAGCGTTTGTCTTTATTTCAATTGATGGTTTATCTTCCAGGTAAAATAACAGAAATCATACACGTAGTCACTGCATCCAGTAAGTTCTTTCTATTCATTTCTTTCCCTTCATTTCTTTCCCTACTTTTAATTTTAACATCGAATCATGGAATGGTAGAGGTTGGAAGGGACCTTTAGAGATCATCTAGTCCAACCCCCCTGCAGAAGCAGGTTCACCTAGGTCAGGTCACACAGGAACACGTCCAGGTGGGTCTTGAAGACCTTCAAGGATGGAGACTCCACGACCCCTCTGGACAGCCTGTTCCACTGCTCTAACTCCTCTTACAATTAATAATATGTCAGCATTGTCATTAAAACTTCTAGTTCTGTTTTTATATTTGAACTGTAAAAAAGGTTTCTTGAGGCTTCAAATTTGTTTTTTTAGGGTCTTGCTCAGAAGATCCTGTAAAATGTTGTATGAATTCACAAAAATATGTTAGGCTCTGCTCCAGCTCTTGGATTCAGTCTGTTGAATTTCCACTGTGAAACTTTACTGGATACGTTTTTAATTAACTGTTAGTAGTGAAATTCTAATGGCCGTATTGGAAACCTGTTATCAGAGTTTCTTTATAGCTTTATTTCTACTTACAACAAATGAAAAAGAAAGCTGCGGTTTCAGCTGCTTTAGAAATTGGTTCGTGACTCTGATATCCAACACACTCTTAGGACTGTCAGAAAGGTTATTGCGTACTTGTATTCTTGCACAGCTCTCACATTTCCCTTACTTCAACCTCTCCAATTTGCTTGTTTTAAATCTTTCCGGAAGGATTTGAAAGAACATGAGCTAGCTGACAGGGATCTTCAAACGGTGTTACTGTAACTGCAAAGGCTCCCCAGGGAGGATTTTAATTCTGCAGAGTACCTTTCCAAATTGGTTGAGGGAATCAGGTTTCCAGAAGAAGGGCAAGAACACAAGATTTTCAGTTGCTCAAAGAGCTGAAACAGAGCGAATCATCCGTGGTATTGTAGAGTTAATAAACACAACTCTTAACGTGACTTTTTAGTCTCCATGAAGTATAGAAATGCAGGAATTGTCCTGATAGATGAAAACTGTGTCTATGTCATCCTCTCTCTGACAGCTACCAGGGATTCGTATTTAGACACAAGTCCAAGAAACCCTGCAGTTAAATAACTTGGCTGAAGGGGCAGTTTATTGCCAGATCTCCCTAGTTCATGGCTGAGAATGCAGGTTGAAATGCAAGATAGCTTTTAATATGTGCTCTCTATATCCCTCAGAGCCATTGGACCCAAGGGATGCAGCTATTTCAACAGCTCATTAGCTTTTGTGTGCATTACTCCGGCTCCTGACATGCATTTGCTCTGACCAGCTTGCAATGGGTTCCCAATTCACAATAACTAGATTATCTCCTTCCTTTCATAGGGATATATGCAGGAGAGCTCCATTCCCCTTCCATATGCCACTTGGTATTTTACTATATTCTTCCCCTCTTGTCTTTTAACTGCTCTTCCAGCTCTGCAGCTGATCCTTTGGATTGGGTGCTGGGGTGCCTGACACTGTAACTGAAAGAGATATTTAGCATGGAATAGGTTTTTTGGTGCTCTGCATATATGTGAATATTACTGTTTATTGTTTCTGATAGTGAAATTTATGGTGAAGTTTATTGTTTCTGGTAGTCAGATCTCACAGGCTGCCTCCAAGCTGAGGTAGTACAGGATCACACAGTGTCCCACAGCAATGTGGGAAAATTTTAAAGCAAATTCCAGTGCTGTGCTTTACTTCTGTGACAGAGAAAGGTTTAAGTAATGATAGGAAGTGAGACCCAGTCAGTCAAAGGAAGCATAACAGGAATTAGCTCTGGCTCAATGCTGAGTCTTGCGCAGCATAGCTGTGTCCTGGTACGTGGCAGCTTTGTGTATGCAGGAACAACCAGTCCCTCTTAATCTCCCTTCAGCAGGCTGTCCTGTGACCCTATAAACCAGGGTGATGTTACTTTTTTGCTTTCACAAAGCAGCATTATTACCTGCTGCCAGAGTTAGGAAGGTATTAGGTTTTCTTGAAAAAAAAATCAAAGCCTGTATTTGGAAATATGTTTTTCTCTCATCATTTTATTTCCCTCTAGCCTCCTCTCAGAAGCACTCAGTGAGTGTTTCTTTGCTCTAACAGGCTCCTTCTCAACAGCAGACTGTGAGTGAGAGTCTCTGGGTCACATCTCTACCTGGTGTCAGCCACAACAGTCAGACAGCATGCTGTGAGCATATCCCTCCTACTGTTCCTAGCACTGTCCTCAATGCCTGAAAGTGGTTTCTCTCCTCACTTGTTCAGGACTTTGACACTCAAGTTCCCTTCCTGGCTTGGCCAATGGCTGTAATTGTCTATGCAGAGCACTCTGCAAACCAGCCAGGACATTGGAGGTACCTTGAACCCTTTTTCCTGTGAAAAAGCTTGTGTGGCAGAAAGACTATTTTGTCAGTAATAAATCACTGTTCAGATGTTTTAGGAAGAAAAGGGATTTCTATTTTTTCTTTTGGCATTGCCCATGTTAGGAACCTTCTGAAAGCACCAAGTGAAATGACCCTGAAAGGAAAGGTGTGGAAACACATTTCTTGTCAAATGGATAAGGAAGAGGGCAGGAGGTGAGATTACTGCCCCTGGGACTTTACAATACCTGTTTGCTAAGGTTAGTAAATGCTTCAAACTACATCTCAAGTTTATTCTTCTGTAGAATGTGGAAAACTACCTAATTAAATAATGTGAAAGCTGTATCCTCTACCAAGGCTCTTGTGACTGCTGGTACCATTTGGTGCTCTGTCCCTGACTGCAGAGGTAAGATTACCCTGGATACCACAGAGTTGGAGGGGAGGCATGGTAGTGCTTAGCAGACAGATGGGCTTCAGACTTATTTGTGCAGGGTTGTAATGCAGGAGACCCCATTGAGACCCTTCAGTGTGACAGACTTCACAGCATTTTAGAAAGACCTGCATAATATAGGAGTCACCTCTCTGCATCTGCAATGGGACTGAAAAAAGCACCATAGTCCTGGTAAACTCTGGCAAAATCTTTTATGACAGAACTGGCAGCTCAACAGCAAATGATACTGACTTGGTTAATCCCCATCTTCAGAATAAGCTGAAATAAAATCTGACATTTGAGCACCTAGTGTTCCTTCAATCATCAGGATAAACATCTGAAGGTTGTGGTAGTGCCTTGGATCCACCAGTAATAGAATATGTGTGTGAGCTGGTGCTGTCATTTGCTTAATTTCTAGTAGCACTTTACCTGGTGGAAGTAAGCAGAGAGAGCATGACCAAAAGTGATAAACTGCTGTTCTGGAGAGTCAGTAAACCTTAGCCACAGAGTCATTCTGTTTGTCATGTCATAGGTAACTGATTTAAACTTTTTAGCCTTTAGCTTCTGCTAGCACATTTTACACAGGTCATCCTTCTACAAATCTGTACTTCTCCTCACAGCATTTCTTACCAAAAGCTTTCCTTTAAAGGAAATCTTAGGCATGGAAATGAGGGTAAAGTGTTTGATGGTCCCTAAGGTTTTGGAGCATTCAGTTCCTTCTGAAATTAATGGAATTTGGGCCTGTAAATCCCTTATGGAGCTTTGAACATCTCGCTTGACTAACATATTTAAACTGCGGAGGTTCATCACAAAGCCCCAAGAGGGAGCAGTTGAAGGACCTCCTGGGAGTTGAGAACATCAGCAGCCAGCAAGGAGCAAAAAAGACATGCTCCATCATATATATGTGAAATGCTTCACCTTCATAGCTGCAAAGCCACAACAGTTACAAATCTTCTGTGGCACTTACAAGTCTTCAATTTCATGTGCTCATGTGTTACTGTAGTATTTGATTAATTAATTAGGCAATTATCTTTCATTGGCACTTTCCCCACCCACCAGCTACTCTGGTTACACACATCCTTTTGGTTGCCTGCTATGTGGTTTTGTTTGAGGACCAAACCTTCTATTTTTAACTTTGGCAGTGCTTAGAGACCTTCTTCCCCCCGAGAACACTTTGTCTGCACTGCAGACAGTGTCTACACACATCAAGAAATGATGTTCATGGTAGAAACCATGGTTTGCAAGATCTAGCCCTAGCTGGGGGCATCAGTGGGCGTTGCAGAGCAAGAAGCACTGGGGCAGTTATGTAAGGCCACATTTTATGTACATTTTGTAATGAGAACTCAGGCCAGGAATATTTGGGAACTAGCTGTCAATTTTCTTTTGTGAAATCAACTTCAATGTCCACAATATAGCTTAGTATTAAATACTCCAGCTTGTTCCATGTTGAGTGGCAGTACTGTGTATTTGATGCCTGCTTTGAAGATGTGACTGAACAGATTGTGTCTGGTCCAGTTTCCATCACTGGAGGCTGCTGCAATACGAAACATGGCATTCATGCCAACTCTGAGGAAATCTTTGTATACACCTAATACTGGCCAGAAACCACGATGTGTGTTACCCTGTTCACAAAGTCTGCATCTGGAAAAATGCAGATCCAGTGCTTTGCATGTTAATTCTCTGAAGGTTTCACATTCTCAAGCATAGACCATCTCATATAAATCCAATGGAACTTCTTCCAGCTTCGTAAATCTTAAAGAAATAAGACTTTAGTTAAAAAACCTGATGTAGGACAGGGGAAAGGAAAATTTACATAGTTTGGATTGGCCTTTCCGTTTTGTGAGAAAACTTTAGAGGTGTCAGTGATCTAATTGTGCCTTAATTATCTGTAAAATGGGACACAGATGCTTAGAAATATGCATTTAACTCCAACTAGGGGTTGGAAGTAGCCATGTAAATGATGTAAAAATATAAAATACGATAGAATAAAGCATTTATTTGCCCAGTGCTCTGTTGTCTTACAATTTATGATCCAGAAATTAATGTACATTGATTCAAAAAGCCAAAACACCCTGCAAAGTCTAATAAATCCAAAAGTACTTACAAGCAATAATTCAGTCAGCCAGTGAACTGAGTGCTAATGATGAGCGAGGAAGACTCCCTACGTTTGTGAGCTATTATCTGAGTCACCTAATCTGGTACTGAAGATAATTGTTTACTGATATATATGAGAAGACAAAATGTGAAAAAAATTAATCCCAGTAAGTGTTCATATAGTTGAAGGGGATCTCAGAAAGCTGCTGAGATTATAAAATTGAAGGTAATTTTTTGTTGTTTTTTACATTGGCATAAATATTTGCTAATATAATCTTTCCCATGAAGGGATGTGTCACACTGTCAGGCCTCAGAGGGCACTAATGGCTTTTCATGGCCCTGACCTTTCCTGGGACCTCCCCCACCACTGCCCGTGGGTGAGGAGACCCATTTCAACTCAGCCAAGGGTCATAGGTCCCCATCCACAGATGTTCCAGACTGTGACCTTGCCTCCTGGATGGACCTGGGCTTGCCCTGGCAGTGACCTGTCCCCTGGATTGACCTTTTGTTTAAATCTTGTTATCACAGAATCATTTTGGTTGGAAAAGACCTTATCTCAAGTCCTGTCTTTTTGAAATGGCCGTTGTTGCCATATGTTTCCATATTTAGCAGAGTTGTAGAACTCCACTGAACTGTACCTCAGGTGCTTTCTTGCACAGTTGCTTGCTTCTGTCTGTTTTTCTCTTTTGGGACTAAAATGCTGTGGAGCAGATGCTCCTAAGTGCTGTGGAAGGAATAGCCACAGTCAATACTCAGAGCTCACTATAGGTTTGTTATGGACAGATAGTAAGATCACTTGGCATGGGAAACAGTGGCTCAGATGTGGATCAGGCTTAAGCAGTGAGTAGAAAGAGACATTCTCAAAGTTTCTGAGCTCTGAGGAAATAAATGAGTCACTGAACAGTTGTAGACAGTTTGCAGCAGAGTCTCAGGTGATGGAAAAGACCCAGAGAGCTGGGATCTGTAGAGCACAGCTGTAGCTGCACAAAAGCGGGGTGGAAAGGAGTTTCTGCCCACCTTGTACCCCTTTGGGAAGGTCCTGACACCCCACAGCAATGAACTGCCCAGACCAGATCATTCATGTTCCCCCTTCAAAATGAGTGGTGGATGTTTTGATGATCTGACTTCTGCACGAGATTTTACCAAATGCTTGGTAGTATTTGAAATTTCAGCTGGACTTTGAGGAGCTAAATTTTACCAAATAGAGTTCTCCTCAATTGCAGTGACTGGAAGGCCAACCATTAGGCATCCTTATTGAAGATAACTGTAATACCTAGAAAGAATAGGAAGTTTTAACAATATCTTGAGGAAAGAAAAGGGAGTAATCAAGTTAGGTTTTTTACTCAGTAACTTCAGAAAAGCAGCAATTTAATTAAAAAGTGACACTTCCATAAGAAAAAACAAGAAAGTGATGAGAGGAAAGAGAGGAAAGGAAATATATTTGTTGGGTTATTTTTCTCATTATTCATTTAATTGTTAGTGAAACATCACACATCAAAAATACAGTCTTTTATTCCATGGTATAGCTAATGATGAAACACATATGCCAACGTATCTGTTTGCCCAGCAGCAGGTGGTTTCTTGCACAGCTTTACTGAGATATTGGAGGGCTTTACTTCAGTCCAAACCCAGCTGATGGCCCCTGTATTAGCAATATGGAGAAATACTAGTTTCCTTGTTGGTTATCTGCCTCAGCTGGTAGAAGTTGACCTTTCTCTTACTTTTCTAGGAAGGGGAAAATTACAGGGGAAAATTGTAACTTTGTCAGCACAGGTTATTAGTTATTTTTTCTTAGCAAAGAAAGATAATATTTTCTTGTAATTTAATTATAGGAGATTCTCTTATATCACTTAATACTTTAGTGGTAGCCCATGTTAAATTTCTGTCGTAATTTTCTCTGCCTCTTTGGGCTCGGGATGGTAAGAAGATTTAGGTGATTTGTTTCAAAATCCATTCTCTTGTGGGCTGCTGGGGTATTTGTGATGTCAGTTGCTATACTAATTCCTCCTTGCTGAACAATGTGCTAATTACTTTTGAAAATAATTTCACACTTTACTAGGAAAATTAAAAAAAAAATGGTTTTTTTAGGCACTATTTAGAAAATAGTGTGGCCAGGAAGGGTGATTGCAGATTTGTCAAGGATATTTAAAGCATGATGAATTTCTACTGTGTCATCAAAACAATGCAACATATTTTAATTCTACAGCAGTAATAACAGACCAAAAATAAAGCCAGATTACTTGAGTAATAGATAGTGGGCCATGACTTTCCTTATAACTGATGGTGTTGATGTCAGTTTTGCTACAATATTAACTACTTTTTATTAATTTTCAATTCTGTTTTGTAGTTCTTAAGTGAACTGCACAGTTGCCAGATGATCGGAACACAAAACGCTGTTTAGTAGAAAACTGCAATAAAATTACTGTATAGCTTCCTGTGTGTATGTTTTAATTAATCAAAGAAAATACTTCATGTGGAACATAAAACAATTAATTCTGGCTAAGAGACAAAGATGAAACATTTAACTACTCTGTTAGATAATCACAACAAAAAGACACATGAAGCTGAGAGAGAGAGGAAAGCTGCTCTGTAAGAACAGGGAAAACTTGAAGAAAAGAGAGTTGGATGGATTGAGTCTAAAGGAGAAAAGATTGGTAAGGATATTTCAGGTGACTTTGGGGTTGTATTGCTACAGTGAGATATTCTATGCATTAAACAAAAGATGATAATGGACATAAGTCTTGTTCAAAACTAAGTTCAGTTTGAAATGAAAATGCCTGAGGTATTCTTTACCATATAGACAAACTCATAAGTAAAAAAGAAAACATTTTGGTGGATATTAAGATGATCCACTGTCACTCTCACAGGTGAACTTGAGCCTTACTCTGAGCAACATGAGTTCATGGAAGTTGCAGGGTCCTAGAAAACTTAATCTTTCTCAGAAAGACTTGAATTCTCAAGGAAACAGCTCAGAGATCCTCACAGTTTATTTAGGACTAGAGGGTTTAACTAGACGATCTCTAAAGGCCCCGCCAACCCCTACCATTCTATGATTCTATGACTAAGGCCCAGGGAAGTCTTTGGAAGGAAATGTTTGTGTTGTCTGTAGTGGACTCCAAATACTTATTCTACAAAACACATTTGTAGAACATGGAAGTATGCAGCTAACTATGAATAGCTAACTCTTGGAAGGAAACCTGGAGAATAAGGGTTTACACAGATGAGCCAAACTATCCACTGCTTGTCTCCTCTCTCTCATTACTTAAGGACAAAAAGATCATCAGATCACCTAACCTACCCCTGTCATCTATCCTTATTGAGCCCATGAATTCCATCTGAGCATTCAGTGTTGTCACATTGCTCTGATTTAGCTGCTAATTTCTTTCCTGCAAGCAAATAAAACACAAAGATTTCTGAGTCAGGTTTTTTGAGAGATCAAGTGGTCTGGAAACTTCTTTCCCTTTAGTTCAACCCTATTCTTCAGTTAATCTTATACCTCTTGAAAAGGGCATATCTCTGTCTAACTCATCCATCTTAACTGCTACAAATATTAATACTAACTGACCAGTCCTTTTTCTCTTAAGTTCACCTGCCAATGCTATTGGCGCTGTAAAAAAGCCCATATTTAATCAATGTTTTATTATGTGTTTCTCATTGTTCATGTGGCTTGGTCTCCCAGATTATCTCATTTCTCTCACCTGAAAAATGAGATTCTCCCTTCTGTTCCAGGTGAAGTGAATTCCTGGCTTAATAAGTCAGTACACTCAAGAAGATAAAAACCTGATGGAAGAAGCCAGGATTTGGTTTGTAAGGAAATAGTTGTCTTTTCCTATGAGCCTCTGAGGAATGAATATGATCTTTGGACAATGTGTGGGTGAAGGTAAGTGCTTCGTAGAATACTGCTAGTGAGAAAGGGGGAAGTTGACTAAAATTGTTGGTGTTTAGGTATTTAAACACCTTACAAATCTGTATATTCTTGGTCGTTACTGATTTCTAGAGATGTGTGCTTTGTTGACGAAGTGTTGCTGACTGGCATGAATGTAAACAGTGTGCCTTAGCCAGGTGATGGAGATGAACTACAGCTAATTCATAATTAGTCTTTAGGAAAATTAGATACTAGATCTTGCTATGGAATCTCTTCTTACTCTGCTGAGTAGAGGGATATCTAGTTCTTCTCTTTCTTGTTTGTAGAAAAGCTGCCATAAGCAGTAGGCGGTAGTATTTCTTTTAAAGCTCTGTTTGCTTTTGATAGCACATATTGGAGGCTAATCCTTTTGTAGGAGGTACTGTTGGCTGTAATGGAACTCTAGGCAAGCCTGAAAGGTAGATGTGACAAAGAGTTTGGACACTGTTGTGTCTTGTTTCTTAAGATAGAAGAGCTTCTGTAACTAAAATCTGCTTGTCTCCAGCTGCTCTTCATAGACTACTTAAGGCAAACACTTTCTTAAATTACTGCCTGCCTCTGCATAGTTCCAAAATAGAGACTAAAATCTGCTGTGAGTGAAGGTATCCCTATGCTTTCCCTTGGAAAAAGCTTACTCCAGTTAAAAGTATGCCAAGATTCACTGAGCCCCATCAAAGTGCAGCCTTGTAGGAGGCAGTTTTGGTAAAGCCCATAATGTGGATTACCATCCAGTCTTGGGCCTTTCAGATTCTCCTGTTAGGATGGTAGCTCAGTGCTCCTGAGTGGAAACATTCTCTTAGACAAGACTTCTAACAAAGGTAATGACTCAAATTGTTTATGGTGAGACTTTTGTCAGGAAGGTCACAGGCAGTTCTTGTCCTACATCCTTTTTAGTCACTTGGAATGGAAAATAAAGTGTTACAAAACTTGTGCTAAGATCTGTTTAACCTGAATTTTGTGGCAGGAACTGTAAAAGTAGGGCTATTTATAGATGCAAGCCTTACTCCTATCTTGTTTCTCATATCTTATTTTAATAGTTAGATTTTGTGCTTCAGTTGGGATTTGTAATCTTTACTTAGAAGGGATAAGACTTTGGAAGGTGCAAGATGATCTCTGAGCTGGAGATTAACAAGAGGACTGAGTTGTTATATGCTGTCCTCTGAACTTGGCAGACTGAGACTTATTCTAGTCTGAGTGGTGGCTGTAAGATTTATGCCATATTAAGCCTTATAGGACATGAAAAGTGAAGAATGAATCAAACTACTTCTCAAAAAGTGAAGGCAGAACACAATTAGTGCAAATGAATTAGTGATAGAATATCTATTGTATGATAGAGGTAAGAATTTTTTATTTTGTGCTGCTACTTTTCCCTCTTCTGTGGTAAATGACACTTTAATTTCTCGTCAGTGTATTTGTCAACTGTTAATTCTTAATCAAGTAAACTCTGTTTTATCAGCATCTTAGTTGTAGTAGTAGATAGAGGATCTTGTTTAAGTTTGTAATATAGGGAGTTGAAATTTGTCTCCCAGTCTTAATTTGGTGAAATGTGATAGACATCTTTTAAGTTGGCTCAACTTTTCAGGTGATTAATAAGAGATGTTAAATATTAGGTATAATTCATTATATACTCTCACTTTGTAAACTGTACAGGAGACAGCAGGGTGCCACAACATGCAACCAAATCCTGTAACAAGGTTCTCTGCAGATTGTGATAAATGGAGCATGTTACCCAGTGGGGAGTGGGCTCCTCTCAGAGCAGAAGGACAACGCAACAAGAAAGGCTATTTTTTGTGTATGTGTGGTAGTGCTGATTTTAATCTAATACCTATCAGATGGCCTCAAACAGCAATAAATCATGAAAAATGTCAGCCTTATGCCTAATTTCAGGAAAATGCTGTGCTAGGCTAAACAGGAAAAATGAGGTGGTGGAGGGGTGAGACTGGCTGAATGGAGAACTCAACATGAATAATTGGTTTTGGTTTCTAACAAACACTGCTGTGTGAGTAATGATCGTTGACTGGATGAAGGCCTTATTCAGCAGTCAAACTTTGAAAAGTTGAACAAACAGGTGAATACTCAGCAACGCTTATAAAGTGTGGCATATGAAGGTGTGGATGAGTGTATGACTGTTGAACTTGAACAGGAAGCTTGATGGATACTTAAATATGAACAAGAAGGGCCTTGCAGAGTTGCTGGAGAAGAACTTTTTCCAGACCTCTGTGGAAGAGTATACCTGAAGCTTTACCCCCTTGTCACACAGTGTGATTCTGTACCTCTTTCTTCTGGCTTATCTAAGGTAGTGTTTGCCAGAGGTGTTACATATGTGAGTGAATGGAAGGAGGGCAAATTTGGGCAGAGCCAGCCCTGTTTGAGGGATATGTGGTAATGATAGCCTGATAAATGAAAATCAGTAGACTCTGTTGAAGAAAAGGTCTTTATGGGTAGTTAAGTTTAAGCCCATATAATACAAGTGAAGATGGCAAATACATCTTGTCATACTTGTTAACTAAGTTGTGTGTGTTTGGAGGGAGTTGAAATATCCATGATACTTGCAGATGCAGGCTGGAGGTCTCATGCAAGAAATAGTTAACATGTGAGGGCATTTTGCAAGGATCTATTTGGAAAAGGCATCTGTTTTAAAATTAGTAGAATGTAGCAGATGACAGTGAGTTGCCTCATCTCAAGAGGAAATACATATCAAGCATGGATGGCCTCTTTATCTCAACAGCTACTTCTAATCTAATAGTACTGTGTTAATCATAACAGTTAACTTGTAACTTGTTTAAGGTAACTATTTTTTCCACTCTGTTTATAAACAAAATCTTGCTGCGTGGTGAGGGGTAGAAGATCTATACTTTCCATGCACCTTAGATGTGACTTCTGAATGTGTGCTTAATTCAAGAAATATTTTCAGCTTGTTTTCTTGCCCTCTGGCAAGGATTTGCTCAATATGGTCCCATTTCTATATTTCTACCCAGAATTGTTCAGTAAAACTGAAAAATGACTGCAGCAATGAGTGCTCTGCTCAGTTCTCATTCATTGCCTAAGCTAAGCCAGGCTAAATGCTCTTCCTTTAGTACATAGTGAGTGTGTATGTTCAGCATAGAATCACTCAAATTCTTCCAGAGCTGCAGGAGGCTTGTACTGACTTCCTTGCCTTCTGTAGATCTCCTAATAAATGAAGGATCTGCCTGTGAAGTTAATTGCATCTCTTTTATTCTCTAATAGTATATATGCCATCTGTGTGGCTTCTTCCATCTGATGCTCTTCAAACTCATTCACAAAGGTGAGAAGGTAAGATTTTTATTCTTTCCAGTGGAATACTCTATCTTTTAGCTTAAACTGTAGGAAAAAGCGCTCTGAGGGTTTTTTGAATGAATGTAAAACATGACCTTGCATATGAAAGAATTATCAATAGTGATCCATGAGGACTGGCTGAACAATGGATAAGACATAAGCTGCAAGAGTATCTCAACTCCAGGTGCAGTGTTGGCTCTTGGTTTAACTGTGGATCTCAGTTTCAATGCGTTGATCATATCAAGCCCTGACAAAATGATGCCCGAGTAAGAGCCACCCTGTAGGAGTTCCTTGTGATTGGTAGGTTCAACTGAGTGTCTTTAAAGGGGATTATTCTGAGCATAAGTTCTGCTTAAAAATGTCCAAATCTCCATTCTTAATTTCCAGCATTTAAAAACTTGCTGATAAAAGCTTTTTCCCTTAGCGTACACTCACAAAAAAAGCTACTTGCAGTGGCTCAAATTTCTACAAGAAATCAGGCCAGTCCAAAGATAAAGCCTGCAAGTCTGGGTGGGAAAAAACAAATTACCCGTGTTGCCTTCATTGCTTTGGTGGTAGGCAATGTCAGTGCTTTGTGAACTCCTAGATTGCAACATTACTGTATGAGATTATTTCTATCTTGAATGATCGTCTTCAGTGTGGGAACCTTTCTGTCCATGGTGCTGAAAGCAAAGGTGGCTGCTGCCTGTAAGCTGTTTGAGCCCTTGATGGACTACTATGCATCAATTCCCCCTTACAGAAAGGTGCTGTATTAAGAACGTGTACCCTGTCAGACAAAGACCGTGCAGTGACTTGAGAGAGATCTGCTCTTATCTACCGAGCTGATGTGAAATTTTGGGTGAAGATAGATGAGAAGAGGCTTTAGAACAGATTAATGTGTTCTGTAACATTTTTATTTTAAAATAGCATACCCCTATTATTTTTCTCTCCCTAGTTTTGGCCTCTCCAGTACTCTTTCCTATCTGGTGTTCTTGCATAAGCTAAAGCCCCAAATTTGGGTTTCATAATTGTGCATCTCTGGGACCCTTTAGCTTTGCAGCTGATTGTGTTTTGAGGAGTTGTGGTATCTATTTGTACTTGAGTGTGCTTCAGGGAATTTGATTACAGCTGGGAGGCAGTGTGTAGTGGTGTTAGCAGTGATGTTTGTGCTCTGCCTGTGCTGACGGGGTGATGAATAATTCTGTTGTGGTCTTCAGCTGGGGGCTCAATTTTTCCTCTCCTTGTTTTCTGCTCTGTGTTTATTTTGACTTCAGGAGCAGTTTTTACTTGTTCATTTTGTAGTCTTTTTCATCAGAGTCACAAGTGATCTATAATGGTTTAGATACTCTGATGGCAGAGCCCTGGGACATGTGCTTTCTAATGTACAATAAAATCTTACTGTATATTTAAGGGACTTGTGTACTTTAAAGAAGTTACAGAATTTCAGGCTGGAGGAATAGCTAATGTGGTGGCTGTGTAGGCAGACATGAGTTGAAAAGTCACTGAAGTACTTGCTGGAATTCTCTCTCCTAATACTTTGTCACTGTTGAGTACATGAAGCTTTTGCTGTGAGGGTCAGGAGTCCCATTTGAAATGCTTTCCTTATTCCTGGCAATGCAGCTCTGTGCTTGAGGAGAGTTGATCAGCCAGCAGCTGTGACAGTCCAGCTGTTTCTGGGTGCAGCACTGAGGATTTTTTTGACTTTGTAGAACGTGAAGGCAGTGGGGACTGATCCCTTCCTGAGTACTTGGGATGCTTTCTATGCTGGTTTACTTCAAAGCTGAAGGGATTTGGGGTGGGGGATGTTCAGAGATGGAGTGGGTGTGCTATCCACATTTAATAGCAACTGAGAATTATGGACTTGATGGGTTTTGATGAAGCTGTTCATTGTCTTTAACTGCAGTAGGGTTAAGTGGTGTCAGCTGCACTTTGACAGTTAGATGGGTTTGTTACAGATGTACAGCAATTCAGTACCCAGATCTTACTTGGTCTTGTTTCTGCTGTTCTCTAATTGTTTTCAGTCATATCTTGAAACAGGATTTTTTCCCTCCCATTTCTCCTCAAATGACTGGAAACAGCTGCTGAAGGCTATTAAGCACTACAGGTAGAAATTTTTTTTTTAATAGAAAGCCAAACAACAAACTCTTGGATTATTTTCCATCCTTCAATATGAAAAATTGGCCAATGGACTATGTTCTGAAAAGCCTACTTATCTTTCCTTATTGCAGCCTCCCTCATCAGGGGTTTAACTACTAGTCTGTTGTGAACTAAACAATGTGACTAAACATTAAGCAATTTAGTAAACCATGTGTTTCAGCCTAATCTAAAGTAGAGCAGACAATTGATGGGGATTTTTAATTTTTAAGTAATTATCGTGAGAGATAACCCTTGCTGCTTGGCCAGGGAATTGGTCTACACTTGTTTTCATCAAAACACTCAGACTTTCTGAATAATGTCCTAAAGGAAATGGTTCTTGGTGAAAGAGTTCTTAATTACATTCTGTTTCACGTTTCTTCTGCATCCTGATCTTTACAGCAAGCAATTGTAATGGTTTACTTCTGGGAAATTGGCATTGTGGCCTGCCCCTTGGGGGCTTCTGGGGTGACACAGAGAATTACAGCTACCATTAAACTTCTTGCAGCAATCACAAATTGAAAACACAAGAAGCCAAGAAAGTGTCTTGCAATTATCTCTGAGTCACAAACTTGCAGCAATGCCTAATTTGCTTCTAAATTAGAAAGGAGAGGTTCTGGTGCTGAGAAACATGCCTATGTATTTTAACACTATGATGAACTGCTTAGATGCTTTCAATCTAGTGTTGACTCTATCTGCATACAGTAATTTAATTAGTAAAAACAATAATTAGGTGATAATAATGAAGTCTTTAAGCAAGTATGAATTGGTATCCATGTTTATACACCTTACTAGACTCTTGCATGGGAAATGGTGCAGGAAAGACTTAATAGCCTCTGAAGGAGGGAATAAAGCCTTCATTTTGTATATACATACAAGGAAGGCTGGTGAAGATGCTAAATGTGGATAACAGATATAAGAACAAGAATTCCTTTCTTGCTCTACGGGTGGGAATAGTTTCTTCTCTCAGCTGGATAGTTACCTTCCCCCTTTGAATGTTGCAGCTATGCATTGAAAGCCTTTGGTACTTTTAAATGTAACCATGGCCCTGGGAACTGGCATCATCTTTCTGTAAAAACAGTCAACTGTTGGCAGAGTGTACCTTGAAATTTCTAGCAAGGCTCACCTGGACTGTTCCCAAAAAGCTCATTGCTTGTCAGTGGATGGTGCATCTCAAGCTCCTCCGTGGGAACTTCTTTGTAGTAATAGTGACCTTGGCAAAGGATTGGGGAACTGTGAGGAATAAGGGACAGGGCCCTGTCTTTGGGATATCAGGTAGTTTATGGGCACCAGTTTTGTTGTCTGTGGTCTTTGGAGAATCAGAAAAATTGTTTGGTGATGGGCTTGGTCCTGTGGTGTGGAAGCTTCAGAGCTCAGAGGCTTTGGCTATGTGTGAGCTATAAGATGGCACTGGGTCACAAGTACAACCATGTTACTGACTAAGGCTTTGTGTATGGAGCTGCTGTTTACTGGGGATGCCAGGAAACAAGAGACATAATGACATTTAGAGTAGCTCCAAAATCACAATGCTAGCAGCTCTGCTTTTGCCTGAACTGATGTGAAGTCCTTGCTTCTCATGGGCTAGACTCCACAGTGCTGAAATTGGAAAGAGTGCAACTCCCTTATTGTCACTCTGTGGCCTGTCTGAAGCTTTGCTGCCAGTCTGTGCTCTGTCTCTGCATGAAGCCTTTAAGGGTTTGTGTTTTTTTTTTCCTGAGCAAATTTCTTCTCTACGTGGTCAATCCTGTAAACTGCTGAGGCAAAACAATAAATTCCTTTATTGTGTTTTAAACAGTGTGGATGAATACTCATGGGAAGGTCAGGGCCACTTTAAGAAAGATTTGCTTTGGAAATGACTGCTGAATTAGGCAAATTAGTGCACTTGCTGATAACTGCGGTGCAGCATCACTAACGCCTTTTGTGAGTTACTTCTCAAGAGTATAGAATTCTCAAGGAAAAAGTACACACTAGGAATAATAGTCATTACCAATTCCCTGGGGGATGGCTAGTTTTAAGCTTGAATTTTAATTGTATAAAACAATAACTGAACTAAAATAATTTTTTTAGATGTACTCTGGGACAAATCTGTCTATTAGAGCAATTTAAAATAGAAAAAATAGTAATTAAAGTGTTTGCCTTTTAAGAAAAACTCTACATGGTCATTAATTAATTACTCTCTTGCCTGCTGGTATTAAACTTAATGCTGAAACATTACATCCATATCCACAGCTGCCATTTTTGTCTGTAAATTTAATTATGCAGATGGCAAATTGTAAGGCACTTGCATTGTGCATAGAGTACTGAGATTTAATTATTGTGTGTAAAGAAGGGACTTGGGGTAAATAATTCTGAAAACCTAAAGTATATAATAGTGCTTCTACAAAACAAGTATTTTCATACCCCCAGTGATGTAAGTCAGGCTGTGACACTTGATTATTTTGTTTACTCTTTCTGCTTTGACTGCTTTCCAGTCAAAAATTCAGGCTGTGTTTTCTACTAGAATTTCCCTACTAAAAGGAATTAAAATAAGCTCTGCTGATCCCGGAGCAACCCAAAGTTGTCTTCTAGGACTTTCTGTGGTGTCTAGTAAGACACAAATTCCCACCTGAAACTTTTCTCATAGCTCATTTGCTTGTATTCTCTGGATAGATTCCAAAGTCCTTTACCTGAACACTCCGTAGTAAGTTTTGCACAGTACTGAAATGCACTTCACGCAGCCTTCTTCAAAGTCCTAGCCCTCTTGAGGTAATAACCCTCTTCAGTTTGCAGAACTTTTAAGGGAGTTATCAAGGCTCATCTTTGTAGGTCTCACAAGATCACCAGTTTAATAATTTTATTTTTTCTTTGGAGAAACTATGTTGGTGTAGTGCAGCTCTCACTAATGAGGTTACTGGGGATTCTGGTTCCCAGGGAGTCTGTGTTTGCTCTGATGGGCCTTTAATAATTTAGTCTAACGGCTTTGATTCTGAAGGGGCTGCCAGTTGTATGGAAGAGGGCAGAATTGATAGTGTCCACATGTAAAATCCTGCTCTAGGGAGATACTCAATTTTCAGCTGTCTGAATAGCTGAGCTGCTGTAGGTGATCAAGGAGAAGGATGGATAGTGAGTTTTGGCTGCACTGCTCCTCCCTTGCTTCACTTATTGTCCTCATGTTTGGAGGATTTAAGGTCTTAAGACAAAATGCCATTGGAAAGAGGACTTCTGTGAGAGCATCATCTTCTGGAAACTCATCACTAATCTCCCTTGGTGAAGTGATGTATGCTTTGTCTTTGTTTTAGCTTCAACTTGTGCACTCGATAAGTCCTAACTTCACTGAGCTACATCAAATCTGTAGTGCCAGACCCTGATTAGTAATGGCTATGTTAAGAATCTCTTTAGCACTGTTCTCTGACTCTAGCAGAGGTCTGAGTGAAAGCTTAGGGAAGGTTAAAGACTTGCTTTGAGTATTTTCCTGTCTCCTCTTCAGGTCAGAGAATGTCCTGGCCTTGGAATGGTTTCTGTCTGAATTACTCCTTACATAACTTCCAGAAGAAAGTTGGTAATTTCAACATCATTTTGCCCAAGAAGGAATACTTTGCTTCCTAAAACTGAACATACCTTACCTTATTTGGCTGAATGAATTGTGTGCACTTTTTATTTTTTTTTAAATACAAACATTTTTTTTGTTCTCCCCATCTTGTCACAACAAAAACTACATAGTTGGAAGCTAGGAAGAGCATACAAGGAAAACAAAAAGATTAAAGAAGTTTGAAGACATACTTTAAGAACTCACTTGTTACTTCTTTACTTAATAGGAGAAAAATATTTCTCTTGTTCCCCACCCTCAATAAAATCAGTTTTGGGGCAGAGTTTTAGAGGATGAAGTCTGAGTATCTTTTCTCTTCTTGAATAAGAACATTTTAAAGCCTTATATAATGTCTCTTTTTGGTGCTTTGTGTTTAAGTACCTTTAGAAATAAATATTGTAGTCTCCTTTGTTTAGTCAATAAAGTTGCCTCTGCCTTGTGTGTTGAAGGCTAGGGAGCAAGGACAGTTCTCTGTTTCCTGTAGTGCATCAAGGCAGAAACTGATTTAGTTTTAAAAGGAGGTCCTCTCAGACACTTACTTGGCATGAAAACGAGGTAAGCAATTAGTGGAGAATTTGTGGGGCAAGTTCAATGTGACTGAAGTCCTCTTTGATATTTGCAGCCAGATCTAAGGACCATCTCCTTGCAGTATAGATGGCCTTGTGATGAGATGTTATGCCTGAGATAGAGTATCCCTTTCTTCTCTTGAGCCTGACCTTATTACTACTTGTTTCTTTCTCTTCCTGCTCTTATTTCTCCTTTCTTCTGCCTGCAAAGAGAAAACACGAGATATTGGAACAGGGAGGGTCTTGTCATCTGGTGCTGACCATCAACACCGGCACCACATCTAAGCCTGTGGCTCAGGGTACCAGAGGACTGCATGGGCTCCTGAAAATTCTGTTAAATTAACTGTTTTTTTTATGCTGATTCTACTTCATCTTTTCTAGAGAAAACTTAGGCTGGTGTACATTTGCATGTTGTATTCTTCCCTGTGGAGAAATAAGAATATTGCTCTGGTCTATAAACAAAAGGTTGGAGAAAAGAAATCTCATGGTGGTGTAAGAGATGAATCTGGATTTGCCATGGACTTGATTAAAGCAGAGATCTTTCCCAGAAGCTTATACTGGACTGAATAAATGACCCAGGTGCTGACAGACAGCTTCTGGTGTAATTTTTTTTTCCTTTCAATATTTCTGAACTAAATGAGATGGAAAGTCAGATGCAGATTCCAAGATTTGCAGACTTGAAACTGTGCCTTCTCTTTTACTAACACTTCTTACAGTTTTCAGGAGCTCTTGTGCCTTCCACGGGGAAGCAGCTAATGTTACACATGAGCTTGCATACTTCATTAACAAATATCATTTCTTGGAAGATGTGATGGATACATGAACTTTTAACAGAGGGAAAACATATCATGTGGCAACTCAGAGGGAATCTTTCACCTGGATGGTCTGAGAATGTAGCTATCACTTGTTATAATTGACTGAATTACACATTGTGACTTGTTTTGAGAATCAAAACCTTTCTAGCATGAGTGCTGCTTCTTTTTTCATTATTTTGGCAATGATTACTATTTGTCTCAGAGTATAACTTCCATTTCCCTCCAGATCCACCAAGAGATGAGCCAAGCTGAAGAACTGTGCATATATTTTTGCAAAATTTCCATTATAAAAACGTAGAGAGTCCCATATGTTAAGAAAATGCACCCAGGATTTGAACCAAGCCCTTGTGTTCCCTTAGCTGTCTCTACAGAGACCTGTCTCTATTCTATGTAGTAACTTGGTTTAGCCAGAAGCCTTCAATTCTTCAGACCGGGAGGGAATTAATCAGTTATCAACTGCAGACGTGATTGTTTTCAATCAGCTTCTTATGAAGAAACAGTCTCTGGAGTTGGTGGGATTTTATCTCTGTGTGTAAATCTAGAGCACAGAGCTTGAATATAGGCTTTGTTTGGCAAGGAATAAATTGGAAAGGGCGATTGCAGCTGCTTCCGGAGTCTTAGGGATACCCATGGGGATCTATGAACTTTGCCACCTGATACCACAGCAGAAATACTGCTGCAGGCCTTGCTTTGTGATTGGAGTTTTGTTGGTGTTACTTGTTAGTTATGGTTTAAGTGAAACACTTGGGATACAGCTCAAGAGGAGTGGAGAGGAAATGAAACATTGCTTATATTAATTTCCTTAGAGATGACTTCTGCAAGCATTTCTTCTCTTGCCAGTCTCCCCTTCTTCTCTTACTCCTCTTAAAAATGGAACTTCATGTGAGGAGAGGCTTATACTTGAAAATTCCTTAGCAGGGAAACAAGGAAAAGTAAAGTGACTTAGTAAAAGCTGAAGATTTGAGTTCATCTTGGGTAGTGTTATCAGCTGCTGAAATAGAGGACAAGTCAGAAAAGTTAGAATGGTATTTAAGGAATGGATCCTTCTTTTATCTCAATATAAATACCAATCTTGTTTTGGTGATCTAGACAAAAGAGTAGTGCTTAATTTCTCCCTCTCCCTGAGCTGTGTGGAGAGCTGCCATTCCATTTGTAGGATACAGGCATCTCATGTACAGGGATTCAGGGTCTCATATACAGTAAGGCTCTGTAGCTGCTGCTCTTTGCCAACTAACTGTGGGATGGAAAACAGTCTTATCTCCTATGCAAATCTTAACCTGCCTTCTGTACTCAGGACTATGCCTGGAGGAGCAATAGTTCCTCAGAACAGCAAAAAAAAAAAAAAAACCCCAACAAAACTTATCTCTTGAATTTCAATCTTCATGTGAAAAATCTGTCACTGTCTTTGCAGGTAAACTTATCATTAAGCTTGAAGTGAGCATTTTTAAATGGTTTTGTTAGCCAAATATTATCAATACAAGGTGTGTTAATGGTGCTTTATTTCATTACATACTTTCTTTCTCATGAGCCATTTTGTTTTTTGATGAAACTGCACTCTGACAGTATGAAGTGTCTGGTGAGGCAGGGAAGAGGAGGGGGTAATAAGGAGATAGTCAGCCCCTGGGGACTGGATTCTACGTAGAAAGTGGATATCTGTTGTTCTCTACTATGATTTAAGTAGCAGGCAGAAAGCACTGCTTCTTCCTCCAGAACTCCCCTCACTCTACCTGTTTCCTTGACTGACTGTGCAAGTTGGACCCTGAGAAGCTGACATCTAACTGTTCAGGTGATATGCACTATAATAGAGTTACAAACTTATTCGGGTCCATCAACAGTGACCTCTCTAAGGCTTTAGGTTTCCTTAATAATAGAGCTGGGAAAACACGATGCCAGGCTTTCACTGACTGAAGTAAGAATTGTCCTGGCTGCTCTGTCTGCTAAAGCTAATTACTTCCCTGATGATAGTGGCAGGAGGGAACAGAACAGGCAGAGACTAGTGTCTTCAACATAAGCTTTAGGCTGAGAGTGTCAGGAGCAGTGTAATCTCAAGGAGTGAGTTTTATTGGACAAAAAAAAAAAAGAATCTTAGTGAATTTGGTGTTAGAGGATGAGCAGAGAAACCTGAGAGAGCACACAGATGTTTCATCAGGATTATGTGTGTTTCATGGATAGCTTATTTAACCTTGATTTCATCAAAAAGTCTAATATTAAAGTACAAATGCAGTCCATCACTTTCATGATACTTGGCTTTAAAATGGCAATAATGTTCTTTACTGAATAAAAGACCATTTAAGTGGGCTGACAGCTGCCTGAGTCAGGCTGGTAAGCACAAGCAAGGAACAAATTGTACAATGAGACGTAGGGAATAAGTAGGTGGTCTGACCCGCACTACTGACTCTCTTGCTTCACGTGCACCACTCTCTTATTTGAAGGATGTAATTCTGCCACTTACACCTGGATAGAAGAGATGTATAGATAAACTTGGCTCCAGAGTGCATTTCTCCTAAATATTCCTTGCATGGTTTTGCTATTCTTTTGCCTTATGTTGCTGTCTCTAGTTATTCTAGAGCAAAAATTGGCTTTGCAACTGACAACCATACCAAGTCTGTCAGAACTTCTTGGTTTAGCTTTGCCTGAGATATCATCTACAGGCCTGAGTTAAGAACTGCATGCAGAATCTTTCACTGCCTGACTCTAAATAAAAAGTGGTAAGGGAAATAGAAAATAAGAAAATAGCTGAGCAATCTCTTGCTTGCAGGTAGCCATTTGAGGGGATCTTCTAGTACTTTCAAGCTCTGATCTTTCTATGTGCCTTTATGATAGTCATAGGAGGCAGAAGATCTGTAGTAGAAAGTAGGGAAAAACTAGATAAGGTGGTTCTGCAAACTCTCTTGAGCCTATGAAGCTGCCACTGAGTTTGTCAGCACAGCTCCCTTCTGCAGCTGTCCTAGGTGATGTCACTGTCCTTCAAATCTCAACAAAAATGTCAGAAAGGAACATCTTCCTGTGAATTCTGAAAGTGTTGCCTCTTAGGTCAGCAGCTTGTTTTACTGAAGGCAAGTAATTAGGCAGCACTTCTAGATGTCTAGAGTGCCTCATGGAGCCTTGCAGTGATGATAGAGCAAAAGGGAAAAAATCCAAACAGTCAACAGAAGTTTTTAGGAAATGTCCTTCCAGATGGTTTCACTCGAGCATTAACAGAAAAAGCAATCATAATTTTCATCACTAGCCCATTTTAGTTTTCCACCAGTTCAGTTTCAACTGGCACTAAATGCAGAAGTTATTTCTAAAGCTTTTCCCTTTTGAGAGCACTACATTTTTAAATCATCTGCAATCATGTTGATGCTCTTGTTTGCCACTGCCAGCAGTAGTTCAATCTAAGTTTTAAGGTTTTTATTCTCAAGCTCAGTGCTCCTTTGCAGCACAACTGAGTTCCTGACTGCAAGGTTCAACGAGACCTGAACTATATTGCTGTTCTATAGCTAGGCCTGGCAACTACAGTGTAGTAGACGTTATGATACATGTTCTACTGTACTTTTGTCACCAGCTGGACTTAGCTAGTGTGCTCCTGAGTAGGTTTGCTAGGTGCATATTATCTTCTCTAATTGTTTAGTCCCCTTAAGTGTTTAGGAAACTGAACAAGGCTGCAAGGAAGGCAGTTCTGACAGTTTCTGAAGGGAGCATGACACCGTTCTTGCATTCTACGTAAGAAAATACCTTGTTATTCCGTAGCTACAGAAACTTGTATTTGCTCAGCAACCTAGTGGATACTGCTTGTCTCTGGTCTCCTGGGTATAGCCCCAGTTCTTCTGAAAGACTTGAGGCTTTTCAATACAACTTGTAGTTTGGGGAGTTAACTTACAAGACCTTGGATATCAAAATTCCTGGGGGATTTCTGTACTCTGAGTGAGGATCTCTGGGCTGAGACCTTTAGAATGTCAGTTGAATTTAATTTTTTTGGATGGAAACAATACTTCACCTGTCCAAATAACCTTGGCTGCTCCTCGCCTTTTATAACTACCTTATCAAAAAAGAGACTGGCTTTCTCAGCCTGGCACAGCACTAAGCATTCTGCATCCAGAGATCAGCCTTGCTGTTCCCCACAAAGCTTTGGGTATACAACTTCTGGGCATAATTCTTCACTCAAAAGGCTCTGGTGGAGGTGAATTTCCTGCAGAGTGTCAATGCGTTGTATCCCTGGCAGGTTATAGGTAGCTGATCCAAATCTGTTTGTTTGGTCTGGCCGCTGCTGTCAAGTCCTGGATGAGGTGTGTTAGTCTCCCTTTTCTTTTTTTTTTTTTTTTTCCAGAAAAGCTAGAGCTTAGACTTCCACTAGGTATCATATTTTTGAGTGGTCTTTCAAAATATTAACTGGAGCTTTTGCCACAATTCCCATCTAAAGCTGTCAAAGCCTCTTGTGTTCCAGTGAAGTATTCTTTGCAGCTTGTGGTACCTTGGGACATTGGAGGAAAGAGACGTGGTGTTTCCCAGTGAATCTGAAATAGTTGGGAGGTGGTGATGGTGGTGTTGACAAGTAGGAGGTGGTAGATTAAAAATGGAAAACTGGAAGGGTACAAAATTACTAAGTAGAACATAAAAAATAAGGTAATTAATGGTAATGTGCTATGTGAAGTGAAAGTACAAGATGACTTGCAAATGGAAGAAGGTAACATTAACAATCTGCTATTCCATAGGAACTAAATGCCCTTTTGACACTAAGGATTTTTAAAAAGGCAGAAGAGGGAAGGAGGAGTGAATTGAAGTGCCATAAAATACTGCTAATGATTTTAATCCTCAGTTATGAATTTTTGAAGTTCATGTCTGTAGGATCATACAGAGTAGCATGAGGTGTTTCTCTGAAATTTAAATGTGTCTCAGCTAACTCAGTTGAGCAGGTCAAAAGCTATTTGCTTCTGTAGGATTAGTGAGTTAGAGCTGGAGTTAGCTCTTCATTAGGGTGGAATTGGTGAGCCTTGTAGAAGAGATGAGTGAAATGGTTGATGCTAACAGTATGGTGTCCTGTTATCGTCAAGACAGAGATATTCAGCCACATTTGATTTGAGGTTCTTGGGACTCTTCCAGTATGAAAAGAACTGAGCAGCCACCTTGTGTGGATAGCAGAATAGGGGGAAATATGACTTGGCCTTCAGGTTTCTATCTAAGTTAGGATGACTTGGTAGAATAAATATCAAATAAGGCAACACAAATTGGACAGTAGGTTACCTGATGCAATGACTACACTCCAATTCAAGTGAAGTTTCATGGTTTTACAGTTTTGACTCGTGATATGACAAAACCTGAATATTCAAAGGCAAACATGTTTATTGATTTTACTCAGTCATGAAGACACATCTGAAGTTAATTGTCTTATGTGGGTAAAGGAGAAAACATCAACTAAGGTTTGCTTAAAAATCAATTTTAACAGCAGATAATAGGTGTCATGTAAAGATCAAGTGAACAGAATCCTCAGTTTGTAGGGAACTTGATTGGTCTACTGGAAGAAGTGGAAGTCATCGACTCTTTAACATGCATTGACTCTTCATCCCTGAGACAGGCTCCTGATGTGCCCATTTACAGCACTGGGAACTGAGCACTCTATCTAGAAGCTGAAATGGTTGAGTGTATGAGTGGATCACTTCATTCTGACTAGTGTGAGGATGGGGAACTGACTTTAAAAAGTAACAATTCAACTTGTATCTGGATTCCATATTTCATCAGGAAAAAAAAAATCACTGGTGTATTTGTCAGAAGTGACAAGTACATTGTCCTGCAATTGCTCAGGGAAACAATGTGAATTGCTTTCTTTACCCATTAATAGCTCAGCTGGAAGATATGAAGGCTTTGTAAAAGATGTGTAAAAATTCAAATCATATAAAGGAAAGGAGAATGTTCTTTTTGGTCATAATTTTTAGTAGGTCATTGGACTGACTGAGTTTTGTAGGTGATGGGGAGTGGTGAATGGCCGTTTTGACTTTGGTAGAAATTGCATGAGTTTAAGTGACTGGATGCCTTTAAGACATACAGGGCCTGACAAATTGGAGTATTGATAAAAGAGCTTAATGAAGATGATATGGAATTAATGCACTCTTTTGGCTCAACTTAGTAAAGTTAGTGGTACAAAACTGCGGAGGACAGTCCCTCTGCTTCTGCTGCGTGAAATGTTGACACTTTCACTTTAATATTGGACTTAAAATTTCAGTTAAATATAACTGAACATAAAACTTTTCATGTGGCACCTAAGTGAGACTGAGTTACTGCTAACGGAGTCTTGGGCATTCTTTCTTCTTGAGAAATAGATTTATTAGTTCAGTTTCATTGAAAAGAGCCTTTTAAATTATTTTGTATGGTGTGCTGCAAGCCACATCTCTGCAAATTCTTGAGCTGTTACTTGTATGCCAGATTCTAAAGAAGAAATCTGAAAATTACATTAACAAATCAGTACCTTTATGTCTTGGGTCATGATCAGGTGAATTTTGAGCATATTTGAGGTTTTTGGATGCACACAACTCTGAATCTGAAGCACTTCCTTCTCCCTGCTATGTGGAATTTTTTTCAAGCTGAAGTTTTAATTCTGAATCCTGTCTTTCCTTCCCCCCCCCCTCAAAAAAAAAAAAGATTTCTCTTGTCAATTAAGGTAAGAAAATGTGAAATCAAACAAAAAGTATGCTGCTGATGTTGCAAGGAATGAGCTGAATTTATTTATATGTCATGGAGCATCTTTCTCTCATTGAGCCACAAAGAATTAGAGCAAACATCATTCTAACTCAGTTCAGCAAACCTATGCTCATCCAATACTCAGGATAACACAGAGAAGGGCTTTGTAACGGTAGTATACATCAGTCTATCTGTGTAAGGCTCTGCATATTGTCTGGTCTAAGAGATTGATCTCCTCAAACACTTTGGAAATGTTTAACAATGTGTTGTGGGTCAGTGTTAGCAATTGGAGATAACTAACCCTTTCCCTCCTTGTGAAACTCTTGCAGCCCATTAACAGAACTGCTGTGCTCTGCCTCATTCTTTGGGGAAGTGAGCTGCCATCTCCTGTCTGAAGAGTGCTGTCCTCTGTGAATATTTTGGTGCTTTATGGACTAAGCTTTGATCTTTTAGATGTCACTACTTTGTTTTGTAATTAAGAAATCTCATTTAAATGCTTCATTTGGAAGCTTTGTCATACAGCAATGACACACTTATGTGGCTTTATGGATGAGAAATGCAGTGGAGAAACAGCAAAAAAGCCAGCAACAATCCCAAATGAAAACATTATTCTCCCATAATTATTACTCTACTCTTACGCTTCATCCAAGCAATATAATTTGTATTGTATTTGAGAGCTGCAGGAAATGAAGATTTCATTAGCTCCTTCTGCTTTGGACTTTCTTTTGAGGTGACAAAGCAGTTTCTAATAGATATCCTTCCTGTAGTAAAGCATTGTTCTATGGGATGCTTTTGGGTAATAGGGCTACTAATCTACTCTAAGATGGTATTCAGAGTGGACATTCTTCCTGGTGGTATTCCAAGAAGCTCCAGTAGCTCTTCCTGGAGCAATCTCTTTCAGGTCTGAAGTGACAATTTTTGTCTTACTGTGAAAAATCTTGTCTATGCTAACAGAAGTTTTTTACCTTGGACCTGTGTCTCTATTTCTCAGTGTATGGCTACTAGTATGGTGCTTTTCCTAATTGATTTTCTCATTGAAAGCAATGGCCAATGCTCTTCATTTGTTGTAGCTTTTGACTGGGGTTTTTTTACTCAGCTGCCCGGGGACGGTATGGAGTCTCCTTCTCTGGAGGTTTTCAAACCCTGCCTGGACACATTCCCATGTGACCTGATCTAGGTGGAGCTGCTTTGGTGGAGGGGTTGGACTAGATGATCTCTAAAGATCCCTTCCAACCCCTACCATTCTGTGATGCTATCTATGCAACTCTGATCTTTATTAGATCAAATGAGCTGATTCCATCTTCCATTCACTGGATCAAGTCTGTGTATTTTGTCTGCTGTTCCTTTCTTTAACTGCCACATGCTTTAAAGAGGGGAAAAAGTGTAGAGACCCTGGAGAAATGAAACAAAATAAAATCTAATAAACTGTGCTGCTTATTATTTCATACTGATCTTTTGTTCTTTGATTAGAGAAAGCTTTACTCTGCCTCTTATGTGTGGGAATAAGAGTATGAAAATAAGTCCAGGTACTTGATGTCAATTATAGTGATACTATTTAAATGCAAATTTTGTTTTGGTCAGGCTGATCCAATAAGATGAATAGAGGGCATTTATGTAAATAAGCATATTGTAATAAGACAATGAAGTATTTGTAATTTTGGTTGTTAGCATTTTCCTTTCTCCCAGTGGATGAGCTGGCTAGGTTTTTGGGAACACAGGGAAGGATGGGAGTGGCACTTGACATTCAATGTTGTGGGATAAAATTGTATAGCACCATAGGCTGCAGACTGAAACAGATCATGTTCAATAGATGCCTGGTGAAAGAGAGGACTTGCAGTTTTTCATTACAGCATGCTAATAGGAAATTGTAGGAAAGCAAACTAGTGTCTACCTTTAGAGATGCGATTTTTATTTTTTTTTAAGAGTATTATAACCTTTCATTTTTTCATCTTCCTAGGAGATTTATTGGTAATCTACCCACTAACACAGTCATATGAATGAAAACATTATTACACAAATTGTCTATGTATAGCAAGAAACTTGTCTTCATGGAGGCAGTTAAAAGTGGTTAAAAACATTGCACAACTAATGCAAATACCAAACTACAAATGTTGAAATACTATTTAGATATAGAGCTTTAGCTAAGTTTCTGGGCTACCTCTAGTCAATGGAGGTGATGTGACACCTTCAGAAAGACAGAATGGAACAAATTGCTCTCTGGAGACACTGTTCTATTTCCTTAGGTTATGGAAGGAATCAAGATGAGTTAATTAGACGAGATTCCTACGAAATTAATCTAGGAAGATGAATCTTAAAAGACTCACTACTATTACTGTTCTGAAATTCAGTATATTCTGTGGTACGGTAAGTTGAGTTACATAGGCTTTACAGTAGTTGCACTGAGTTTTCTGTTCTCAAGTGACAGGACAAGGGGGAATCATAGAACGGTAGGGATTGGAAGGGACTTCTAGAGATCTAGTCCAATCCCCCTGCTGAAGCAGGTTCACCTAGATCAGGTCATATAGGAACATGTCCAGGCAGGTCTTGAAGACCTCCAAGAAAGGAGACTCCAGGTAATAGAGAAAAGCTGGAACACAAAGTTCCATTTAAACATAAAGATCTTTTACTGTAAGGGTGAATGAGCTCTGGAACAGGTGGCCCAGAGATGCTCTTTCCTCTGGAGGTCTTAAAACCCACCTGGACATGTTCCTGAGTGACTCGATCTAGGCAGACCTGCTTTAGCTATGGGTTGGACTAGGTGATCTCTACAGGTCCCTTCCAACCCCTATTATTCTGTGAATCAGCTCTTCTATGATGGAATTCCCTTTGAAATGAATAACTAGGCACCTGTTCAGTAGAAATGAGGCTATTCTGTTCTTTTGCTGAGCTCACTCAGATCAAGGCAGGATCTTAATGTGCTGTTGGTATCTTATAAAAGATGGGATTTAAAGCACACTGAAAGGCATCATAAATGTAATGTTTTACTGTTACCTCAAAGTATGTCACACAATTCAACATGCAAAGATTTTTAAGTTTGGACTCAGCTTTCGTAAAAAAAAAAAAAAAAAAATCAACTAAACCATTAAAAATGTATTACAGAATCCTGAGGTGGGGGAGGGGGAAAGTAACTGTAACTGCTACTTATTTAGAGTCAGAGTTGGCTTATTTCCATTATGTATTTTGTAAATACCTGAGGTCTTGGAAGCCACTATTCTGAAATGCAATGCTTCTGGAAGTTGGTGATTGGCCTGAATTTTTGTATCAAGGTTACTTCAGATATTGCAGACTGAACATATCCTTAAAAATCTGCAAAAGGCACTACAAATAGAACTAATGTTAATAATATGTATGGTATAACTATAATACTATTGATCTAAAGCATTTAGGAATGCACTTATTTTCTATAAATACTCTTGCTTTCTTCTGTTTTCAATGACAATTGGAGTATGTTTCAAGCTTTTCTCCCCCACAGTCTTGAAAACAAGATAATTGTTTTCTGTTTCATAAGACATATTGAGATTTCTAGACAACTACAGAGCCATACTCATCTCATGTAGCAGACACTTCAGGTAAAAGCATGCCCTCTCATCTGCTTAGTAGGTAAAGGCTGAGTATTTACAAAAGCTGTACTTAAAATGAGAACATAATGTTTTGAGGTATTTTTTCTAACTCCTTAAAGAAAATTCTAAGAGAACTGAATAAGCTTTAAAACTCTGAAACTTCCTACTGCTTTTTTTTTCTGATAGAACTTTCTAGGGAACCAAAAAGTAAATTTTCCTGTAACTCAGTTATAAAAGCATGTGGATGGTTCAGTGGAGCTGCAAAAGGGAAGTTACTTCTTCTGAACTGTACAGAGATTTAGAATAATTTTTACACAGTCCTATTGTATTATATTCTATCTGAATTTTCTGCAATGGTATGCTGAACAAATAACTTGCAGAAAATAATCCATCTGGCAGTCCTGGCACTCTGGTTCTGTTCCTGGAACATCTACAGCTATACTGCAACTTTTTTCAAGCTAATTACCAGAACTGTGCCATGAGTGTTTATAGGTAATAGAGTCTTCACTATGGACACAGGAGTATGTCATCTTGTTGATATTTGAAATGTGCCCAGTAAGTCTGCTGTGTCAAAAGCCTATGAAATAAGAACATTTCAGGGAGATGAACGTGCCCCCTTCTCAGAACCAACAGATATACAGAGCCCACAAGTGCTTGGATGAAATTTTTTTCAGATGTTCACCAGCTGCTCCTCCCAGACAACACAGGAGAATGTACTCATATCTCAGAACAATGGTAGTGCTCTTACAGAACAAAACCTGGTCTTATGATTCCAAGTTTATGGGTGTTCTGAAGGAACAGAGAGAGATTTTGTAACACTAGATTTTTTTTTTTTAACCATTCAATTAATATAGGTACTCAAAAGAACTGTCACTATACTCAGTAGTGAAGAAAGTATTTGGTAACAGCCTTTTTCATATTCTGTATCAACAGGTCCCCTGCCTTGTGGTTAGCAATGGGACTAAATTTACCCAAGAATTTATTTTCTACTTATTGTAGAATTGTAGAATGGTAGGGGTTGGAAAGGGACCTATAAAGATTATCTAGCCCAAGCCCCCTGCTCAAGCAGAGTCACACAGGAAAGCATCCAGGTGGGTTTTGAAAACCTCCAGAGAAGGAGACTCCACAACTTCCCTGGGCAGCCTGTGCCAGGGCTTCCTCACTCTTACAGTAAAGAAGCTTTTCCTTAAATTTAAGTGGAACTTTTTGTCTTCCAGCTTTTGTCCATTATCTCAAGTCTTATCACTGGACACTACAGAAAAAAAGTGTTGCCCTATCCTCTTGACATACATCTTTCAATTACTTGTAAGTATTAATGAGATCCTCCCTCAGTTTCCTCTTCTCCGAGCACAGCAGCCCCAGATACAGCAACCTTTCTTCATCATAGAAATGCTCCAGTCCCCTGATCATCTTGGTGTCCCTGTGTTGGACCATCTCCAGAAGATCCCTCTCCCTCTTGAGCTAAGGAGCCCAGAACTGGACACAGTACTCCAGATGAAGCCTGGGCAGAGTAAAGGGGGAGCAGAATCTCACTTGACCTGCTGGAACCACTTTTCTTGATGCATCCCAGGATGTCATTGGCCTTCTGGGCCATGACAGCATCTCTGCCAATGGTCTTGGAGAAATTACCCTATCCACAGCTGGTAGGAATCCTGTTGAGGACTGAATAGAGCAAGGCCAACTGATTTAGCTCTAACTACTGTCTGCAGTAGTATTAGTCAGCTAGTTGAAACGAGGAGGACTAAAAAATCTTTTAATGAGCACCAGTGTGATGTAAATGAAAGGGAGGGTTGATCTGCAGGTGGTGAATGGTAATGAATGCATGGTAATGGTAGCCTGCCAAATCGCTTCTCTGGCACTGGTGAGATGATGTCCATATGTTTCCTCTGCAGCCTGGCTCCAACACTAGCTTGCTGTTTTTCCATTCTGGATCCAGATCCAGGTGGATTGGGTCCTTAGACCAATGTGCTTTTTACTTGAAAGGCTTTCCTTCTCCCATGTGGAGCTTTCACTAATCATTTTGATCATACTCTAACACTAATAAGCTAAAGGCAATATCACAATTGTTTGAGTGGTTTTAGTTTTGGTCCCACCACCACTTTGTCTATGCATATTCTCACTCTGCTCTGTTAAGGTTTTAGTAAAATGTTTAGAACATACTCTGCAGAAGCTGGCATGAATAGCAATGTGAAGAAACCCAGTGAACCTACATCCTATACCACATAAAGATACATAAATAACCTCTTCAGTTTGAGAATTGGCAAAGCTAAATAGAACTTCTCTGAAAGTCATGCCTGAGTGTGTGCTACAAGAGTGAGACATCTCTGTCTTGAGAGTCTGGCACCTATACCACTGAGGTGGAAAGGATGCATTCAGTTCTGACTACAGTTCCATTTTTGTGCTGCTCCTGTAGGCTGTTTCTTTTTTGCATCTACTCTAGTGCTATGTACACTTGAAATAAAAAAAACAAACCAACTTTTATGGTTTGACCTGTAATAACTCACGTGAGTATGAACAAATGTCTGGTCCTGTGGAGCAGTTTCCCAAAATAGTTTCCTAACTGTAGAAGATGACATATTGATTTGATGGGCCTAGAGACAGATAATGTAGATGCCATCAGAAACAGAAAGCAATGCTGAATTAGTCCTTTTCAATCAGGTTTTGTAGGAAGACAGTAGTAATGTATCTCTTCACTCAGTTACCTCCAAGCTGGAAACAATTGTGAAACACTTGTCAGCAGAAGTGGTTCAAGGGAACGTTATTCTTGTGCATCGTGAGCTTGTACTGGCAGACAAAGTAAGTTTTATCAAACAGAAGATTGGATGACTTGTGGAACACCAAATGTCTCCAAAACCTGATGAGACTATGGCATCAGGACTTTGCTTTCTGTGCTGACATTGGGGCTCTGAAGTGGAATATGCTCAGACTTAACAAAAGCCCTGTGGACTTTCTACACCCTCTATAACTCTGAATGCTTTTGTATCTTGACTATGAGCTCAAGTATGCAGTTCTACCAGAAGATGTGATATGTTGGACCTTCTGGATGTTTTTGAAGCTGTTGAGTTTCAACTTGCACTTCTGCTGCAGCTTTTTAGGGAAGACAATATAGTGTGTACTACTTCATCCTATTACTCAGAGCTGTCAACCTATGTGATAAAGCTGCTATACAGTTGCTGCTAAAAGGTGTTGAGATGTATGTTCTTGTTAGGCCAAAATATTTGTCTCACCTCGACTCTAGAGCTCTTATGGACTCTAACCTGACAGTGTATGTGTCTTAATATTGCTGTGAAAACTAGCTGTAGTCCTCTCTGAGTTGTTAGAAGAGACACCAGATCCTGGAACCTGTTCTTCTCTTGTATGCAGTAACTTTAAGGAGAAAATGGCAAAATTGTAGTTTTAGCCATAATGAGAAGAGAGCAGATATGTGAAAGAAAACAGAGGTATTCTTAGAAGCAAAATACTAGGTAGTGATCTAGGACACCTGGCTTCAGTTTCTAGTTCCTGCAACTTATAACTGCTTCATCAGTTCTGTGGTTGTTTTTGCACAATGGTATATTTTCAGTAGCTGTGATGTGCTTTGAGGCTGCAGAAAAAAGACAAGGAACAAATTTGTTGTTGGCTCAGTAATACATGCCAGAAATGAATAACATAAGGCCAAAACTATTATGCCCTCTTCCTCTTTGCTGTAGGGAGGAAAAAGCTGAGGTGTTGAAGGTGAGACTAAACTTGGTATATTCATTGAGAGTTCAACACCAAACAACAGGATTTTGCAGGAATGAGCCTTTTACAAGTTAATCCATCTTATCAGCAGCTCACATGCTCATAGATTAGTGCTGCTTTTTCTTCTGCATCTAGTGAAAACAAACAGGAATTATTCCAGTACTCCTTCAGCTGAAAGCTGCAGACACTTGTACTACTCTGTATTCAAAGTGACCCCTTATATCAGAAGGCCTCAACATAGTAACATTTCTGTTCAGCATTTCCTGCCTGAAGTGGTATTGTTTAGTGTGTCGAAATGAAAAGGAGAAGAAAATAAACAGCCTGTCTTTCTCTTTACCAACTCTGGATCTCTAACTTCCACTTTACAGATTGTTTGTTTATCAGACTGAGAATAAAACATAAGTTTTTAACAGTAATGATTCAAAGAGCTTACTAAGAAAACACAGAAATATAAACAGTGAAATTTTGTGACTCTGTAGCAGAAGACTCCATGTTTTCCTGTTAAATTCCCTATCGGTACCTACCTGTACCCTTAGCAAAAAAATGCCTTTGGAGCTAAAGCTCTTACGGTTTATAAGGATTTCAAATGGAGAAGGATCATCAAATCCAATTGTGGATTTTCTTTTTCTTTTAGCATATGATCCAAATAGAGGATATGAGCTCCTAGATATAGAAATATTGGTGAGTTTTTTTGACGTATAAAATAGAAGAAGACTAGAATAGAATACAATTGGAAGAGCTGAGTTAGAATAACTCTTACAAATGAATCTTTATGAGCTTCTGATCATACCTGTCACTTATGGTCTATGAACATGAATCTTCCTACTTGGTGTTCTCACTTTGTGACAAAGATATTTCAAAGCTTGAGATAACTGGAAGCGTTTCCAAGCAAGTGTCCTGCTAAAAGGCTTAAAATATCTTTGCATGTCTGACCTGTTGAAGATTGAGCTGAAGTTAATGAATGGTTGCTTCTGAGGCTTGTACAGAGACTAGAGATTTGGTCAAAGCATTGAAATGCTACTTGTATTTTATTAGGGGACAGTTTTGATAGCAAACAGCTTGCACGGTTCACAGGAAAATATTCTTGAAAATCTTGAAGTGTAAGGAACATACTGGTATAGAAATGCCACAGAGGTTATTCCTCACAATAAGAAACTGATTGAGGGCTTACTGTGCCTCCCAGGGCTCATGTTGCTTGTGCTGACAATGGCCTTGAGGCTAAATAGAAATTGTGACCAGCAAGATGAAGTGACATGAAATTAACGGTAATAATATAGAAACTACTTGCTGACTTCATCTGAGTGGAGCAAAAATTTCTGGCAAGGGCATTTAATTTTAGTAGTACAGTTATTGAGTGGTTGTCGTAAAATTGACACTCTTCTCAGCTTGCTCAATATTCTGATTTGTTTAAAAGTGAGCACATAGCAAGCTTACTGCTAGCAAAAACATATCACAACTCCATCTAGGTACAAGAAAAGGGTGTTTATAATGTATTAGATGGTTAACAGGATGTGTCAGGCTTGTGGGGATAGTAATGCACAGAACTGAGCTTGTATATTAAGTTGAACTCGGACTCCTTGAGTAGATTTCTGTGGCGTGATTAAAATGTTTACAAGCAAAATTCTTTCTGTGCTTTCTGACATGTTTCTACGGTTCAGAGGTTTAGCTCAAGCCTGTATTTTCCAAAGCTATTGCCTGGCAAAATGTCTGAGTGTTTCATTGATACTGGGTTTCTGGGTCTGCAGAGAAGCCACTGGAAGACGTTCAATGCAATTTCTTAAAAACCTCCTACACTGATAAAATTCCTGTTTTGTGAATCTTAGGGGAAGCCCTAAGAATTTCCTAAGTTTAACTCTTACTATAATAATTTCAGTGATGCTGGAACTGTGGAGTACCTGCCAGCCTGTACTTGTGCTGTCAACTGGACCTTACTAGAAAATCATTGACCTTTGTGGCATTTGAAAAAAAAATCTTGAAGCGTGACCTGATTGGAGACTCTCGGAGAGAACAAATTTGTGTTGCCAAATGCCATTATGAGGAAAAAAGCACTGAGAAACAGGTGTGTGGTGAACTTCCTTTCCTGAAAGAGTTAAACTCTTTTCTCCAAAGTGACCCTTTGGATTTTTTTTTTTAATTTTATAAAATAAATGCTATTTGAATGGAACACTTTGGTTTTATCAAAAGATGATGTCCTAATTCACTTCAATTTTAAGCATTTCAAGATGCTTGAAAAGGCAACTAAACGGATGCGTAGAGCCTATGCAGACTATATTCTTTGTAAAAAGGTTTTTTTTCCTGTGCACTCTACCTGAAGTAAATGATCAGCTTTTTCTGTGCTATAACCCAGAGCTGCTATGGAGTGTGTAAATTCAAATAGGAGCTGTGAAAGTTCCAGCTATTTGCTGCAATATCATTATGATAATGTTGCACGTAATTTCTGATTCTACTATAAGAGTGTAGGTTAGTGCCTATTTTTCCACCACTGTTATAGCAATCACTAACAAACATAATCTGTGGGTATTAATGTGTATATGTGCTTTTCTGAGCATTTTGAGTAATCCTAGATGGAAAATAGCATTTCACTCCTGATCTGATGCTGAATGCTCATATTCTTTAATCAACTAAATTAGTCCCATCTAATTTACCTCTTCTCCAAACACATCTAATCAGTGAGAAGCAACTGTACAATTGGACTCAAATTAATTACCTTTTTAGAGTTAATTATGATGTCTGCTATGGATTTTTTTCTGGTGAACACATCTACAGGCTCCTCTGCAATAACAACCAAGTAGATGTCAGGAGTTTGGGGCTGGGAAATGGGAAGGCAGAATATAAAGCTTCTCTTTTTTTAATTTTCTTCCCCTCTGCTTTCTCAAAACCTCCAAAGAGTAGGAAAGGACGAGGCTTTATCACCATTACGTATTCTTTTCTAAAGCATCAAAAGTGTATATGACACTACTCAACAGATAGGAAAGGGCTAGGAAAAAAAGGTCTTCACTACAGAACTTAATAATTTTGAAGAAAATTGTATAGTCGCAGGGCAATGTGATTCATAAAATGCTTCTATTGGTCTAATAATTACTTTCCTGATAAGTGATTGTGCTTCATGTGTTTAAGCTCTACTCTGTGAAGAGTTACCTTGTTCTTTTGTCTTTACCCTTTTACAAAATGTAGGTCAACTCTGATGTGAAAAGAGTGCATCTTTTGCATTTGAACACAAAATACCGAGTGACAGCTCTCCTCTGAGTAGCCTTTTCTATTGCCTCTGCTGGAGAAAATGGCAAAGACAGTAAAGAAAATTGTTTTCCATGCTACAAGGTATGTCAGCTGGTTTGGAAATAGGTACTTCTCACAAGGCACTCCTCAAAATTCTGTTATTTGTGGGATTAATTGTTATCTTCAAGTGAGTAAATATGCTTGACTCTTATACAAGCTTTAGTTGCAGGATCTGCAATCTTGATTTTCTTAACTCTGCAGAGTTTCACTCGAACTAAAGCTGGCAGTTGCTGGCTTACATATTTGGGATGTTAGTGTTGCTACAGAAAATCATGCTCTAACATCTCCAGGGACAAGCTGAAATTTTATGCATTTTTTCTACAGCTCTCTAAAGGGCTTCCAGTGGTTTTTAGAATTGCCAAGAAAGGATACATTAAAGGAAACAAAGCTTCCTGAAGAAAGCAACTGAAGAAAGCACCCCAGCCCAGCTAAATCACATTCTCTCCACATTATTTCAAATCAGTTTTACTGATTGTCTAGTAAAGGTCTTGCAGGCCTTCTATTATTACTTTCAGACATAGGAAACTTTCACAGGAGTGAGTAGCTCACTGCAGGCAACACAGCAATGTTGTTCATGACCCTACGAAGTCTGAAGACCACTAACAATGAAACTTTGTGTGTCATGGAAAGAATTCATGGACAGATGAGAGACTGTCCAGGATCTCATACACCTGGTTAATGAGAACACTGTTGTTCAGTACTTTGCTTGTGTGTGTCTTGCTGAGAAACACCATTAACATAGGTAGTAACAGCAGTCAGGATCACTTGGGAGAATCTGATGAGGTGGCTTAAGTGCAAATACGCCTCTTTTGGATTGTTTTTTGGGTTGTTTATTGCAACTGGGAAAGGTAGATGACATGACAGCCTTGTGCCACTTACAATGATCTCAAGTGGACAAGTGTCATTTTCTGGTTGTATCGTTGTTTTCAGACCACTGTGCAATGGTGACCTGCATGCTTGGGTCACACCCAAAAGAGGGCCCAAATGTCACACTGCAGATAGGAATGAATACATTTCTCTTGTCATCTTAAAACAAATGCCTGGAAATTTATTGCAGGAGTAGCTCTGAGAAGATTAACAGGGTGTGAAACATGAACTTGGAGCTTTGTAGAAAGTGGCAATTCTGTTTGGGGGAAGTCTTTGAGGCTCTATCCCATGCATTTGTTCCACAAAAAGCCTTAAATCTTCTGAATTATTACCTAAGGTCTTAATAAGGGGGAAAAAAATGCTGGAAGCCATGAAATGTTTAGGAAGAGAGAAGGAACCTTCTGAGCAGAGCTCAGTAGCCAAGAGAAGCCTGGTAAGCTGAGCAACAATCCTATTTACTGCAACTGTTTAATCGGAATTCAAGCAGAACATCTGTGGGCTTTGAAATGAGGCTGAAGTGTGTGACTTCCTAATGAGGCTGTGGGCAAAGGAAAGCAGCTCCTCAACAGACAGCAATTTGTCGGTTCATGGACTCTATAAACTGCTTGCTGCTCATCTACTACTTTCCGGCTGCCACAGTTAATTTCACCCAGGTGCATGTGCCTCAAGTCAGTATAATTTCAGATATGTGTGTGAATTGACATGAATACGTAGGTGAGCAAAACAGAGCTTGCAGAAATGGGAGACATAAAAAGAGAGCCTTTGGATGATCAGAAACCTCTGCTCTGCAAGGCCTTTGTATCACTTTGAAAGATGGTATGTTTGATCTCCTCAAACACCCTTTGGAAAAAGGTCAAAAAGAACCATTCCATTGTGTCAATACAGCTCTGCTTTACTGGAGAAATTTCACTAGTAAGAGCAAAATCATGCTGAAGTAACATTAGCTATCTGTGCCTCTGTAGGAAAGCCCATTGAAAAATACTGGTGTAAAAATTATTACAACTGAAGAATAAAAGTAAGACCTGTGGCACACTGGAACAAGCTTCCTAAAGAGGTGATTGATACCCCAAACCTCTCAGTGTTTAAGAGATGTTTGGCCAATGCCCTTAGTAACACACTTTAAATTTTGGTCAGGCAATTGGAGTAATGGTCATTTTATGTCCCTTCCAACTGAAACAGTCTGTTCTCCTTTAGACTTGTTACTTCTGTTTCAGTTAAAAGCATCTTTTTTTTCCTGCCACTGAAGTCTAAAAGCCTCATACGTGGCATCTGATTGTGTACATATCACAACAGATCAACTTCTACCTGTTTTTCTGTGATGAGACTTGTCATATGTGTTAGGAAGATGTTGCCTTCATCAAGGAGCATAGTGGAGCAGTTCCCTCTGGAAGCTTTGAGCCATGCAATTCTCACTGTATAAAGTGTTTCCCTGCGTTAGGTAGAAACTGATGTAGTGAGAATCAACTGAAGTGGTATTTATAAGTGGTGGTCTTAGGCTTCTCTCTGAGGTACTGTAAAAGAGCTATTTCTTAGTGGGAGCTTCAAATCTTGGAATGGTCAAAACAGATGGTAGAGCCTTGGTGGCTGTTGAATCATCCCAAGAGCTGTGAGCAATTGATTTATAAGTTCTTGATACATTGTGGGGGAAGTTGTACCAAATACTTGATCATTCAGATCAAACATATTCCTCAAAGTAGTTCTTGGAAAAATAACAGTTTAAACTGTAGGCTTTTATAGCATGGATTCCCCAGCTTGGTACATGTACTGTGAAAGTTAGACATACAGGTACTGTCTGAGCAGTTGGCATTTGCTGCTGCTGCCAATGGCTGGACCAGAGATACATAGTTTGGGAAGCCTAGTTGTAGAGTTGCTAGGTATATAATTGCTGTTATGTCTGCTCCACATCACTGAAATTTTGCCAGTGAAGTGTGTGTTCTCCACATACCTGAAGAAATTATATCCCTAGAGACTCTGAAAATGGAATCCCTGAAATCAAACTAAGTCATATCTTTAGAGGACAGGAGGTACAAAAACATCTGAGTTGAAGTTGTCTGTCTGCTTAACAGGTTGGGCAGGGTATAACTCAACATGGAGAGAAGACATTCAAGATTATAGGCTTCAAATTTTGTCAGATTTTCCTCTTTGCTCCTCTGAAACTTAATGACCTAAAGCCTATGGGAGTTCCTGCTCCATTAAGGGAGGATTGCCTGATGCTCTTCCTAGCACTGCTAATTTCTTCCTGGCTGAAGATTTTTGATGCCACTGTATATGCAGGATATCTTATGAGATGCTTTATAGAGTAGAGTATACTCTAATAGAGGATACATTTTGACAGAACTGTGGGGGATGTACTTATACCCGTGCTTCTCCTAAGTTTTTGTCAATGTGAAATTAGGGTTGGATTTTTTTTTTTTTTTTTTTTGGAAGATGAGAATGCCCCAAGAAGAAGATAAAAGAACATCTCCTTCTTCATACATAACAGGCATTAATTGCACCATTTAATTCACTAGTTTAAAGTGTTTCTTTAATGAAAGTAATGAAATAAACCCACAGAGAACAGAGTAGGCATCTGCTTCACAGGAATTGGCTCAGTTTTCTACTTCTGAGTGGAAGAATTCTTCAGCAGTTGTTTCAACTCATGTAAGAAATTACTTTGGAATTGCATAGCATTGATAGCTTAAAGCCAGTCTGAAAACACATCACTTCTTTGTGGCTTTAGTAGCAGATTGAGTAAAATATTTAGACTGGACTCTGCCAGAAGACACCTTTCCTGCTTGGAAGCATATTACTTTGAGAAATCAGTTTTATCTTGGGATCCCACTTGCATTACTGAGGTTCTGCCAACGCCAAGAGGTTTGACTGTTGAACCCTATGGTGCCTCTCATGGTATCAGGGCTTGAAGCTGAGCTTGGCTTTCTCTAGTCAGAGAAATTTCCTGAGTGGGCAACACCTTGCATCTGTGAAGTGCATCTTTTCCACATAATTATGATGTGAATACCACCCAGGAAAAGGAAAAGCACCAAATTGCTCTTCAGTACAATGTTTCATGAACACTGTAGTACTAAAACCACTCTGGCTTTCTTCTATGTCGTCTTCATTGGCTTTCCATCTCTTTAAAACTGATCATTTGTTACGTATTTATCTCTCTTGCCTTGCATCTTAATTTCTCTCACTGCTACTAGCCTCGTGCCTCAATGCCTTAATTTACCATGCAATGTCTTACTGCGTATTAGAGGCTACTTGCTGGTCTATATGAGCTAAAGAGTGATCACAAAACACATTTCAGAACATAAAACCATATCTAACTGAGATTGTATGGTGGGATGACATTTAACACTAGAAAGCCAAGCACAGGAGGAGTACAACCAATACGGTACTCAGTCACAATAAAGATGGTTTTGGTCTCTTTTGAGAAGCTGAAAAATTAATTTCTTCTGAACTTACCTGTTCTTAGGGAAAAGCTCAGTTAGGAGTTGGTGAATATGTTAATTTATAATAGGTTTCATGCTGTCATGTGAAATTTAAAAGGCAGTCTGCTGCCAAAATTAAAAAAATCTGGGATATAGTTATTCCCTCAATTCTACTTGTTGGTTTAAGGAAAAGCTATAGAAATAAGATTATACTGTCTACAAATTCTGCAGGTTATTATAACTGTTCCTTTAGGATATTTTACATTTCTGTAATGCTTGTTTGTTTTACATTTACTGTAATTTGGAAAAGCGAAAATATTTGTTATAACCAACCTATATTTCTAGCTTTTAAAAATGCTTTTAAATATCACTGAAAATTATTACAGTGTTTCAACTATTATGTTTATGCTTGTGAAGGCCAAAGCATGAAACAAGATGGAAGAAAAGTTGCCACGTTGAAAAGCTGCTCTTCCCAAAGCACCTCCAAATATTCTTGTTCTGTTGACTTTTACAATCCTGTATCTCCTGATCTTAGAAATAGCATACACACCTTTTGCAATATCAAGCCAAAGAAAAACCACAGGAGTCCCAACTACCTCCAGCACATTTAGACATATAAGTGTTAACATAACACTTACATAACAGCAACAAGAAGCTTGGCTGAAAACACCTCTACCTATCTCTTGTTTTAATTTAGTCTGAGAAGTCAATACTGGTAGTACTGTCATCTGTAGTCTCATCTTTCTTGTATTCTAAAAAGAACTGGCATCTGTAGCAAGATGCTCATGGGAAAGACTTAATCCTCTAAAATGCAATGTATTCCCAAAGCTCTTTTCCTAATGTGGTGATCCTGGTATGAGATAGGAACTCTGGAAGTGAGTTAAGACGTAAGAGGCTGCTGAGCTTGCGTCAATGAGCAAGATGTCTTCACTAAATGTCTCTCCTTAGGTTAGAGAAAGGCTCAAATCAGGGGATTTGGCTGCCTGCCCAGTTGTATTTTCTGTCCTTGCTTCTTGTGTCAGTGCTCCTGAAACAGAACTCCTGGAGTGAACCAAGCAAGAGCTGGTCTGGGCTGAGGCTGGCCAGATCAGCAGTTCCATTGATGAGGTAGCAACCTGATATGGCAGTGAGCAATCACCCAGGGTGATCAAGCTCTCCTGGAAGCATTTGTGGCAGCAGCTTTCTGCATCACCCTTGTGTTCATCTTGATCCATTTTGGGATGCACAGACACAAAGCATAAATCTCCGATACCCCTGCTTGAACTGCCCTTCATTGGCAGCAGGTTCAATAGTCTTTTTGCAGCAGAGAGTATAGGAGGGAATTGATTAGCTGAGCTGCAGATTTCAATAGATTTTTCCTCTTTAGGAGGATTGGTCTGACCCTTGGTGGTGTTTGTCTCTCCTCATATGCTTTGAATTTAAGCAGTGGAATTCATGAACAGAGGAATATTTTGTTACTTAACCATAGGGCATAATGTGCCTCACCATGAGATAGGAGTTTGGTAGTTCTAGAGTGTAAATAAACATACTGTTTTTTTCATTAGGGATACACTGCTTAACTCAGCTGACATGCACAGAAATCTGGGGTATTGTCTGCACAGAACTGCCTGCTTTGCATGTAAGTCACTCGCAGTATGAGAGTGTGATTATTTTAATGTTCTTTTGGCTAAACGCCTCTCCTATCTCCTCTTTTTTACCTTCACTCACTACTATACAGGAGCACTTAAATGGAAAGATTGTTTCTGGTCAGTATAGTTACATAGAACAAATCTGCTGAGATTAGTGTAAGAGGGAAAAAAAGCACTGATGAGAATGTGTTATGTTCATATTGTATTTCCACTGAATGGGAAACGTGCTGATGAATATTGCTATTGCTTAAAGGCAGAGTTTCTGAGATCATGATTTTGCTAAGCAACTGTTGGAAGTGATTATTTAGATATATATTTGTATAGGAGATGTTGTCCTGGTTTTGGTTGAGACAGAGTTCATTTCCTTCCTAGTAGCTGGTGGAGTGTCACGTTTTGGGTTTAGGATGAGAATAATATTGATAATACACCAATGTGTATAGTTGTTACTAAACAGTGTTTATACTAAGACTGTTTAAGTTTCTTGTGCCCTACCAGCAATAATACTAAATAGTGAGAGGACACAACCAGGATAGATGACCTGAACTGGTTAAAGGAATATTCAATAATATGTGATGTCAGGCTCAATATATAAACTGGGTGGAGTTGGATAGGAGGGGTTTCTGCTTAAGGACTGGCTGAGCATTGGTCAGTTAGTAGGGAATAATTTCACTGGACATCACTTATCTCACTTATCTTTTTCTGGGGTTTATTTCATTCTTCTTGTCTTCCTTTTTTCTTACTATAATTTAGAATTTCAATTATTAAACTTTTCTTAACCTACAAGTTTTACTTGTTTTTGTTTCTCCCTCCCCCTCAGAGGGATGGAGAGAGGAGTGAGGTAGCAGCTGTGTGGTACTTAGCTGTTGGCTGGGGTTAAACTGTGACTTGCGTTCATTATAACTGCTGTAAAAAGAAGAAATTACTGAACTTTCCAGGAGAGTTGTGTAAGTCCCAGGTCTCCAGTTTGTGTCTTCTGATATTTATTATTCATATGATATGTCCTACATTCATCCTTCCTCCAAACTGTATTCACTCTTTCCCCTTCCTCTATGTTGCATTCCAAATTTTACTTTTTTTTTTTTTCTTGAGATACAGCAGGAATATGTATAGTGCATAAGACGACTAGAAAAACCTTTAGAAGTGTAATTGACCTCTATGAGTTATTGACAGAAAGACCAGAGAAATTACCAAACCCAAGCTCAGCGAACTGGGAAAGGTTATAGTTGTGTTCCTGTCTAAAGTTTATTAGTTCTCTTTTTTTCTTGAACAGAAACTACCTTTGTTGAGCCACAGCTCTCTGGGCTGTTCAGATCTTTTCCTTCCCACATGTTCTCTGAGCTTGGGGAAATCACATCGTTATCATTCAGTAATGAGTGGTGTTCCTTGGAGGACCGTACTGGGATCAGTACTGTTTAATATCTTCATCAGTGACATAGTACATAGGGACTGAGTGCATTCTCAGCAAATTTGGACAAGCTCAAGATGTTTGGGACCACGTGAACCTCAAGAAGTTCAACAAGGCTAAATGTAAGGTCTTTCACCTAGATTGAGACAACTGCTAGCATCAATACAAGCTGGGTGAAGGGCTTGGGATGAGAAGCTTAATATGACCTGGCAATATATGTCCTGCGCTGCATCAAAAATGCAGACAGCAGGTCAAGGGAAGTGACTTTCCCCCTCCGTTCTGCTCTTGTGAGACCCCACTTGCAGTACTGTATCTAGCTCTGAAGTTCTCAGTTGTAAAAAGGATATAGACCTGTTGGAGTGAGTCCAGAGGAGGCCACAAAGATGATCCAGAGGGCTGGAGCACTATGAAGACAGGCAGAGAGAGTTGGGGAGAACAGGCAGAGAGAGTGTGGAGAAGTTCAGGCTCCAGAGAGACCTTATTTTGTGGTCTCTCAGAATTTGAGAAATATGGGACCAGACCTTTTACTAGGGCTGTTGTAATAGGACAAGGGAAAATTACTTTAAACTAAGGGAGGGTAGATTCCAACTAGGTATAAGGAACAATTTTTTTTACAAGATTGGTGAAACACTGGAACAGGATGCCCAGAGAGGTTGTAGATGCCTTGTCCCTGGAATCATTCAAGGTCGGTTTGGTGAGTCTCTGAGTAACCTGACAAGTTGAAGATGTCTCTGGCTCATTGCTGGGTTGGTGGACTAGACGACTTTTAAAGGTGACTTCTGACCCAAACTATTCTATGATTCTGTTCTATCTAAATCTGAATTTCCAAGATGTGTGGGAACTGAAAAAGAAACCATTACTGAAGCAACAACTCTATGGTTGCTGTGGCAGTGCTCTTCCTTACCTTACATGTTCATTAAGAACCAAATAATTGTTTCTGAAACTAGCCCTTTGGACTTGATGTCAGGAACACAAGTCTTTGATTTATACTGATTGGCTGGTCCCACATCCTTGACTTGAATGAACTCCAAAATATGAAGAGGCACTGAGCTTGGCTGCTCTCAGCTCAGTGCTGTCTTTGGCTGGAAGTGTTGGAGTGTGCATCTGTGTGGGTCCCTGAAGAAACAGTAGAGATCCTTACAATCTGGTGGATGCTGTTTCTGTTGCTGCCTATAAGACCCAGAAGTATTTTGTTGATGATCCTTAGGTGTCTGACATACCTGTATTTTTTTTTTTCCCTGAATTTTATGTTTTGTCTTAACTGTCTCATTGCAGCCTGTGTCTATAGCAAATGACTCTGTGTGCTACAAGTAATTTTAATGGCTATTATTAATGCTTTTTGAGCTATTTATCTTAATGCTCTAAGTCTGGAACTATTAGCACACTGATTTGATAAGGTGTAACGCATGCTGTCTTCTGACCGATTATTGCTGTCGCTCAGTAGCGGTTTGCAGTTTCTTCAAGGTGCAGCTCTCCGAAATCTGCCAGGCAGTGCCTTGAGCTTCTAGCTGCCAAATGCCAGCTTTCATCAGAGATTACTAGAGAAAGCTGCCCTTTCCCAAATAACTTTATGCACACTCTTATTGTTTATATAATTTGTTTCTCTTAAGTGTTCATATATTCTTCTGATGATTAGAGAGCCAGAAGATTGTACTGCTCACTTCAGTTACTGTTCTGTGAGCACTCCTGGAGTGAATGCACAAAAAATGCCAAAGATTTCATTTTGTTTTTCTTTCACATAGCAATGCTTTATAGAGCTAGCTAATCCATCTTTCCTGTTCTGAAGAGAAAGATTTAGACACACTTACACCAATCTAAATACAGAGATGTGTACAGATGTCTGCAGTTCAGCCGTCTTAATGGTTTTAACCCAGACTTGTGTCTACTGCTGGAGTCAAACAACTGTATTTTTTTTTTCCACCTAAAAACCCATAATCTACCCCTGTGGGGAAAAACAACACCTCTCTCCACCTGAAAAAAAAAAAAACATAAATCCCAAACAAACTCTTTTTCCCCTGATGATGTGATAGAACTCCAATATTCATTCTGTAAGAGGAAGATTAACTCAAAGCCCTTAATGCTATGCATGTATTCAGGTTATCTAAGTCTTACAGTACTAATACTTTTAAAGGAATGGTGTGGAAGATAGGCAGGAAGACAGCAGAGGCCAGGTTCAGACCTCAGATTCTGGATTTGTTCCATTCACAACTGTAATTCAGTTAATCACAATTGGCGATGACTTGAGTCGTACTCCTATAACTAACACAGATTCTGTATCTTTAGCTTTGTTCTTTTCAAAGATTGTGCTTAGCTAAGAAAATGTTTTTGAATCTGATTAATAGTAAAATTTATACCTAGGGAAAAACTTATTAGTTTTGTGTATTTTCCCATGTGCTGTAATATCATCCTTGAATACTGCGGTGGGATTGTTTTTTGTGTAAGAGGTGTCACCTTCTCTGCTTCACATAAAACACTTTGTTTTTGTACCAGAACTTGTCAATGGATGAATTATTCATCTGATTATTTTCTGATGCCAACAGCATCCTATCAACCTTGGCTAATGGTTTTTGATGCTCTTCAAATAGCTCAGTCATCATTTTACAAGTTTAGCCAAGCATTGGAAGAAAACATATGAAATGAGAGGAAAAGAAACTAAACGTAACAAATGGTAACCTATTTGTGCTGATGACAGATCTTAAGGGGTATTAGGGTCCTTCTTTATGACAGTAATGGTGATTCATCTTCCTGCTGCAGCCTAGTAGATGGAGCTGAGCTGGATGCTCACCCTGTCAAGGCTTAGAGGTTGATTGTGTTTAAAATCCTTTATCTTTGTTATGAGTGCTACAAGGGCATGATGATTTTTGTCTCCAGAAGAAAAATTTTAAAAAATGTAAAATGTGGAACCTACCAACTCTTTCTGGAATAGTGCAAATGGCTTTATCCTTGGCAAGCATCAGGGCTAGAGCTAGCCCAAGTAAATCCATTGGAAATCCAAACCCAAACAACAGACTTCTACAAAAAGCTTTTAAGAAATCAGCATCAAAATACAGGGAGGTTATTTAAACTTATGTTGCTTTTCTTTTCTAAGACATGCATTCTTGACTGCTCTTAACTTAGTATGTTCTCCCTTAATTTTTCTGGTTTATGGGTTCCCCCCCAACCCAGGTTTTTATAATTTGATAAATAGGCAATTCTTGTTGGAACTAGAGAAAACAGGCTGCTTTTACTAGAAAAGGAAGGTAAAAGAAGGCCTTCACGTCCCTTTCTGTCTTGCTTATAATGTGTTCTTTCAAGGAGAAGTTATGGCTCTTAAATTTTATATGAGCTAATGAATGTGTGAAGCAAAATGATCTGGATACTGCAGAATCCACACAGGGAAGAATATTCCCCTAACTATATGTGTACAGTGACAGGTTTGGAACTAAATATTGTTCTTCAGAAAAGAGATTTGTGAATTACATCTTTGGTCAAGAGAAGAACTTGAAAGCCAAATGAAATAATTCAGGTCTGAACACAAATAACTTTGATAGCAGTGTCAGCAGTCTAGTTACCAGCTGCTTGGAATGTATGTTGAAGGCTGGAAATACAAATGGCTTCAAAAAGCAGATGAAAGAAAGCTCCATCAAAAGTTCTTAAACAGAAGATGGAAATACAAGCTGCAACTTTCAAGTTTTGCTGGGACTGTAGAACATACAGCAGATGTAATAGGTCTGCATTAAACATGTGCTGCCTGCCACTAGGAGTCTGGTACTCAAGAAAACACTCTAGTTTGTTAGAAGGCATTGCTAAAAACTTAAGAGCATCCTTTGTTAGTAAAAAGATAGCCAAATTTAACTTCCTCATCCAGTGCATCTCTGGGAAATGTAAAACAATCAATGTGGATTTTTTAATAAGTTGAAATGTAAAAGTTCTTTGGCAAGATGCAATGTAACAAATGATGGTCAAATCTTCAACATAACTGTTTCACCTAATGAGGTTTGCTGTGACCCTTCATCCTGGTTTTGTCTGGGATAGAGTTATTTTTATTCTAGTAACTGGTACAGGGCTATGTTTTTGATATAAAGATGTCTTGGTGGAGACTTTAAGTTTTGACCCAGAAGTGGGAGATACCTGGGAGAAGGGAGCCTTCAGGGAAGGCAGAAAAATGAGAGTGCAATTGTATAATGGTCAGCAGGCTGTTAACAAAAGGACGTTCTGAATATGAGAGTTTTTGAGGGCCTTATCAATAGTAGGATGAAAATTGTCCTCTAGTTCAATGTTCCTTTTTCCCTGGAAACAAATATTTCATAGAATGATAGGGATTGGATGAGACCTTTAGAGATTATCCAGTCCAACTCCCCTGCATAAGCAGGTCCGCCTAGATAAGATCACACAGGACCTGTCCAGGCAGGTCTTGAAAACCTCTAAGGAAGGAGCCTCCACACCCTCCAGGGCAGCCTTGCCAGGACTCCCTCGCCTTCACAGTGAAATAGGTTTTCCTTAAATTTTAATGGAACTTTTTGTGTTCCAGTTTCATCCCATTACCTCTTGCTCTGTTGCTAGATACCATCGAAAAAAGGGATGCCCCAACCTCCTGACACCTACCATTTATTTACTTATTAATGAGATCCCCCATCAAAAACAAAGTGATGGATACTATGAACAAAGTGATGGATACTATGACATACATTACAGGTAAAGAGCCACACAATTTAAAAAGTTGGAGTTGAAACACAGAAGAAACTTATTTTGGGAGGAACTTTCCATGGTCTCTATTACTTAGATGAAGAAAGTTAACAGATGCCTTTCTGGACAAGAAAGAATGACATAAAAGTTTCATGAATCCTGAGATAAATGGAGATTTGGAGGGAATCTTGTTAGTAAGAGAGGAAGAGAAACAACTGAGAGGTTTTCTATAAATGATGAGTATTCTTTGTGAGGAGTATGAAAGATTCCACATTACTGTGGGTAGCGATAATAGAAAATGGCTTGCTGAGTGACAGAAAGATATTGTCTGCAAAGGAACAGGGAAACCATTTACTGACTTTTTCCCTTGCTCATAAAACCTTTTTCCGTCAAAAGTCAGTAGAAAACATCTTTTACAGTACAATCAGTTGAAAAAAAAAAAGTGATCAACATAATGATAAAATAGTTTTCTTCCCTGTGAGTCGAGTATTTCTTAAAGCTTGAACTTGTTTACTTTGGAACACTGTCTCATGTTGGTTTTCTCTGCACTGCCCCACCTCAAGCCTTGTGGCCTTGAGTTCAAGGTTGCCTGAGCAGCATGATGTAAAGTTTTTCCAAGTGCTTGAACCAGAGTATTCTACTTGATGGGAAATCTGTCTTCTCTGATTCTAAATATATTCTTTGATGTAGAAATTACCATAGATGTTGAAACTGTTCATCCAAGATTAATCATCTATTTTGTTGGTGGAAATAAAAAATGTACTTTTATTTTTAGCCTAAGTAAATTGTTCTGGTAGTGAAATAATCTGAGAATATGTACTGAACATTAACAGAATGTTCTCATTGTGCAAGGATCTTCCCATTTAGACTAATTCCTTCAGCTCTCTGTTCCTCATGCATTCCTCTAATGTCAGGACAATAATGCCAGTGTCCTTCCTTTCTCTTCCTTTGCAAAGCAACATGAAAAATACTATTCTGGGTTAACCAGCTTACTGTCACTACCTACTGCTGGCAAAGGATTATTGCTTCTTATTTTTTAAATTAGAGTGAGAGTTGAACACTGCCCTTACTTCTATCCTAGGCCACGTGCAGGCATATATCTGGAGTGGAGCACTGTCACTGGTTGCTGTTCAAATAACCAAGAATATGAAAATATGGTATGTAGTCTATGTACATACAGTTGAAAGATGTATTTCAAAGTCTGGTCTAGGCAGATCATTGTTGTAAATTGTGGTTGAGTTTGGTGGATTATGTTGCCTCCCTGTCGGAAAATATAGCAAGGACTATTGCTGGCTTTGTGCCTTCAGATCGAAGAGAGTTGTTTAATTAGCAAGCTAGAGTAAACATAAAAGGGAGAATTTTTTTCATGGAATAAAATTTCTTTGAAAGTACTTGAAAATCAAAGCATCTTAATAATACAAGATGCATCATAGAGTCCCTGGAAGATACCCTGATTTTGTACATCCCACATCATAAAATCAAGGTGAAATATAAATCTTTACCTGAAAAAACCTGTTACTCATACATAATGACTTTTGGAGCAATTTCATCAATTTATCGTATACAGTCATTTAACTTGTTTGTTTTGTGTTAGGGAGGGAGGAAAGGAAATCTTTGCCAAAACTGAGCTGCTCTGCTGGAAAGTTTCATCTAACTATCTCAATGGGTTTGACTAGGGCAGAAATCATTATTTCTCTCCCTAATCATCTCTTTCTGAATAAAGTTCTAAATAAGATCTTTCAGTTTAATGGCCATGAATTGCAGATCTGTTGAATATTATCCCATCTAATCTTTATCTGACATTTTTCTAAGAAGCTGTTTGACCCTGTAAGCCCTTCTGTCATCTCTTATGTTCTCCCTTATTTCAGGGAGAAAGGATTTTAAAAAGTCGGTGACCCATTGTGCTGTCAGGTTGCTGTCTTGCTTTAAAGTAACATTGAAATTCTGTGTCTTCATTTAAAAACCTGAAGAAAGGACTTTGTTGAGGTTTAGATTATACTGGGCAACACCATCAGACCTTTATGAGATTTATTGGAGAAACTGAAGCTAGAGAGAGAGAAGACCTTACTTTAGAAAACCATCCTGCATTTTTCTGCAGACAATAATATTGCCAACAAGAAACCTATTTTGCCTTGCTTCTGTAACACTCTGGTCTTGACCTTTCCAGTAAGATCACAGCTCACTTGTGTGATCATGTGTCTGAAGCCCAGATAAGTTTAATGATAGCCAAAATGCTGTACTGCTGAGGAACTGACCTTTCACAAATGAAAGTATAGTAAAAATTTGTGAAAGCTGCTAAACAAAGCTGTTGAATTGCAAAAACCAAAACAACAAAAAAAGCCCTAATACTTACGTTTTATCAGACTTCTGAAACTGAAATGTTCAATAATTATAAGTTGTGATACTAATACTTCTACTAAGCAGCAGCACTGTTTTCTGGGGTTTTTGCATGTTTTTTTTTCTTGTCAATATTTAGGCTTTTGTCTGTACTTAGTAAGACTGGAAAGTCTTAAGTCTTCCTATGTATTCCAGAGTTGATATTTACTCTGGTCCAGTAATCAATTCTAATTTCTAAGTTAGAATAGTGTGGAATTAAATTTTCTAGTTTCATGTAATTTGAGATTCTGGAGAGATGCATTAGAATGATATTTTAATACAAAAACATGAACTGTAGTGACTGAATGTCTTTTCCTGGATAGTTAATATTGCAATACGTTCCTTCGAATTCTTTTGCTTTGAATTTTTGCTCTTAGTTGAACTGAAGACTCAGCATCTGCACTGACTACAGACTCCAGACCATGTTTTTCAGTGGTTTGCAGTATGCTTATTATCACTAGATGTGTGTAAAGAATGAGAGAGTGAGCCATAGGTCAGGTTTTCATGAAAGGCAACATTTTGTCACTGAGGGGTCTATATTTGCCTTCTAGATGACAGCTGGATGTAAATTGTTAATTACATAATATTCCTGCTTTGGGAGGTGCACAGACTGTCAGAGTAATGGTGGAATTATAACGGACTCCTTGTACAGTCTTTGCTGAGATTAGACATAGATTGATATTTGTTTCTAGGGGAACCAAAACTTATCTTTCAAAATGTGGACAAGAGGATCCCATGACGCAGCTGGCAGGGCTGTGGCTCTTTGGGATGGAGGCTCATATCTGACCTGGCAGAGTCAGCAATGAGGTGTGCTGGGCAGAGACTGAGCGCTGCAAAAGCTCCTCTTCCAGCAACATCAGTAGAGGCTGTAATATCTCTGCTCCATATCTTGTCTTCTGAGCATGACCTATTGTCCTTGGTTAGGGCTCTACGATCATTAACGGGAAATTACTTCCTTTAAGTTTGTGCCAGAAAAATCAAGAAAACATTAGCATGTTTGACTTCCCTTGTTCCTTCAAATCAGGCTATGATTGTAAAATAAAAATTGTTTTGGTTAATTGATGAAAATGTTGACTTGTCTAGAGTTGTGACAGGCACAGCTTGGGTAAAATTTAGCTTACACTTCAGTAAAAGCTTACAAATAGGTAGTAAATAGTCCAAAAAATGAAGACAATCCATTCTTGTCAGGTTTTCTGTTTTTCTGGAAGACTAAATAACCTCAGTGTGAACCATTACTTTCCGCCTTCTTTTTGTTCAGCCTTTGAACTAAAGAATATATTTGTATTAACCATACAATTACTACTGCTAACTTACATTGCCATTTTCCTGGATGAACAAAGTTAATAGATGCATGGTATATACTTAAAAGCTATTCTCAGTAGTAAGACACTCTCTTCTCCACGTCCCACTGCACAAATGGGGATGGTTACATTATTTTTTTCTTACTTTTATAAATAAAGAACAGGCAAGCAGAGAGGCTCCCTTGCTCTTTTGCCAAGATTATTCCGTAGGCTTCTAAGTAATCTGCATGGTAATGATGTGGTAAAGCTAAACTATCAGGAGGGGGAAAAATTCCACAGTGGTCTCAATGCCAGGAACATCCCTTACTATGCTGCAGGCTGAATTTTGCCCTCTGCCAGTGCTTAGTGTTGGGAGTGAAACAACAGTCTCTTACTTCTCTGCAACTAAACAACTGTGCAAAGTGCTAATTGCCAGGGCTGGTTGATGCTAAAAAAAAATATAAAAATGGTTGCTGATGGTGACCCTGGCACACAGAAGAGCAATGGCCTCTTGCCCTGACAGAGAAGCTATTTCACTGTTAACCAATGAAGACACATCAGTGTGTGTGTTCTTTGAGATTTGATTTATTATTTCCTTCTACCCTTCTATTAAATTACCATGACAGCCCATAGTGCCTGCTAAACTGACCAAGAGTGGATGTGAGTCAAACTGCTGGAGGAAGATGAGGTAGAGTTCTTAAAGGAGGAAAAAAGAACAAGGGAAAATGTGATCTGTTTGGAGTCCTGCTAGTGGAGACATGGAGTCTCTCTGCATCCTTGGATCTGTCTTCTAAGGTGGTCTTATCTGCTGAGAAGGGCTCTCCTGCCTTGTCCCTTGCTATGATGAGTGGTTGTTGAAATGACTGTTAGGTATCTCCTCCCAGAGAGCATGAGGAAGGAACTGCAGAGAGAGAGAGAGATCTGTTTTTGAATCTAGAGTGATGAGAAAAGATAAATGTCTAGGGAGGAATATCAAATGCTTGTCAGTCTATCACTGACAGGAGCGATTGCATGTACCTTCCTAGCCACTCTTTCCATTATTTATTCCTAAAAGTCATCTGTGAGAGTTATTCTCTCTATACCAATAGTTTATTTCAATGTTTAGTACTGCTTTCTAAGAGCAGGTCTTGCTACTCAGCCTGCTTTTCCATATGCCTCCAGATCTGTACTTACCATGTCATGCTGCCTTAGAGGTGACCCAAGGAGAGAGTGCTGTGAACCCCTGGATGGTCATGCTTCTTGTGGGAAAGGTGGCCAAAGTTGGTCCAAGAGTTACCAGCCTTTGTCAGTTTTAACTAAGGAAGCTTGTGACTTTGGAACTGCAAGAAATCTCAAAGGATATTCCCTGCCTTTCCAAACCAAGTGTTCTGTCTAATCCAGTTGCTCGGTTTCTGGTCTATTAACCTGTCCACTCAGTAGAATAACAGTCACTTAATGTTAGTCCATTTTGTTGCTGTATTGCAGCAAATCCTAGGGTTTCTTTGCAAAATTGGACATGAACTAGTAGGAAAAAAAAATCACTAAATTTAAATAATTTGTGAAATTAGAAAGCCCAAACAAAACCATAAACCCACAAACCCTCCATAAGACCTAAACCTGCTAGCACTACAGCTCTGAAAGTGAACATTAGGGCTAATTTAACCCTAATGTTTGTTGGCCTCTTTTCACAGTAGAAGTGTACCCCTGAGGACTTGGTGCCTCTTCTGCAACACAGCTGTAAATGTTGAGCTGTTCTGCAGGTTTTGAGGAGTAGCTGAGAGGTGAGGGCAGTGATTAAACCTGCAGCTCGTAAGAGATAATATAGCTGCCGTTTTCTTCTCATGAATACATGGTTTTGGGGATCTCTGGTTCATGATAATGTAAAGAGATAATACAGCAGCTTTATCTCCTTCAGACCATGGTCTTTTTGCCTTGCATAGCAATAGCAGCCTATAATGTTTTCAGACCTAAGTATGTGTGAATGTGGGATGTGAGTATAGCTGGACTGAAAAAAATAATAATAGTTAGATATTCATGTTATCTTTCTCTATCCTGGACACAGTCAGTGGGAGTCTAATGACTGGTTTAGAAGATTGCAGGAGACAATTGCTAAAGCAATCAGCAAATATGATTATAATGTCTCATTTCAGTAGACTTTATACCCTAAATGGATTTGGAAGTGAAACATCCTAATTCAAAAAGCAGCGTAAGAGGAAGAGAGCACCTCTCATCAATTAAAAATTATCACTTATCCCACTGTTATTTATTCAATGTTTCAGTCATAAGTTGTACTCTGTAATATTGTATTTTTATTTTGTCTTGCAGCAGTAGTTAAGGTTCAGAAGTAAAGAAAATGGGAAGCGAAATGTATGTGTCTTGGTTAAAGAGAGAATTCTTGGATGTAAATAATGCATGACAGAGACTTTGTTAGCAGAATGAAGGATTTCAGAGCCTTCAGAATCGGTCCCCTTTTGTATCATTAATAAAAAATGAACCATTACAACGGCCAAAGTGCTTGTACAGTCACAGCAGGATAATTCGGTAAGTGAAGCTTTGCTTTAGACAAGTGATATTTTTTTTTTCTTTTATTAGATCAGACACTATCTGTGGATCAGGTTCATTTTTAAGTTGAACTGATGCCTCTGGACTTGTATACAAACTGCAGCTGTGGGAGAGTGGCATCTTGTTGTATGTTTGCCCCCCATGAGTCTGTTACTGACTACTCAGTCTCTCTTACAAATACATTCATTTTCATTACATGAAGACAGATTTGTAAGGAAAATGAACACGTTCCTCTAAAAAAGAGACAAAGAAAGAGCTCTGTTAGCCCTGAGGTGCTGTGCTGGTGGGGAGGATGGGAGCCTTCTAGCAGGTGGTGGGATAGTGGATCACAAGTGGGGTGGCTGCCTGTCTTTCCTGATTTGCGAGGGCCCTGCGTGTTCATGCAGTGACAAACATGGCAGGGACAATGAGTACCACCTGCCTCGATGCTTTTTGTTCTGCAGACACTGGACAGTGATGGCACTCCTATAAAAAAAATTATCCATGCCTGCAAAAATTTAAGGCTGAGCTGGTCTTCAAGGTATGCGGCAGAAAACATAACAGTCCTCACAGGCTTTGTTTTCATTGGGCAGCCATGATGAGGTGGGAGAAAAGGGTCTTGTTTTCCCTGGCTTTACTTTATATGGCCTATAGAGCCTAGAAGGACAAGGGGGAGCATTGCTTGCTCATCTCTTCCAAGTTGGAGAGAGTAAACTTAAACAACTGTTCAGGTTAAACTTAGAATAGCTGCTGGGGAGATAATTTTCTTTGGGAAGTTTTTCACTCTATCTTAAAAGACCAGTTAGGTGTTACGAATGAGCTGTATCTTGCTGTACTGGTGAAGAAGCAGAGAAAACTTCCTTGCTTCCAGAAAACAGTAACAGTATTCAAAGCCTGGTATGGACACTACCATGGCTGCTTTGTAACAAGACCAGGCAATTTCTCCCCTTCAGTGACTCCAGTAGGAGATGAAAGAAATTGCTCCATTTCCATTTCCTGGATGTCCTTAATGTGGGAGTATAACCTCTTCTGTGGTTCTGTTAGGACACTTACAGTTTAGACCTCTTGGACAGCATTTTTTCTCCACCTCCTCATTACTTGCACCCTCACCCTGCATCTGGAAAGGGCTGTGACACTGATAACTGCTTCTTGTCATCCTGATGAGCCTAGGCTTTCACTCACTGCTGTGGCACCAATACCCTGCAGAGAAAACAGCAGACTCTTCTAATGAGTTTGTATCAGCTCTTTGTCAAAGCCTTGTTAGTTTTCAGAGTCATCAACCTGGTAAATAGGTAATGAATATAATATATTGGATTCTGCAGAAATAACCTCATTGCTTTAATACATTTCTAATACACTTCTGTGTTTTCCTGGTGGCTTAATATATATCTTAAAGGAGTTTTCATCTATGGGAACTGACAGCCTTGTGATTTTTGTTTTAATCTTCTGTATCAGCTATTGTCTTCTCTTACTTTTATGTAAAGCAAGGTGCCTAGAGGTCCTTCTGTATTAGCCTTTGCACTGTGTTACAGCAGATCACAATGCTCTAGTGCTACCCTCCAGGTCACTAAGAGTAAACTCGGGAGTGAAAGATTGCTTGCTGAGTCAAAAGGGGGTTGGTGTGGAAGAGGAAGTCAGTGCTTGTGGATGTGTTTGCTGGACAGAGATCTAAGGAATTCCTGGATGCTTCGTCGTCTTAGTGGTACTGGGTCAGGACTGTGCAGCTAAGGCCTTTCTGCTTTTTTCAACAACCAGGCACCACGTGCAAGCCTAGATTTTACCCTCCCAGTATTTTTTTTCATGCTCAATCAGGACTTTAAAATTACTCTTGCTTTAGTTTTAAAGCAAAGTTCTGTTATATATCCCATAGAGGAAATAAGTAATAAAAGTGTAAATGGCTTGAGAATACAGCAAAGACATGTATCACACAAGAGCTTGCTGTGCTGTCCCCTAGAGCCTTTCTTTGGGTTTTATGTTGATTAAATTATTAGAAAACTTGCATGGATTGTTTTGTCAGTGGAAAGGATTTGTTCAATAGGAAGCCACAGTAAGTGTTCTTCGTGTCTCAGGATCTGGCTACCTGCCCTTTCAACCATCAGAGTAATTTTAGCTCTAGGCAGGTGCATTCTCATAGCTGCAGCTGAGCTGAGCAAAAAGGGTTGTGCCTGGCACTGGAGATGTCCTCTTATGCCTGCAAGCACAGCTGCATCCTCTATCCCAATTTTTATTGGAATGATCTGATTTGGCTAAAAAGAAAGTAAAAAGAGCATAACATCAACTGTGAGCAATGTTTATCTATCCAGAAAACTAACATTAGGGACCAACTATATCTGCAGTTACACAGAGACAGTGCTCTCCTCCATTTCCTTCACTGATGAATGAATGAGGAGCTTTGCCTCGGTTTCCAGTGTGGCCTACCTAGTCACTGCCTTACACTGGCTGTACAACTGTTACTAGCTTTACATTGCTGAAATCCTCAGTAAGGAAAGGTCTTTCAGAGTCAAATCCACATCAGATAAGAACAATTTCCAGGTGGTCAGGAGATCTCTACCCACTTTGTTCTATCAGATCAGTGCAAAACAGATAGAGTAATTGGCCTCCAAAGCTGAACATTACATTCATGTTCTAGAACAGTAAGCTTCAAACTGAGTACAAAGGTACAGATTTATATTTAGGTCAATTAACAAGAGCATTGTGTATATCTTAAAGAGACTGTAAAGGAGGTAATAAATTTAAATAAACTATGTACATAATAGACTAAAATGTACTTATGAGCTTTTGAGCATATGATACCTTTACAATAGAGTATTTCCAAACTCAGCTTCTGATAAAATGCAAACTTTGACTCATCACCTGGGAGAGTAGTGAACACCAGAGAAAACACTAGAGATAACCAAATGTATCTAGTTCATTAAAATAGATCCTCTTCTAATAAAAAGTACCACTATCTCAGGAGACTTTTATATATGAGCTTGCTTCTCTGTGAAGAAAGCCTTGCCAATAGCTTCTAGCTATACAGAGGAAAGTGGAGAAAGATTTGCAGAGCTTTTACAAGCTTAGAACTTCTAGGACTTTATGAAATGCTTCATATAGTAACTCACTCTTGTTGCAATAAGTATCCCAGGGGATGACTTTTAGAGATTTACTTGAACTGGCGAAATGAATGTGGTTTGGGGTTGTTTTTTTGATTGGTTGGATTTTTTTTTTTTTTTTTGCTTATTTTTGCTGTCAAAACTGGACTTTGGAGGCAGAAATTTTCTCAAGCTTCAAAAAATTCCAAACTTTACTAATGAGAATTAGATCTCCATAGAACAAGTTTCCCTCACAGAAAATTCTGATGAGTTTAGCAATACATGCATGTGTGTGCACACTTTCAGAGAAAAGTGTACTTTTAATAATAAGAAAAGCAAATGTTTGGTGTTTTAAGATGTTTTCAAAACCTAAAAAAGCTAAAAAGAATCTTTTTGTTTAAAAGACTTAAACACTTGAGGAAAACTTAATAGTCAGTCCATCAAATACTCTAATAATGACACTTCATTGAAAAATTAAGTGATCATATAAACTGTTGGTTAGGCTGAATGTATATTATGAATCTTCCTCAATGGAGAGGTAAATGATGTTTGATTGCTGCATCATGTCAGTGTATTTTCATGAAAGACAATAGTATTACCTTTTCCATTCATACTTGAAGAGTCTGAAAATCATATTTCTTCTTGGACTTAAGCTTATTCCCTTTACAGGAACTTTAGTTCAATTTGCACTGATCAGTCTAAAAAAAAATCTAAATTTCTTTTAAAAACTGCCTCTTTCCTGTAAACTTTGCCCATTAGCTGTGACACTAAATGGTTTGAAAAAGCTGCCATCAAAGATGTGTACATATTGTATTAGTGCTTTATAATGCACCTACTATGGGATATAATCTGTTCTCGGTGTTAATCTCTGAAACAACCAAAAGGCTACAATAAAATGTAACAGAAGAGACTGACATAGCAGTATCCCTTGATGTTCTTGTTTCTCATGCAATGACAGTAAGTAATTACCTGTCTGAAGTTGACAAGCACTTCAGTTTGGCTAGAGACAGCTATCGATTTAGAAATCAGATGTTCTAGGGCTAGGTTGAAAAAAAACAAAAACAAAAACAAAAAACAACCCCAACTTTTTGAATTAATTTTTTCTCAGCCTGCTGTGGCTATGAATAAGCATCATTCATTTTATGCAATTTCCATCTGAAACATTTTTGTACAGGGAATTTGTTTACCGCTTGTGGCCTGCTAGTCTGAAAATTAGTTTTCTAACCATGCCTTCTAACCAAGCATTTTAAATGCTCCATTAAATTTTTTTAGTTTTTTTTGTCTCAGTTGTTTATGGGAGTGTTATCTATCTATCTCTATGTGCAGGGTAATGTGATTTATTTTGAAAGACGTGAAAGCCTGGATTTTCATAGAATGTTTTAGGTTGGAAGGGACTTTAAAGGTCAACTAGTTTCAACTTTATTGCCATGGGCAGAGACACCTTCCACTAGACCAGGTTGATCAAAGCCCAATCCTACCTGGGTTAAACACTTTCAGTGATGCAGCATCCACAGGCTTTGGGCAGCCTGTGACAGTTCCTCACCACCCTCACAAGGAAGAACCTTTTCCTTATATGTAATCTAAATCTACCCTCTTTCAGTTTAAAGCCATTATTCCTTGTCTTATGACTGCATGTTCTTTTAGAAATTTTTCTCTCTACCTTTCTTGTAGGTCCCTTTACATACTGGAATGTTGCTATAAGGTCTCCCTGGAGCCTTTTTTTCTCCAGGCTAAACAATCCAAACTTTTTCAGCCTGTCATCATAAGCCATCTCTGTGGCCTTCCTGGACTCTCTCCAACAGCTCCATTTCCTTCTTATGCTGGATGCAGGCACTGCAGCTGGGGTCTCACAAGAGCAAAGTAGAGAGGAACCATCACCTCCCTTGACCTACAGGCCACACTTTTAATGAACATATATATGTTCATATATAGTTGGATTTCTGGGCTGCAAGCACACATTGCCAGGTCATGTTGAGCTTGTCACCTACCACCTCCAAGACCTTCCCAGGTCTGCTTTCAGTCCATTTTCTGCCCAGTCTGTATTTGTGCTTGTTATTGCCCTTATCCAGGTGCAGCATTCCATGGCATTCCTTCTCTCCAGCATGCCACTTGCACCACATGACTTAGTGTTTGTGAACCTGCTGAGGGTGTCCTCAGACCAACTGTCCATGTCATAGACAAAGATGTTAAGCAGCACTGGTCCCAATACCAATCCCTGAGGAATGTCTTTTGTTGTTGGTCTCTGCTTGGACATTGAGCCATTGATTGTAACTCTCTGAATGTGAAAGTCCAGCCAATTCCTTATGCACTGAGTGGTCAGTCTGCCAAATCTTTGCCTCTAAATAGGAGAGAGCAGGAAATTGTGTAGGACGGTGTTGAATACCCTTTACAAGTCCAAGTAGAAGATACTAATTGCTCTTTCCTTATTCACCAGTGTTATAACACCTTTGTACAAGGCCTCCAAATTTGTCACGCCTTAGTGAAGATATGTTGGCTGTCATCAGTCACCTCCTTATCTTCCATATGCCTTAGCATAGCTTCCAGGTGGATCCGTAATCTTGCCAGGAACAGAAGTGAGACTGACTGGATTGTCATTCCTTGGGTCTTCCTTTCTTTCCTTCTTAAAAATGGGAGCTATATTTCCCATTTTCCAGTCAGTGGAACTTTACCAGGCTATCACAGATTTTCAGGATCTTAGAGTGTTTATTTTGATTATTTAGGTTATTTTTAAAAGACCGAACTGCTGTAAAAGCCATGAAGTTAAGACTTGAAGAGTTTTGATCATTGAAAAATGTAGTCAGGAAATAGGCTTCTTCATTTTTCTCCCACAGATATTTATCTTTAAAGATAATTAAACACAAACCTGAGCCTGAGTTGTTAAAATGTTTTCCATAGAAAACACTTGTTGAGTGTAATTTTTAAGATAAAAACTCATGGGCCCAAGTCCAACAAGTCTAACAGAAATTATTGGGAGAGGTCAAGTGTTTTAAGCTCAGCTAAAATCTAGAAAATAAATGTGCACATTCCACAGTAGTGAACACAAGGACTTTTTGAGAATCTCACAGGGATTCTCCAGGGTGACTTGTTCCCCCTAGGAATAGAGAGGTCACAGCCTTGAATACTTCAAAACAGATTTCAACACTTTTAATGGTTCTTCTGGTTTAAAAGAAGGAAACATTGGGATGATGGGATCCTGATTTCTACTGTCAGCTGTGACTCATACCTGCCTGGAACCAGGTGGTGAAATTGATGATGCTTATTTGAAACTGTTCATTTGAATCTATACATATCAACCACTTTCAGATTGCATCGGTGTGTTACCCATACATTGTCTGGATTTCCCAGAAAAATACTTTCTGTTTTTTTCAATATGAACTAATATATGGCACTAATGGAAGCTCATTGTTAGCAACCTTTTCTCCTTGTGCTTTTTATGCTTTTGTGTATGGGGAGTATTACTTGAGCCTGCAAGGCAAACTCCTCAGTGGTTATATAAATGAAGGCAATTTAGATGTGGATAAGTGATGCATAAGAGCAGAGCTGCAGAACTGCTGTACCTCTGACCTTAAGTAACTGTCATGGGATTTTTTGCTTCCTTCTACAGTTATTGTTTAAGTCTCTTCAGACCTACTTCTTTCTCAGAAATAGGTATGAAAACTATTGCTTTCAAATATACTCCTGTAAGTAAACTTAATATCATTTGTTAAACCTTCAAGTTTGTGCTACTGAAGAAGACTGAAATTCTGAATATTCTCCAGAAAGTCATGTTAATTGAAATCTCCTCTAATGTTAAGATTCACACATCAAGAAAGTTTTTACTGAATTTAAAGACTATTGGACTTAGTTTCAAAACTTCTGTCTAGAAAAGAGTAATTATTAAAATGTACTCTTGAATTAAATATGAAAGTAAAAAAGTCTGAAAAATCTTTCAGATGGCAAACAAAGACACTGTAGGGAAGACCACAAGGGACTTTGTGCAGGAGTCATGCTGGATGAGAAGGGGTGGCTTCCCAGATATGTTCCCTTGTGCCCAGCTGACAAAAGAACAGAACAGGAGTGCCAGCTTTCAAATCACTTAGAGCAGAGTTGGGGTAAAATAGAAACCCTCTGTTTCAAAAGCACAGACCTATGTCTGGATGAATATTTAAATCTGCTCAGATGCATGCTATTGTAATCTGGAAGCCATGAATTGACCATAGTTGTTGTTCTTAACCATAGCATTTTCTCCTGCTTTCTGGGCCATCTAGCAGGTATAATGAGACCTTCTGGGATAGTGTTTCTGGCTCTGATGTTTTTAACACTGCTCCCATCAGTCTCTAGAGTTCAAAGATGTCTTACATTGAGAGTTGAACTTCTGGGGCTTATTCCCTTAATGATTGTCACACCTGCATTCTGAAATACTACCACAGGCATAAGTCAAACAACATCAGAAGTAAAAAAATCCAACTTCTTCTTCAGAAGAACTTACTTTCTCCAGATTGAAACGAAAACACTGTGTTAGGCAGGTAAATGTCAACAAACTTGATATTTTTTTTGTGTGGTTTCTGGATTATCTGTTGCTATTGCATTGAGGAAAAAGCTTTCAGTATGGAAATGGAATTAATTCATTAATTCAATGGAAAAATAGGATTTATAATTTTCAATAAACTCCAGTAAGAAATATGATGATGTTTAGTTTTGCTAAAAGTGCAAAGAAAAAGAAACATCTGCTCTAATTTTTAAAAAATATTTTTCTACTTCTACTTGTATTTTTATTTAAATCCTACTTACTACTCCTGAGATTGAGTTGACACACATTACCATATTTTTATTACTCTTCTGTCTGTTACAGAAAGACTATCTGTTTTCTCCTTATATTAAAGAACTCTGAAAATGCTGTTCTGGAGAATCCAATCTCAAGTCAATCTGTTAGATGCAAAGTCATGTAGCACAGTTTGTTACTTATTTATGGGAGAATCCCAAGCAATTAGTAAAAATCAATGTGAAAACTATGTATTCAGACACTTGAATTGCTCAGAGGTCTTACTTTTCTGCCCTGTTTATTGCTTGTATGGAGACATGTATGCCAACAGTTAGGGAAATATCTTCTCCAGGAGCAGAGTATATTCCAATGGAAAAAAAGAGGAAGAAAGAAGAGGGAGGTTTCTTTAGAAACTCCCTCACTACACCAGTACCAGGCTAGAAGGAGTCATGAGAAGTCAAAAGCAAAGTTTGCAAGCATTTCAACTCACAGCAGGTAAGAGAGAGTGGGCTGGCCTGGCAAGCAGCCATAGCTGCTGCTTTTTGCCATTTGTCATAAAGGAAAGTAATTCCAAATAGTGTGATTTTAAACTGAATACCTCTGTGTTCTGATGCAGCAATATAGGCTTTATTTTTTTCCCCCCTGAATGGCTTATTATTTAAAAAACCCCAACATCTCTGTACCCTAGTTCCCTTTTACTTTTAAAGGGCTGCTGAGATGATTTGCCATCAGTTTCCTGCAGTGGAGAAGTGGATTACTGGTAGTAGATGACTGTCTGTCATCTGGATAGGCTCTGTGACTGATAAAATGTATCATTTGGACAGATGTGTGTGCTTGATCCCATTCCAATGCAGTGGCTTACAGATGGAGCTGTGGAGAGACAGTACTTGGGTCAAGGGAAACTCAAGCAGCTGTGAAAAGGGAGTTGGTGTAATCTCCTTACCTTGTGGGGAGCCAGTGGAGTGGGCAGAAGGTGTACTTTGGCAAGTTATTAAACCTTGGATTTATTAAACTATTTAGTTAGTTCCCCAGATAGTTGGAATTTGCTTTCTCAGGCAACAGTGGAAATCTCTCCTTGCTCCTTGTTCTTCATTTTTCCTAGCACTACCCAGAGCTCAGCTCTCAGCAAGGCATTGTGGTGTCCAAAACTCTCCTCAGGTGCTCTATCAGCCCTTGACTTCTGAGTCCTGTCCAGTCTATTTGGGGCTCCTTTTCCTTAGATTGTGCTTTCTTTCTTGAGGATCTTGTGTAGGTCTTGTCTATAATGACAGGGGATACGTCTGATCTGATTTTATTTGGAGCATATTTAAGTCTGATAGGCCTTTTCCTCTCTCTGGCAAATTTTCTTCTTAGAGCCCAGGGCTTTCATTGTGTCAAAGTCTTCTTTTGTTCCCAGTATATAAAAGTCGTGTTTCTCTTAATCATAGTTATGGGGTTTTTTTCTCTGTAGAAAGTTATGGTACTGTATCACATTGCCTCTGCCCTGCCATGTCTACATACAGCCCAACTGTTGATTCTGGCTGCACCTCACAAGGCACAGCAACAGCTAAAGTACACAGAGCTCTTTTTCTCTGAGTTGTTTTTGTAAATACTTGCCTTCCTTTTTAATGTGAAGCACATGATTTCTGTATAGAAGGGAAGAGGATTGAGCAACCTCAAGTGGGCCATGGAGCTGTCCATAGTGGCTCAATTGAGAAGGGAAGGGTTTATAACAGTATTGAGAAATGTATCAGCCTTTGCAAGCCTGTAACAGCCTCTTCTTTACACAAAAATTACACCAAAAAAAAAATTATAGGTGTGCAGATAAGCCAGTGCAGATTTATTGATAATTCACCTACTCACCAGTTCTTACTCTTCTGCACAAAGTGCATTTTGTTTTCAAAATATGGCCAGGGATGTATTTTAAATCATCTGTCTTAGCTCACGTACATTTTGACTCCTAAGAGGCCTTTCAGATTGACTCTTGAATATTCAACACAAAGTCAGTCTAATAAGTCCCACAGCTGTTGTGAACCTGACAAGGAAAAGAGTGTTATGCAAATATTCACTTGTTGAAGAAAACATTTCCAAGAGGCTGGATGTAGACAGATGTTTTATTCCTTTCAACAACCAATGGAAACTTGTTTTTATTAGTCTGGGGAGAAGGAAAACACAATAGTAAGGAACCTAGATGTGGACCCATAACAACCCCTTACCTGTCTTACATAGAATGATATTAGTATAGGTTTTTCTGTAGCCTTTAACTCCCCATGGTGCTTTCTGGTCCTGTATGTGTGCACACACAATACTTCAGCTATGAAAGCCCAGGAGAAGGAGAGAGAAATAAGTGATTTTTTTTTTTTTTGCTGTGTCAGAGGCAGTGTTCTCTGCTCCTAATCAAGTAGGGACTGGTTTAATCCTTCCGAAGGATGTAAAATGTGTTTTCCTTTGGAACTTTATCCCTCATTCCCCTGAAAGCATTAAGAGAATGTCTCATTTTTATCTGGGACAGAGTTAATTTTCTTCCTAGTAGCTGATGTAGTGTTGTGTTTTGGATTTAGTATGAGAACAATGTTGATAACACACTGATGTATTGAATTTTTTCTAAGCAGCGTTCATAGTAAGTCAAGGATATTTCAGCTTCTCATGCCCTGCCAGCAGGAAGGTTGGAGGTGCACAGGAGGTTGAAAGGAGATACAACCAGGACAGCTGTACCCAAAGTAGCAAAAGAAATACTCCATACCATATGATGTCATGGCCAGTATATAAACTGAAGGGACTTGGTCGCAGTGGGGGTGGGGGAATTGATTTCTGCTTGGGGACTGGCTTGAACGTTGGTCAGCAGATGTTGAGCAATTACATTATGCATCACTTGTCTTTCTTGCATTTAATTAACTTTCTTCTTGTTATCTTCCTTTTCGTTACTTAAAGAAAATTATTAAACTTTTTTTTATCACAACTCATAAATCTTGTTTTCAGTTGTCCTCTCAGTCCCACTGAAGAGGTGGGAGGCCAGGGGAGTGAGGGAGGGAGCAGATGCATGGTGCTTAGTTGCCTGCTGGGTCTAAATCACTACAGGGAAGGAAACAAAATCTGTCATTTTGAAAGTCATTTTGCATCCAAGGTTATGAACTAACTCTTTTAATAGATTTTAAAATAAATACTTCAGCTGAATAAGAAGTATCTAGGTATGGTTTGACCATAGCAGCTAGGTAAAAGTACACAGTACACTTTTTGTGCTCTTTCCATATTTCTTCAAAATTGAGCTAAAAATCCCAGCAAAGCAGGTTTTCTAATACTGCTCTTTTTCTGCTTAAAGTGAAAATAATTGTAAATTTTGTTTTTCAGCTCACTCCAAAAGGAAAACATGACTTCTGTGAGGCATCTTCCCTTTCCATAAACCACATAAGTGGCTTCATTTATGTTAACCTTTCCCAAAGATTGTCTTTGTTTATGACTTTAATCAAGACTCTGATACAGGGAACAAAACTTTTGATTCTACACCAGTGAGAGTTTTTATAACTCAACAGATAGTATAGTGAACACTATATCTCTCTTGAATATGGTATGCCAATAGAAAAGGCCACAGACTGCCTGAAGAGTACTAAACACCAAGGTTCATTTAGAGATATCAGTAATTGCCAATATGAAAGCTCTGCTGTACATTACAGGAAAATATCATTACAGAAAACAAGCATGGCTCAGAGAAAAATTCCTACATCCCTCTGGACTCTTCATGTCATTACTGACTCCTGCCCTTTCTGTAATTTCTGAAATAACCTTTGTAAGTTTTTGTTTCAGCCTTCATCTGAATTTCCTCGCTATAATATTTATTTTTTGCAGGTGTAATGCTTAATAATTTCAATTTTCCATCAGTGAAGAACTACATTCCTGAATTCTGTTTCCTAAAAGCTCTGCTCATTCAGCTTTCACAGCAGGTAAGTGTAATTATGAGCTCTGGGATAAGACAGGTCAGTTTTCAAAAATGTGCTTTTAAGACTTGAGCAGTGAGGAATCAGAGCTATTTGGCTGCTGTCTGTGATTCTGGTACCTGGCAGTAGGCATTGTCAGATATATTTGATTTGGTTGAGAAATAGAGACTCTTCACCTTTAAGAGGCTTGTGTCATCTTCTGGATGTACAGTTCTTCTTTCTAAATTCCTTCTGGATAAACTTTTACATTTATCTTTCTTCATCTTTCCTGTGTGGGAAACTTAATATAGAAGATTTTTGTGGAAAAGATACGAAACAAGAGGTACCTTATAAAAGTAGTAGGTGAAGTTTGTTTCTGGAAATCTGTCTGTCTTTGTGTCCTCTGTGAGATGAGTATTTCCAGCATGTGTAGGAATAAAATGGTCAGTGTTTAACCATAAGATACATGACATGAACCTATGTAGGGAAAAAAAGTTTTTTAGATAACTGAGGTTTTCTATTGTCACTTGTCAGCTATGACAATCTGAGTTAAACTCCAGTATTTCCTGGACATAGGAAATAGTGAACCAGTCCACCAATAAACAGTCAGCCAGTGCTCCAGACCTTGAATTCCAGTATTTCACATGACTTTCAGGTTAAAGTCTCATCTCAAAAACTCCAAATTATCTTTGTGGAACTTTATGGAAATTTATTCCCTTTAGTTATGGCTTTTCCTCATCAACAACTCATCCTCGCAAGAGATCGATTGTTATGTGGTGATGTAGGTGAACTGGAGACTTGAGCACACATAGATAAAAGGTCCCTGATCTACTCAGTAATGACATAACTATTTTCCTTTGCCAGGAAAAAAAAAAAATCTGAGAGGCTGTTCATCACCTTTGCCACTCTTTCTGGCAAGCTTATGTATACAATATGCCATCTCAGTAGGTACTCCTATCTTGTTTTAGGCTCTTGCTGGTTGCCATGTATTCATCTTGTTTTGTGGAAAGGACCAATTGTGTAAGGAAGAAAGGGGTGGGTCTGAAATGAAGCTGCTCCCTAAACTGAATCTGGCCCTGGCAGCTCCTGTGAGAATCCTCTGTGGGTGGAAAGGAATTCCCTGCTGTGGAACATCTCTTGCAGAGCTGTGCCTCAAGTTCCAAATAAATAGGAGGCCGATGGACCTGGTGTCCTTCTGAGAAGGTTATGGCAGGTGGTGGCTAGCTTTGCACCATCAACCACTCGTAATAGCAATTTTTCAAACCCCACCCTGATTTTATCTCCTTTTTGTGGAAGAAAAGGAGTTGAGATGTCAGACTATTCACAGCTTCCCCTTTCTCAAATGACCTTAGAATCAGAATGGATGACACAGTTGAAATGCTTGTGGGTGCCGAGGACAGCATGGCTAACTACAAAGAGATAGAGCTCTCAGTGTGGAAAAACAGGTGCAGAACTGATCTTCCTTCCTGTACATGAGTTTACATTTTCAACTCTGTTTCATTAAGGTATGTCTATTTTGTGTTTTATTTTTTATACTTATAAATTAATCGGTCTCTTTCATCCAGAGTACACTTTGCCCAATCTTTTTCTCTTAGACCATCCTCTAAGTCATCTCTAAAGATTTGCATTTTTATGAGTCACTCCAGGCTCAAAAAATACCCAAGAACGTGATACAAAATACGTAAAAGGAGAATAAACATAAAGCTCACTTTAGCCTCCAGGTATGACATTTAGGCCCCAGAGACGGTGAATAACAGGGCTTGCAATGCACACCCAAATATATGGGAAAAATTTAATGGTATTTGCAAAGACATGGGTTTTTTTGAATCATTTTTCTTTTTATGATATTCATGGCCAAATGATTCAGCTTCTCTTGGTTAGACCTGAATGATATTTCCCCAAAGAACAGTAACTTTGTCACAGAGAGAAAAAAGGAAGAAGGAAAAAAAAAGCAGCATTTCAGACTTTCAACCCTGAAAGTACCTGAGAAGCTGAGTCATATTGCATGAAGAACTTCAGATAAAATACAAATAAGTGGTGATGATTCTGTAAATATTAAAACATTTCTTCTGATGGTTAAAAATTCATCCTTTTGGCAATGCTGACATGATGTTGTTTTCGAAATGGAAGCTTTGGACTTGAATTTCAAAATTACTTTTTCTTCTTTGAAATTGTACCTTTTGCAAAGAAAATTTGAAATAAATAAAATGAGCTGACACAAAGTATTCCTTTAAATTTTCAGGATTTAAGAAAAAAATAAAGGAAAAACCTGTTTAACTGAAACTCATATTGAGAACTGTAGAAATTGAAGCTTGGGAAAATCTTTTGGGGAAATTTTTCAGTGTAACTAAAGCTTGATTTTTGAGCTCTCGTATTTAATTCAAATATTTAAAACATTGAGCTGTTTTTCTCTCTATCAAGAAAATGGGAGAAGTATTAGTAAATCATAAACTGATATCACTTAAAATCCTACTCTGTGACAGAGTTGTGTTTTGAGTCTTATTACATTACATTGCTTTGGATCATCTTGATTTTTATCTAAAAATTAACTGAAATTCTCATTTATCTGCAATCAGCCCTTGTGGGGAAATGAATTAGGATTAAAGAACACCCAGATACTTTTCCTGTCAAGGCCTACAGGGCATGTAATTATTTACAATATCTAAAGTTTCAGATTGACACTTGCTGGGACTCTCTTAGGCACCTGTCTGAAACATCTTGTCAATATTTCTCTTTAGACCCATTAAAACCGTGAAAAATCTATCTGGAAGTCTCCTATTCAGTCATGGTGGAAAGTGTGAGAAAGTACGTGTACTTATCTGACTGAGGGACTTTTTGTGAGACTTGGCTGCACAGTGTATTTCTAATTAATCCTACCTGGCTTTCTCCAGCTTCTTATGTTCCCCCCCCCGCCATGTTTACTACATCCATGAGTATGTCTTCTCCCAAAGCTGAATTTATCCAAATTTTATACCAGTGCAATCAATGCATTTGCCTCTCTTTACATTTTTCCTTTCCTGTCCTGTTCTGTCCTATGTGGATAAGTTGCCTGATTCTTGTTTATCCAGAATAGAGTGTTTTACCCAGGGCAGATAAGGAAAGCAAGTTAAATATGCTAGTTTTAAGCATTCAAAACAGGGTATTATCTGGAGCAGTTCTCAACTACCGGGTGTCTTGCTCAAGGGCTGTTAGAAGAGAGTTGAGAACATGTAGCCTGAACAGCTCTAAGTTCTGTTCTTCATTTTGTTTACTAAGCCATGGTAAGATCTGAAGGTGCTGGCAGACAGGAGAGCACTTCTCACAAAGTGTCTGTATTATTTTGTGCTCTATACCCACCTTTCCTTGATAGATCCTCAAGAGTGCTACTGCTGTTGAATAAAAATCATATAATTAGATTGCTAACTCCCTTCTTTCACCTGCAATGAGCTTTTGAGTCTTGCATCATGAACCCTTCTGTTGAACAAAGAAGGATCATATATTCTGTGAAGTTCAGTGTAACAAGCTCTGCTGACATAAAGGATGCTCTTGTTCCAGCAAAAAATAAGGCTTTCAGCACCTGAGAAGAGCCATAAGAGAGCTCCTGGTCTCATAAGTTCTTTAGCAATGCTATTGAACTTGCACATGGCACACTTTAGAATTTGCATTTTTTGCTCTTTCACTTTTAAGAGCTTCTAATTGTATGTTGTTTGTAGTGTATGGGAGGTTCTCTTTGACCCTTCTGGTCTAAATGTCTGCTTACTTGCATTTGCACAACTTCCACATTAGTAAAGAGATTTCTAGGTAGGATGGAGTTTCAAGTAGTGATGTTGTGGGAGCAGATGCCTTGTAGGGAGCTAGCAGAGGATGACTAATTAAAATATTAAGAATAATAGTGCAGAGAGGCAGCAAGAAACCAAGAGGTTTTATTTCAACCCCACACAATGCAGAGGAGAGAACATCTTGGAAAGATTTACCTAAAAAACTTGGCCTATTTTATGCAGAAATGTTTTATGAGTAAACCAAATAATTTCTCACATGGAATTAGGATGGAGCAGATATTATGCCAAACTCCACAGTCCTACAACATGATTTCCCTTCATATCCAGGAATCCAGAGGAATCCAGAGAAAATCACATAATATCTGAAGGATATATACTGCTAAGGGACCACCTTGCTGAGAGGAAAACAGACTTGAAAGCCTAGCAACTTCTCTCTGCTTCTAGGGCCTGATTGACAGCTTGAATCAAGAAGACCAGAGTACTTTATCCTCCTTTTTTTTTCTGCCTACTCTCAGTTTCGCAAATATAGATATTCTCAGATCTCTTTTTTAGTGAGAAGCAGCAAATTGCAGCTCACCGTGACCTGAAGTGCTGCTCTCTGACACTTCCCTCCCAAAAGGGTGGCACTTCTTATGTCAGGACATGGGGAGATCAGCAGTCTAGGTCTAAGAACTCTTTTCAGTAGCAGATTGTTCCTCCAGGCTACCATGTCACTCATGGCCAGCTGAGTTAGCACTTGCAGGAATGAACATTTTATCAGTGTTCAACATTCTCAAATTTACACTTAGAGGAACACAGTCTTTCTGCAAATTGTTGTTCCCCTTTTGGAAAGAAACAGGTTTTATCTCATTTCTTTTAGCAAAAGTTTTATTTACCTTATCATTCCTTTATATGGAAAGATATATAGGTAAGTCTTAGTATAGCAAATCATCTATATAGATACTTATCCAAGTTTGAATGTTTTTAAAATCCAGAACCCTATTGTAAGATGATGCTTCTCTGTAATTGCTTGAAGTAGTTATAGTTTCTGTACTGTATAATTCTGGAGGTTTTTTTTGTTCCTTGTACTAGTTTGAACAATCCAGAAAAATAAAATAGTGATAGTAATTAAAAGTAACTACAAGTCCTGAGATATAAAATCAATTAAAGAAATTAATACTTCTTATATATAACCGCATTTCAAACTGCAGGCATCACTGTAGAAAACTTCAGTAATAATCCGTAAAGCTATGTGCAAGTGTTTTAGTTCCTTCCATACCCAAAGTTATATGATTACTCATAAGCAAAAGTGAAGTAAAACATGTGCACAGCCTTGGGCAAAATCCAGTTTTTGTCTTCTGTGTGCTCTGATCTGTTAACTTTCTTAGGCACTAGACATCCTCTTATTGATTTCACTGCACTTGGAATCAGAACTTGAAAGTGACTTGAAGTTTTTAAAACTACTGCAAGGATTTATTTTAGATGTTAAGCAATCAAATCTATTATTTAGTTTTGACAGTCTCAGCATCAATGTCTTTCCCCCCAAATACTTTCTCCTTATTTGTTTCCTTTCTAATCATTAATCTTCTGTCATTTTGTGCTTAATGTTTGTGATTGAATATACTTTCTGCTTTATGGTGTCTCAGAGGTAAGCCTGCATGCATAAAAGACTTTTGTATTTTCTCGTCAGAGCAAAGCAGAGTGACAAGCTTTCAGGGCTGATGGATTCGATCAGCAGGCAGTGGCTATGTCCTAGAGGGCTGGTCCACAGCCTGTGAAGTCTAGAAATGTCTTATGCTCACTCTCTTAGACTACAGTCGTAAGAGCAGCAGTGTCTTCAGGGCTGGTTTTAAATGCTGGATGCAACTTCATGAAAGATGAAAAATTCATGAAAGATGAAGCAAGAATTACCAAAACAATATGAAGCTGTTCTGAAACTGCTCTAAGAAACTGTTGCATGCCAACGTGCTCTTCTGAAATCTTACTTATACTTCAGTAACTTCCTTTCCTTTCCACGACATTCCTGCAAATTTTCTAGTCGTTGTCAAAAGAGTGATTCTAAAGCAAAGTTCTAGGTCAATTCTGCTTTCATTTTGAATGCAATTAACCAGGAGGTGCTCTAGTCTTGAGAGGATGACATATGATAAATCTTGGCAGTATGACAAACTGTTGATAAAACGGTAGGTCGGGTAACAAACAGAAAGTGCTTGAGGGGATGGCGGACAGAAATGTTTTTGCATGTGTCTGGCAAAAAAATACTGGTGTGAGCTAGAGTGCTCTGAGAGATGTAACCTTCAGTCTCATGTCTTGCAAAGAGTGATTTGTCCTTATGGAGTCTACCTAATACTGTAATTTCCACCTTTTTTGATGGAGAATTAGGTGAGAGAGGGCTATATAGGGGTGGGGGTTTTTTTGAGAATGTTTGCACGTGATCAGGGTGTGTTTGCTCCTGAATGATTTTTATTCTTTTAGCTGACCAGTCCCACTTCCTCACATATCCACCTTGGAGGGTGTACAATACATACCCCAGTGAAGAGGGGTTGCCCATCTACTAGGACTTGGGAAAATCATGCAAATGACTGCTACTGTTTGACAACTTGCATGTGGGATGAAGCAAACAAGGAAAACCACATTCAGAAGCAGGAGTCTAGGTGAGCTGTGCCCATGAATGTGATTATTTTCACATTTACTGTGCTCAGGAAAGTTCTTACCTGACTAAACTGTTGATCTAGAGAAAAAGTCAGTAGATTTTAAGTCAATATTCCTGTGAATGAAATCCTTAATTATCTGTTAAAATTTGTGTCATGGAACTTTCTTAAAAATGATTCTCCATCACTGCAAGTCATACTCTACTAACCTCTGATTGATTGGTTGTACTGGATGGAGAATTGCTTTTGGGTCCCCAGAACAGGATGCTAATACCATCATATTAAATGGATGACCTTGTGTCGTTTGCTGCTCCTCAAATATTCAGCAGGTATTTTCTCAGAGATATCCCCTGGAGTTCTTGAAATTCAGCTATAATTTGAAATAATTGAAGGTCAGAGACAATTTCTGCTATATCTAATTTGTAAGCAACTGTTGAGGAGAAACTGCATGTGGTATACATGCTAATGAAGATCCATGCTAATTTCTGACCATATTTTAAGTATTATAAAGGTCCTTGGGGATAAAAGTGGGAGAAATTCAAATGTTGAGGAAATTGTAAATACAGGCAGACTTCAACTCAAGTGAGTGCTTCTGCCAGTGGGCTTAATATAAAGCTTGTGCTTCTACCACTGAAGACATTCAGTCTTGCACTCAAATGTAAGAAAAAATCAAGTTCCATTCAGATCAGAAGCCACAAGTTCAAATGTGTGCTTTGCTGATTCAGGATGTGACTATCTGCAGAAGGAAATTCCTTTACAAACAGCAAGAAAATGCATTCCACGTCAGAAGGAGTGGAAAAGTCCTCTCCTTAGCTGGAAATTTGCACATGAGACCCAAAGGAAGCCATGTTAGCATCATGTCCAGTTAATCATAGAATCATGGAATGGTAGGGTTGGAAGGGATCTTTAGAGATCATCTAGTCCAACTCTCCTGCAGAATCATCATGATTCCAAAGATAGTTTTCCCTTCTATATACGTATCTAAGTTTCTTAAAATGCCTATTGGGAAGCAAAATCCAAAAGCAAATATGGGCAACATTGTTGTTGATTCATAATTTCAAGAGAAGCTGGACAATGGGACTTTAATAATACTTCATTTTGTATTTCTTTAGACATTTTTAAAAATAAAAAAGGCTCCTGACACATTAATAAAGCCTAATTGAGCTGTCTAAACAATCTGCAAGTTATGTAACATATCACTTCACAATTACATTGCTCAAGGTTTTAATTAATTATAAAGGAATTATTGAACTGGTTAATCACAGTATCACAGAATCTGAAGGGTTGGAAGGGACTTTGAAAGATCATCCAGTCCAACTCCCCTGCCAGAGTAGGACCACCTAGAATAGGTTACATAGGAGCTCATCCAGCTGGATTTTGAATGTCTACAGAAAAGGAGACTCCACAACCCAGCTGGGAAGCAATGCAAACCATATTTTCCTGCTCAGCAAAATGCCATTTTATTTTATCAGTAGTCATTTGAATTATTTTGTTCACATATGGGAAGTCTGGTGAGGATAAACAATTCAGCCTTACTTCTTTTCTGGGGTGACATCAAATGCTTTTGATATGTTGTCTTCAAAGGAATTTTTTTGGACTCATATGAAGACATAATACATGACAGTATCTTTCTAGGTAACCAGATATTTCCTACGTATTTTCAATAATACTAACATATATTTAGGTAGAACACCAATAATAAACCATTAGACTGGGTTTTTTTTTTTTTTAGATAATAGTCTCCTAATTTCCCACCTCTGATTCTCTTTGCTGAAGAGCAAACTGTTTCACACAGGAAATAAATCCTCGCTTTTCTGAAAGAGATACATGGAAATGATGAAAAGAAGATGTAATACTAGACATTCTAACCCAACCTGATATTGGATCATTCATCTACAAAAAAAATCGAACTGTAAACAAAGAGGGATTTTCCACTGTTTGAGTTTAGATTTTGTGATCTTTGCTGAACTGTGATTACTCCCGTGTTGTGCCCAACACACAGCAACAGCAAACAGCTGAATAATACCCAGCAAGGAACATCATCTAAAGAGTTTTGTTAGGCAGCTGCCATCCTGCCGATATAGAACTGGTTCACTTAGAGGCACAAATCAACAGTGAAGTTGTTTTGAGATATGCAACTCATGGGGACACAGCACATCACTCTAATGTTCCCCCACAGGGCTAGTACTCTACAACAGCACAGAATGAGGGTATACAATGTGAAATTCCTCCATTTGAGTTGCAAATGTTCAGAAAAAGGATATGTTTTTCATGGGATAAGAAAAGGAGAGGAAAGGACAGAAACGCTCTGAAACAGAGATGTGTGGAAGAGAAAGAGCATCAATTCTGACTGCTCTCAGTTAAACCTCACCAGTGTTTTGACTGGCCAAATGATCTTACTCAGGGATTCACTTGGCTTTTCATTACAAGGAATCAGAGGGTAAAATATGAGATGGATTGGCTTCATATTTGATCCTCAATGTAGTTAACATTTTAACAGCTAAAGTTTCAAATCATAGTTAGTTTTCTGCCTACTTCTAGGAATCAGTCTTACTCCTATTTACTTAAAAAAAAAAAAGTATAGGAACATCAGTCTTTATGATTGTCACTTTGGGGTTTTTTTTCCATGCCTCAAATAACACAGGAAGATGAAGCAAGTAAGGATAAAAGTGCAGGAGCTCCAGCCTGGTCAAAGATGATATTGTACCTTCTGACAACAACACAGTAGAAAGGCATGTGCAGTGGTTAGTTTTTTCTTTAATTTTGTCAAACCTAATTTGAAGTGAAGGGCACAGGCCAGTGTTAAGTCACTGCCATGTCTTTAGAAATTTGTACACTGTTTACAAAAACAAGGTGAAGAACTGAAATATTTCCTTGTTTGAAGTGAAAAAGAAATCTGTGTTTAGTTCCAACCAAGGGAGGTCCTTTTAAACAACTGAAAGACTTGCAAAGATATTAGGGCCATCCAGGGAGAATTAACAGCAGTCTTGGAAGCTTGCCACCCAGCTGTTACAGCAAGATTATTTTATGATGTTTGGTATTAATTTCTGTAAGACATGCCAGGCAGATGAGCTTTGGCTGGGAGCCCTATTTGCTGACATAATGAGCAAAGGTGTAACATGTCTAAGTACAAAAAATAGAAGATGCAAAACGGAGTGCAGGTTTACCTACATTATGTCATATTCATCTTTAGATAGAGGGAATAATGATAAATGTCTTTACCTTCCCCGCCTACAGGAATTGCACAAGCAAAGTTTGCTCTATACAGTGCCTATGCACTATCTTCACTTTGGGAAAAGGTTTCTTGTATTAATTCCTTATTTTTGTAGCTCTTATGCAATAGAACTGAAGGAAGAGACACTGCTGGAAATGAGAGAAGTGTGAACTGTTTTGTGACTTATTCCAGAACAATTGTCTTCCCCACTCAAGGTATTATTTATATTTTGTCCATATAGCTGGTGTGGTATTGCTGTTTGATCAATCTTTGCCAACTGTGATGATCTCTTTCCAACTGGCTGTCAGGTCGTTTCACTCTGACATTACTCTGCCCAAAAGAAGGAGCTATCAGCACTTTGATATCATCTCTAAAGTCATTAACAATCATTATATGCATGAATCTTTTCTTGTGTGTACCTGAGGAATGTATAGCAATGTATATGTAGAATTTCAATGTACATATAATAAAGGCACGAGGAGATAGAAAAGGTAGTTTTTTCTTTAAGAGATCTGAGTCTCAAGCCAAACATCTTAAAAGGGAATGAATGGTTTTGTTCAGCTTTCTGCAAAAATTAAGTTGGTGAAACTTGTTTGTTGTAGAGTTTTTTTTCTTTGTTAATAGTTATACTCAGCTACTAAAAGCAGCACTGTACAATGCTCATCCTCAGACACTGAAGGCATTTAGGGAGTTGAGTAAAAGCTCCATTTTAGACATCAGAAAAAAAGGCTCACTAACATTGAAACTAGATTTTGAAAAGAGCTGGAGAGAATTTTACACTCATATTCCTTTGAAAATCAAGAGTAACGAACACCTGTTTATTTAACAGCTTTTGAGAATTACTCCTTAACAATTTGTGTAAAATTAATGGAAGGTAGTGTCAGAAAAAAACTGACCAGCCTAAAGACTCCTGTTGTGCAAAGTTTCAAAGTATTTCACTATGCTCAGAAGTTTTCCAACTTTTTTCTCCTCTTATGTAGAACTCAAGCAGGAGGTGCACAATTTCGTGTCTCAACACTTGCTTTGTGTTAATCGTGTTATCTGTCAACTGAATTTCTCCTTCTACCTCTACAGAAGGAACTGAGGGTTTAATTACATGAGTGAAGAAATGAATTTAATACTTCACTTTAGTTCTCTAATATTCAATTATATTAGCAAGCATTTTATTAGGGAGAATACCCCATGTGTTAGGCATTGAAGGGTGCGTGGCTAAATGAAGCTTATGCTGTCACCAGCAGCACTGGCAGAGCAACGCTCCCCACCATTTAAATACCCTTTTGAATAGTGCTTCGTGACACAAGAGCAGTAATGTAACCCTTGCTCATACTGAGAAACATCAAAAGAGTAATCCTAAATCCTATCACAGAACAGTGAATAATCACAATGAATTATGTAAGCTGCTGGAGATATCAAACAGGGAAACTTCAGCATCTGGCTCTGCATTACAACTACCAAAGACCTGCATGGGTCTACCTTGCATATCTGCCAGCTGAAACAGAGAGGCTGTTCGGAGATATCCAGCCTGCCTAAGCCCTGTTGTTTCACTCTGTATCTGCCACATTGGTAGAAGAAGCACAAGACAACTATCTAGCAGCAGAAATGCTGAGGGAAGAACAGCAGGGAGATGTGTGTATGTCTGAGAGGGAAAAGAAAGTAGAAAACCAAGGGAAAACAGAAAAGGGGGCTTTGGTACTTGTCTGTTCACTGGGTAACTGTTGAGAGATAGCAGAGAGTAAAGTTGGGAGAACTGTGTTTGCAATACGCCAGTCAGGGCTAATGACATACATCAGGCAATGTTGAAGACTTCCAGGGATCCTTCTCTGACAGTAATGCAAAGGAACTCAGGGTGGAACTGGAGCAAAATTTCTCCATGAATAAATCAACACCACCTATCTAGGGAGCAGAATGATGCAGTGTGATAAGGAACATACTGTACTGTGCTCTCACACAATACCAAGGACTTTAAAAGACCTAGAGCCAGATAAACTGTAAGACTGTCAATTCCTAATCAGATCTAATATTTAATCTCAGGTCTAAAAGGGAGATAAAAGAAATATAGCAACTGTCATTTCTGTTTATAACAAAAGTCTAAGTAGCTGCTTCTCCATAGCTATACTGGTTATTTCAGGTGCTGTGAAAAAGAATGAGAAGCTCTGTAGATGATGAATGGCCTAATGAAGTCAAGGGATGCTGCATAATTAAGCAAGGCTGGGGTAAAATCATAGCTACCTTGGAAGAATAAGTAACTTTAACAAGGTCAAGATTTTACCTCAGGTCTTCATAAGAATAGTTTGCCACTAAAGATTTTTTTTTTTCCCCCTAGCCCTGAAGGATGAAGGTTTATAGCCTTAATTTTATTTAGTCTTTCTTACATAACCATGAATGCTCTCATTAGCCCTATAAATGTCTAATACTCTTTTGAATGCTGGTAAACCTAGCCATTCATTAGTAGCCCAAGGGCAAACTAATTCCTTTCACAGGTGCTACAGATTTATAAGGTTTGAGCCTTATAAGTTGTTTTTCTCAGATGGGCTAAGAGTATGCTTACTTTATACTCTCACAGTAAGAAAATGATTATTGAATAGTTTCAGAAGTTGAGATATTGGAAAACATCTCTGTTGAATTCTCTAAAGCTTTTTCAATAGTCACAAATATTCATTGAGATGAATGTGATGTGGGGGTTCCTGGCATGCTTTTCACATTTTTTCCATTTTGAAGAATATCACGCTCATCTCTTGTGGGGCAGATTTGCTTCCATTACACGTAGATCCAATCTCCCCTACATTACTGAAAACTATTTCCACTGTCAATTATGAAGTAAAATGGCAGGGTTTCCACACCAAAAGAAGTGCCTTTATGTTTCTCCATAACTTATTTTTTTAAGCATTTTGTTTGGAGTTTTCATTGTATGTATTTTCTCACATTTAGGCTTTGGCAGGTTGGGACATGTGATTTATGATGTGGCCAACATATTTTGACTATAGCTGATCAAGAAGAAGTTCTTTCAAATAGAAAAGATGGCTGAGCACAGAAAAAATAATATTCTCAAAAAAAAAAAAAGGAATACATTTGAGGGTGAGGTTAAGGGTAATAGCTTTGTTTAGACACTGTTGTGTGAGTGTTCTCAGTAAACAGCTCTATCACTGAATGTTTGTGTGATAACAGGCAAATTACTTTCCTGCAAATGTTATTTTTCGTGATCTCTCTCGTGTCTTCCTTGTCAGTGCAGATATTGTCAGAGGCAAGATGGGCTGTTTGCTTTTACAACACTTGCAGTGAGACTCTGGAAGTGGATCCTGAAGACAGCTGAGCTGGTCACAGCTTATTGACACTGAAGAGTGAGATCACTCTCCCTTTTTCCTTGGCCCTGGCACTTACCTGTTTGCATGGACAATCAGTTCCCCTCTTGAACCCAGCTAAAGGTTTTGCTTTTTGCCGAGGTAATTCTCAGCTGTTTTAGTAAAAGGATTTGATGCAACCTGGGTTCAGACCTCTGCCAGAGCTGGCTTAAGGTGACGTATCTGAAGTGCATGGCATGGGAATAAGGGAAAACCAAGAGAAGGCTCTTTGGTGAGCTGTTGATTTGGTCCATTTGTAATCTGTGTAATGATGAGTGTTAAGGTTCTCTACCACAGTACAAACTTCCATTTTGCACTTGGGTGAGCAATGTTGTCCTCTTCTGCCTTAGATCCATGTTGCTACGAAAGGGTAAGGTTAGGCAGGCTTTGAGGTCAATACTGTGGCAGTAAGCTATTAGTTGAAAGAATTCAGAGCATGATTTGTTACTAAATCAGTATAAGTCAACACTTAAAAAAACCTTGTTTTCAGTTTAGGCTTTTAAATAGATATCTAACCTTCCAAGCATTCAACTGTTCTCTGTTCACCTCCCTGTCTCTCACTAACTATGTTATGGTCTTAGAGGATGGTCAATATTGAATTCAAGCCCTTTCCATACATGGGGCAGATTACACGTGTTTTGAAACGTCGTTTTAAGCCAGCAGGTTTGACAAACCGGGCCACTGTTTTGACAGACATTTCTTTTTATCTTCCTCTCAGTGCAACCTGGACTGAAACATTGCTTGTCACAGGGCTGTTCTCAGCAGTCTCAGAAGCTGAAAGTTATCAAATAAGAAACTACAGTACCAAAGCTTTGTGCATACCAATGTGATTGAAGAATGGTGCAAGGTATTGTAGGTAGCAACCATTTCTGTTCTTAGCCTGAACATGCTTTTGGCTTTATCCTGTCTCCTCACTCTGTATGTGCAGATGACCATGACTGAGATGCTGTGTTCTGACAGGTAATGTGGGAAAACGAAGAATCCTTGATTCAGGGTAAATGCTACTTAGCAATAACTAAAACATCAGTGAGTTATCAATATTCTTCTCACATTAAATCCAAAACATAACACTGTGCCATCTACTAATAGAACATTAACTCTATCCCAGCCAAAACCAGGATATTAAGCTGTGTCTGGTTTAGTCTCTTAAGCTCAGAGAGGAAAGGCTCATGGATATGGACACAGGGGTCTCAGGCCAATGCTGATGTTTCACCAGTGTCTTCTGGAATGTCTTTTTTTCTTCATTAGTGACTGCTGTATACTAGAGACAATTTTTCCTTTAAACAGAAAAGTTGTTACTACCATTTTTTCCTGCAGTGTATTCTCTAGTTCACTAAAGCACACAACAGATCTATTGGCCATTATGGTTCCCCTGAGTTTTCTTTCATTAACCATAACATAATGTCATTAACTATTTAGGAAGTGTAGCCTCCAAACACACTTCCAGTTTTACTTTTTTTTTTTTTTTTTGTCCTTACATCCTGTGATGTACTGAATAGAGAGAAATGATTATTTAAAAAATAGCTTTGAGGTTCCACATTACTGAAGTAATTTCAAATGATCTGAAGGAGCCATTTGGAATGACAACTTTCATTATTTCCTCTGCCAGTAAATTAAAGGGATAAAATACAAATGATTGAACTGAAACAAGAAATGTGTTTCCAGGTGCTTGCCGATGATGTTCTAAATAATTCAGTAGCTGGGAACAGTGTGTTATGTAGTCATCCAGTAGAAAGGAGAAAATTGAGGGTGTTGCAATTCCCTCAGCTACTGTTCTGGTCTTACTGTTGTTTACATTGGCAAAGGACTGGAATAACACAGTGACGAATCTGAACTGTGTATTTGCTCTTTCATAATAGTATGCATTTCCTAGTTGAAAACATAAAACTGAGAAGCCCTCAGGTCTCTATCTTTATGTTGCTCTAATTTTATTTTTTTGATAATTACAAGTTCCTCCAAATGATTAGCTATGTGTGCAACTCTGATTATATGTCCTTTACTTCCTAAAGGCCTTGCCTTTTCCTAAGTATGTGGTTTATATTTTGCACTTCCTCAAATTTACTGTTGTTCTTGATCTTAGCTGATATCCCTAACTTGTTTCTTGCTTCTAGGCTGGGCTATGACAGCTTTTTTTAAGAGATCCAGCTATAAGCATGTGAGGGTGAGGTATCAGCTAACAGAAATTTTTACTGATGTCCTTGTCACCAGAAAATAATATGGTGCTGTCAGTGCAGTTTCAGTGCAAATTCTAGTCTGTCACAGGTACAATACCTTAGGGTTGAAGAGACTCATATTAATTCAAAACTGTTTAGTTAACGGAGATAAGAGAGCTTTGTTCATTTTAAATAGGAGATAGTGGTGATATTACAGACTACAAGTGGGTAAATAATTTTCGCATATCTGTGCAAATTACTAAGACACTTCTAGTCTTGAATGGCTGTGTAGTTCATTTAATTTTGATCCTCTTTCTCAAAAAAAATTTTCTACAAATAGAACAGATACTTTTCAAACATGAATGGCAGTTACCATTGCTGGTCACATGGGTCATCTGAATATGAATCTGCAAATGGTTTGTGAACATGTACTAACTTTGTTATGAAAAGATTTATTGAAAGAAATGTGGACATTTCTGTTTAGGGAAACAAAAGATGGTGTTGTTTTCGTTAAGGATGTCAAAATTAGATTTTACCTTGGGTCAGCTTCAGAGAATCTAAACCACTGACAAGACTGGCACGTCAGACTCTGAAAAGAAACTTCTGTGAGATTATGAGACACTCTGAAAAATTCTAATTTCATATCTTGGTGATTTTTTGCAGTAGTAGGACATTTTGTCAAGAAGAATAATTCATGGAGGTTTTCAAGACAGTCCCAATTGAAGTGAGATGCTGGACTCCAGAGGCTACTTCCAATGTTTCTTTGTGTTTTAGAGCATTTGAGATTGCCTTACTCAAATGACAGTTCTTCAGAATTGTCCTCTCACAATGTTATCTACTGCAATGTAACATTGAAAACTCCTCCCAAAAGAAAATTTGAGCTTCACTTGTTTTTATTGCATTCCCCTTTAGAACTTGTCTGATTGCATAAGTCAGTCACATGTTTATATACAGTCACAAGAAAGTCTGGCACAGGAGGTTTAAAAGGTTATGAGTGTGGCAGATTTTGCGAAAGAACTAGATGTTTGCAAAGTATTGATTGTTTACAATAAACAGAAGAAAAAAAAATGTCAGTTCTGTATCACTGCAAATGTTTGATCAGAGAGTATTGGCTTAGGTATACAGATGCATCTAAATGTATGACTGAGTACATAATGGAGAATACTCCTTTCATCTGGTGGTCTTTTCCAGCAGTGCTTAGTGCTTTTCATTGTCGGTTTAAATATCCAATAAAAGTTCAGTGCTTGGAATAAGCAGCAGTCTCAGCCCTTAATCTTCCAGTACTATAAACTGCAACAAGACCCATATATTGCACAAATTATTATTTTCTCATCTCTAGAACACTTTGCTTCTGACCTCAGCATTGAAAAAATTTCTTGAAGCTTGGAGTACTGCCCTTTAACTAGCGGGTACTAAATTTTCATTAAGTACTTTGACGATCTTGGAAGAGACCAATTGAAAAGTCTTTCTTTTTTGAAAGTAGCTGAATTAAAATCAGCCTTGGTGATTGTGCCTTTGCATGAAACACTGTTTTCCTTAAATATAAGAAATTACTTGGACTGCTATTTTCAAAAGCACCAATGTGATTATCCACACAAGTTTCAAAATATTGGACTTGAATTATATGCAATTGCAAGCAGCTATTCATTCTCTGAACTACATTTTGATAAGCATACATTTAAGTTTTAGAGCTGTTTAGAGAGAAACAGGCTCCTATTCTAGGAACTGAATTTGGATAACCTTCACCCAAAAGACCTTCTTTCTAAACCAGCTGCACAAACGAAATATGATAATGTGAGGAAAAGTAATATTGAGGCTTATTTTACTCTGGTTTCATGTAAATCAGCCTTGCAGTTGTCCTTGTGTCTGCATGTGTATTTGAACAATCTGTTAGTTATTTGACAAAATCTAGTCTTGGATCTAGCAACTTTCTGTTTGCATTTGTAGTTTGTTGATGCATTGGAGACTTGTAGTTTTAGGCAATTATGTTTTTCTTTCTTTGTTCTAGGGTAACATTTGGATACCAATCACATTTCTGAGTGTAATGAAGGAGCAGCAAAAACATTCGTTTCTTTTAAAACTATAAGACCCGTTTGCAGACAAACTGTGCCTATGTGCTTGCATTTGCTGTTTACATTTCTTTTCATGCCTGTTACAAGAATTTTTAAAGTCAAGTTTTGACATACATTGGTAGTGGTAGACTGAAAAATGCTTCAAACATGAAGTATTCTGAAATCATTGCTCTGCAGAGTCAGGCTCTGAAGTAACTTCTGAATCGTGAAAGATATCTCAATAACTGAAACCTCCACACTGAATACCACCTGTGAGCTGAGATTCTGCTTCTGATCTGAGCCCTCTTGATCTGCCTGTGCTTCTACTTCCATCTGCCCTAGTTTTGATCTTTATTTTTCCCAACAGATCGGTAGTTTGGGAATGTAGGTACCTGATAGTCCACACTACTGTTTGATAAAACAAGAGATACACGTCCCACTGAAACGTGGCAGGAGATGAAGACGGCAGTGAGAATAAGGCTAAGGAGATAGATTGAATGTAAAGAAGAGGGTTAGCATTTACAAACTCGTTATTGCCGATGTGTGTGTTTTAGAGAGGAGTTTCTGATGAGATTAATATATTGCACTTTGTGAACACGGGTCAGTTGTAATGGATTCCTGTCTAATAATTGTTTGTTTGATTCTTACTTAAAAGTCTTGTAATTTTCTTTTTCCTCTACATGTTTTCCTCTTCTTCTTCTGAATGGGATAAATTAATAAAAAATATTCTTAGAGAAGATTTGAAGGTTTTTCTGTTTCTTGCTATACTTATATGATAATGTCCTGGGTTTGGCAGGATAGAGTGAACTCTCCCCAGCTGCCGCTAGGGGGCGTGGCCGGGCTGCTCAATCCCACGTGACATCACGCTCGGGATATAAGGGCAGCGGCCGGGCCGGGGCGGCGCTGCGGCCAGTGCGGGGACTGCGGCTCTGCCGCCGGGCTGAGCGCCGGGCTGAGCGCCGTGAGCAGTTACACTGGGCATTGCTCCTTTTTCTTTGTCCTTTGGCCATCATTGTAACTGACAGCTCTTTGTGGTGTGCTATTAAACTGTCCTTATCTCAACGCAGAAAGTTCTAGAACTCTCTCTTGATTCTCCTCCCCATCCCGCTGAGTTGGGGAGGAGTGAGAAACTGGGTGGTTTGGAAATTGTTCAGTTAGGGCTAAACCATCACAGTCCTTTTTGGTGCCCAATGTGGGGCAGGAGGACTGTGAGGAGTTTGAGATAAGGATTGCGATTGGAAGCAGCAACGGGCAAAACATAGACTGAACAGTGTTAGAGTGATTATGGAGAGTATTGGTTTGTTTCAATACGTGGTGAAGGTATAATGGTGGATTGTATGTAAATTTTCCATGTTCATTGGTGTTGTGATGGTACATTTTCATTTTGGGTGTGATGAATTATTTTTCCTGTTGTTGTGAGTTAAAGTTGTGAAAGTGTGTGATGAATGTGTCTTTTTGAGACAATTCTTGAATATGTGATTCACAGAGGCGAGGGGTGGAATGGAGGCCCCTGCTTGACCATGGTCTTCACCACATATCGCAAGGGAGCCTTCTTCTCAGTGCCTAGGCACCCTCCTCTCCCTCCTTCTCCATTGACCTTGGTGTCTGTAGAGATGTTTTCACATTCTCTCTCCCGGTTGCTGCTGCAGTTCTGCAACTGAACAACAACAACAACTTCTTCTCAAATCTGTTATTCACAGAGGTGTTACTTCCAACCACTAATTGGCCAGTCCTGGGTCAGGTGCAGGGTCCAGCTTAAAACTGACTGGCCCTAACCCTGTCAGCTACAGGGAAGGTTCTGGCAACACTCTTTGTTTAAAGAAGTCACTCCTTTAGCCCCCCTGCTACTGGAAAACCTGGCCCAAGGCCAAAACCGCTACAGATAGAGAGCCTTTTACAACCTTTAATCAAACATGAAGAGCTTTATGTAGACTTTTGTTCTCATCAAATAAATAGATGCTGGTTTGCAAGTTCCTTTTTCTGAAGAAGAACGATTCTTTAGAACTCTGCTCATTAGGAAGTTGATTTAGTAAAAAATAACTCAATGTGTAGCTCCTTTCTGGGAAAAAAATAGATAATTGAGCAGAAAGGGAAAAAAAAATCCAGTGTTCCTGTTGCCGTTCTCTTACTTATGAACTATAAATATTTTAAATTAGGATGAAAGTTGCTTTGTCTGTGTTCTCCATGAATAAACCACAGTAGAGGCTTTTTCACCATTACAGAAACATAACCACTTTTGAGGTGGAGACTAGACCTCAGACTATGTATGAGCAAGCATGTTTCCATCCCAGGAAACGTTAGTACATCTCTTGTAGCCTCTCTCACAGCTCATCTTGTGTTTCCCCAGAGTAAGAGGACATTATTAGAAATTCTGAAACAAAGACCTGTTTGAACCAACACAAATAGAGGAAAGCAATTGTTTGGGGGGCTTTTGTCCTGGATAAGTGAAAATGTGCATATTCTGTTATCAATTGTTATTCACATGGCAACCTCCCTGCATAACAAAGGCAAATGGAAGTGAAGTAAAAATAGAAGTTAACATAATTCAACTTTGAATTCGTAATTCAAAGACATTTGTCTATGCCTTTAAAGGCAGGTGATGTGAGGGTCTTTTCTTCCTCTTCTTCCTGAAGTTTTTATCTCCTCATCCAGTATTCAGTTAAACACATTGAAATATTTTGCAACTCTTCTGATATTTGCTTTGTGCCTCCCAAGAAAAGACATCTCATTCATGTACACATGGCTAGTATACTCATGCTGCTTGTCCTGACAAACACTCTTTGCTGAATGAGCATATTAAAAGAACACAGGTATTCAGCTGTCCCACCAAACATCTATTCAGATCATTAATAACAGGGTTATCTGTCTTTGAATGTATATAATAATTATTTGTGTGTGTATATATATATGTACACATAACATTGTAACTCAGTACAGGGCAGAAGACAGTAAGTGTATGTTTCTACAGGTTACTTATAAATACAGTTAAAGACAAATAAGACAAAGATTGGATTAAAAAAAAAGTATACTGAATTTTCACATGTACAATCAGTATTTTGCTAACTTACTACCTTTCAAAACTAGCTATACGTGACAATTTACTACTTAAGTTGTGCCCTAAGATAGCACACACAAAATCAGACCTAGGTCAGGACAAGTGGGAACTAGTAAATTGATGTCACATTCCTGGTTTTCACATGCTTCTTTAAATCCAAGATGGATATCTTTAGTAATCCTTTTGCTTATGCACCCTTGGTGCTTTCTTCATGCTCCATTAGACCTGAAACTATCAAGGAATGCACTTTGAGGAGGATACATAAAACATGGAAATTCAGATAAGAACAATTCAGTGAATAATCCAACATCTAGGCACACACATTTGATAACTCAAAAGACACAGATATATCTATTGAGAACTTACATATGTATTTGTGGGTTTATCTGTAGACAAGAGACAGACTGGAGAATACCAAGTCACTGAAGACATAAGTCATGGCTGACACTACTGAACCTGAGTAAAATAACCTGAACACTAAAATCAAAGGGAAGAATATGGACAAAGGAAAACCCCCCCTTTTTTTTTTTTTTTTTTTAAATACCAAAGGCACCATTACCTGATTTTGCATCAGAAATAACATGGTGTTGCATAAGCTCAGATTCTTATTGACTAAAGATATTTCGGGGCTGCAAGTAAACATTTGAAGAACACTTGTTACTTTCTATAGTACCAAAAATAAATGTTCCCATGAATATTTGTTCTTGATGGTTAGGAAGAAAATCTATATTACTACAGGTCATATTACTCTAGGAGTTATTTACTTATTTTTCTTAAAAGTATTACATGACGAACTCATATGTTGTAGTTACTCACATAGGCTGACTTTGAGTGGGACTTTTTCCAAAGACTGTGGTTTCATCATTGACTTTACTTAGCACTCACTAATGGCTTCAGGAATAAGAGCAATTACTTTATGTAAGTGCAACATGTTATCAACCAGAAATTTGTAAGTTTGGAGAAGATCTCTTAGAAGCTTAAAAAAGTTATAAGAATTCCTATCAAAAGTGCTAAAATGAAACAAAATGTATGAGCTGCTACAGAATCATCTTTTTTTTTCTAAAAAAAAAAAATAATTTAGGAGGGGAGAGAAAATTGAAATTAAAAGAATAAATGATCTCAAAAGGGGGAAAACATAAAGTGAATGGACATGAACTGAAATTTTCTACATGAAACATTTTTAATTCACAGGAGGGGAGAGTGCTGGGAATGTTTGATATCCTGAAATCTATTTCTTCTCCTTATTGTTTTCTCACAACTTTTCACACTCCTTCAAATACTGTTGTGTTCCACTATCTCATATTGTAGGTTTAAAAATGATATGTACTGTGACAAATACTGTCCTTTAAACGTCAACTTTTATATATTTAAACTGTTACAAGTAACACTCAGTGGTTGTGTGAACTGCTTGTAGGTATTCTGAGAAATGAGTAGCGAGTTACACTGGCACTTCAGGAACTGTATTTCTGTTTCAAGTTCTGGAAGCGAAGTTTAGAAGACCTTATACTTTATCTGTATAGATTTGTGAGGTTTTATACCTCAAGCGTTATAATTTATTTCATACTTCAAAATTCTTACACAGTGGACTTAGATTTCAGGCAATTACTGGAGGATCTGACTGTACAAAGACATGATAATAACTATAAAAAGCAATATGTCACCCATCAATGTCGATTTTATGCTCTTGACTAGAATATTTTTTTCCTGACTGCTTTCTCGGGGACCACTTCACTCATTCATTTCTGTTGTGCTGAAAAGAAACTAAAAGGTGCACCTGAAATGTGAGAACAGGAGCTAAAAGCAGGTGTAAGAGAGGTGAAGAAAGGGCAAATTCATAATGTTTTGGACTCTACATCTGACTCTTCCATGGAACGTGGAATAAACTGTGTCATAAATCTGTGCCTTGTGATTTTCATGCTGGTCATTTCCTTCACTTCAATTTATGAACTTTGATGTTCTCCTTTATTGTGAAAAAGAAAAAAAGGTGCAAATGATTTCATTACATGTTTTTTAATTTCTCTGGCAGCTGTTGCCCAACCATGCTGAGACATTCATATGAGTTCCCATCTCTGCCTGCACTGGATCTCTTTGAGGATACAGCCATAGCAACGTACTTTGCAAGGTAGTTGCAGCTGAAACATTTTCCTTATTTTTCTGCCTGTTGATGCTTCCTCAGCCTCGTACAGATTACTTTTTTCTTCTCCATACAATTTTCAGACAGATTGGTTTCCTAATCTGCTTCCCATCTCACCAGATCAAGAGTGTAACTAGGATGATGAGGGGAAATATTGTCAATATCCTTGGCCAGCAAGTCTTGCTGCTAGTAGCAATCTGATAACGATGTCAAATTGTAGTATCTCCTTCCTTCCTGTCTGCCTCATCACAAAATCTGTTTTTACTATGCAGTGCAACATTGATCTGTCACATTACCACATCTCTTACAATCATTTCTGTCATAATCAGGCATACTGTAAAATCATTAGATTAATTAGAACAACCTTGCAGTAATTAGACTTGCTGTGCAATTACCACTGGAATTACATAAACCAGTCACGTGCCAGGTTTGCCTTCTACTTCACGTTGTAGAAATACAGAGCACCCAAGCACCCTCCCCTGTCAAAGCTGGTGTTCCTTGTACAAAACCAGCAATGCAGACAGATGGAGGTGGTCAGTTCTTTCTGGGACTTTACTAGCTTGTTTACATTGCAGGTATTCTATTGTTATTGTCTTTGTTATATACTGTAATTCTTGGTTTTAAATTGAGACTCATTGAAAAACTTGTGTAAAACAGCCAAAGCATAGTCCTGCCTCCTGTCTTAACTGATCTTGTGATAGGATGTATAAGGAGTCACCAAGAATGTTTCCTGAAGTTGCTCCTATGTTGTAGGCCTGGGGGCAGGAGTGTTGAATGGAAGTGGATGAGACAGGCATAGAGTATTAACATTAGGTGAAACTGCTTGTGAGTGTGCTCAGGGATAAAATTTGAGGAAAGAGATAGGTTTACCTTCAAAATGATCTTAACAGCAAAGTCACCTTAGCACCTTATGGGCAAGTCACAAATGAAGCTCCTGCACATTGTAACCCAATGATTTCTAGTCGAAGGCATGGTCCTGTAGGGCCTACAAAACTAGTTTTCAGCTCATGTGGATTTTTTTGATTCCTAATTGCCCCAGACTGTCCAGCAGTTATTCAACCATTAAGACCACAAGGCAATTATGAAAATCAGAAATGCTTCATCACTGAGAAGAAATTTGGTGAGTAGTATATGCCTTGTTTGAAGTGCTATGTTATTAATGATCTTTAGTCCTAATCCTGAAAAGTGATATAGATGAATGAACCATTTCTACAATGAGTGGTCCATAATTATGATTAGATACTGAATTTTTTAGTTCATGAATCGATTGTGCACTGTCATTGTCTTCCTCGGAGACAATAAGCGTTTGCATGACTGTGAATTACTCTTGGGAGATAAGGCTGCAAAATGTTTGTGGACTAGGGGATGTATCACTGCAGTTTCTGCCATTTTACATTTCCTGTCAAACTGTGAAAGCTTAGTTTAGCTGTCTATTTTATTTTAACAACTGTTATGAACCACAGTGAAGTCTTTCCTTATCTGTATTCCCATTTGTGGCACTGTAACTGGAAGAACTAATAAATGTGTTATCAATAACATAAGCACATTAAGATGATGTAGGTATCTTAGTTGCTGAACAACATTGCATGAAAATGTCTTTGGCTAACCTATGCAAATGTTGTTACATAGCTGAGCTGGGTGGTAGAGAAAGGATGTTTTTCTAGACAAATGCTGATCTCGTGAGCCTGGAGAGCTAATGCGCAAAGCATATATTGTGGCAGGGTTCAGTTATAAAGTAAGGAGCTCTCAGTAAAAATTGCACAGTTGATATTAAGGAAGAATTATCATAATTTTGAAAGTATATGGCTTTCAGCTTGTACTCTGTTAGTTGACGGTACAACATTCTTTTGGCTGGTTGGGATCCTGAGTTAACTAACCTATTTCACCCATTTTCCTTATGTAATTTCTATTTAGCTTTTAAGTATCTACAGTATTAGTCTCCTATATTGTTTCAGCATTATTATTACGAAATTATTATTCTAAGCAGAGAACTATCACTGGCAGGGAAAGCATTTTCAGGGGTTGCTATAGTAAATACAATGTTCAAATACCCTTGATAGCAATGAAACTGAACACTGTTAGCATGCACAGAGTGTATTATTTAGTTCAGATGATGATGCATGATTTTCCTTGGTTCTATCAATACTCCATTTATTTTTTACTCATGTTTATTTTTCACCTTCATTTGAAAGAATCAATGAGAAAACTTTTTGCCCTGTTAAATTGCATTACAGGTAAATTCATTGGGAAAGTGGATGCTGACCTTCCAGGCAAGTAGAATTTTATGGGTTAATGGAAAACAATAGAAGCTCATCTTTATAGCTGTGTCTGTTACAGATTTACACTTCCATTTCCTTAAGTGAATAGTAATACCTCAATTTTTATAGTACTGCATCTCTGATATTGATCATCTGAAAGTTTAGGAAAATCCTGGCCTGTGCCAACTTAGATCCAGTACAGAGGGTAAATTTATTTCTAGTCTTCATACATACACATCTATAATACTGTGGAGGGTAAAATGTCTCTTTTTCTGCTTTTCCAACTGCCATCTCCTCCTGTTTCTTGAAAAGAACAGCCAGAACAGATGTATTACTGTTGTATTGTTGTGCTTGGTTAGAAAAGGAATGAGTCTGTGCTCTGGCAAGGCAAGTGTGTTTCCTTGTCTCTGTGTTGCATCATGATTTGTTTATAGGGTTTGTCTGGGGATTTTTAACTTGTAAATGAATGCGTTCTGGACCTCACTGAACTGTCAAGGCACAAAATAAATAAAAGGAAAGAAAGGCAGTCTGATAAGCAATTACAAAATGGGGACTCTTCTGTGCTACTGTAGATGTAGAAGTGAGTCCTTCTGTATTAAAGAAAACAAAAAGACTTAGCAGAACAAGTTTTAGAGATTGAAAACCTATGAGTGAAGGCAGTAAAGATTTACCAGAGATAAATGATAGGAAATTAAGCTAATTTTTCCTCTAATAAACTTTAGAAGTGTTAAGTTCCTGAGGCTTGTACTTCAGTGAAGCATTTGAGACACAAGGATAGTTATTAAAACTGGAAAATATAGAAATCAATCATATCTGACAGTGAAATAACAGTGAGTTGAACTGGAAACTGTTGGACTGAAGGTCAATTACTATTGAATTCCTCAATACTTTCATTCATAGACTTGGCACAAAATCTAGAAACGTTTTAAGTAAATTTTTTGATCTCACAAAGTTGGAAACATTGTCAGTACAGAGGAAGACTAAAGTACCATACCAGAAGAATTGGATGACCTTGAGGACTGAAGTAATAGAAGGAAGATGAAATGTAATAGAGCAAAGCACAGTGTCATGCATGGAGGAATTTATGAGCAGAGTTTTTGCTACTGGTCCAAGTGGAGATGACAGCTGAAGGGAAGATCTGGATGCATTCAATATAAATATCTAAATGGTGGGTGTCAGGAGGTTGGGGCATCTCTTTTTCTATAGTAGCTAGCAACAGGACAAGGGGTAATAGGATGAAGCTGGAACACAAAAAGTTCCACTTAACTATAAGAAAAACCTATTTCATTGTGAGGGTGAGGGAGTCCTGGCACAGACTGCCCAGAGGGGTTGTGGAGTCTCCTTCCTTGGAGGACTTCAAGGACCTGGACTTGTTCCTGTGCGGCCTGATCTAGGTGAACCTGCTTCTGGAGGCGGTTGCACTAGATGATCTCTAGAGGTCCCTTCCAACCCTACCATTCTATGATTCATTGAACGTCATTTAACTGAGAGCCACCAACATGTCAAAACAGATGCAAAGACGGCTAAGAGGATGAATCAGGCAAATGAAGAGCCTATCATGCACAAAAAGACAGAAAGCACTTAATGTGTGCTCTGGCAAAATGAAGTGTGAGAACAGGTATGAGTATTCTCTGTTTCAGGTAAACATGAGAAGTAGTTTAACGCACAGAGAGACTGGAACAGCTGACCATTATTCAATTAAGAGTAAATTAACAGTTAACAATTGCAATCATCCTAGGATTGATATGTGGTTCAGCCTCCTTACAGAAACAGTGGGTCTAAGAAACCTGATTATTGGACACACACTTTATAAAATATATGAATGCAGTAATATGATAGGGTTAACAATAGTAGGGAACGAGACTTCATGTCCTTCATCTTGCATTTGTATGCAACTACTTTATCTAGTAAAATTAAAAGCATCAGAATCAAAGTAAAAGAAAATCTGCATTGAGTCTGCTTATGTGCTTAACAAGATGCCTTTCTCAAATTAACCATTGGGATGTAATGATCTTGCAATTCCTGCATGGCTGTAAGATACAATAGTGTTTCTACTATGGTTTATCTGTTATAGATTCTTTCTCTTCCTCGTATTATTTAGAGAAGTTGACATACCTTTTCTGCAGGCAGTTTTGACACTAAACATTACAGCAGATCCTTCTGTCACGTCTGCCTGTGTAATTTCATTAACTTCAGTGCTGTTATATGAACGAAGGTCCTGGCGTTCAGGCCTTGTTGTATTGTCTGTCAGGAGTAATTTTTGCCACTCTACATCCGTGTAAAAGACCAATAAAAAAGATATTAAAACGTATTAGAAAAAAGCCATGTGTATAATTTTGCTTCTGATGATGTTGTGAGCAGCATAAAACCATGAGCAACTGGTATGAATATTTGTTACCATGTGCCAAGACCTCAGCTGGTGTTAATCAGCTTTATTTGCTAGGTATCAATGAACCTATACTGATTTATATCCTGGGTTCCCAGTATGAAACTGGCTGTGAATAGTGTCTAATATGGCCTTGATTTTCTTGTTGCCAGGGTCACATCATCCTTGCCAACTTCTCTGGAAGAATATTTATAGTTTATATATATATTCTGAGCTTGTTCAGCTTCTTAATTCAATTCTGTATTTACAAAACAAACCATACAAGATATTTACAAGCCATATCCTATCTCTAAACACAATTATATTTATAGATCGCTTCTTCAATTTCTTTCAATTTCCTTGCCATTTTAAACTACTTTTGCAATAAGGAGCTGATGAAAAGCTCATTGAAGTCAATGAAGGCCAATGAATTCTACTTCGGCTTTTTACATGCTTAATCTAGCAAGAAGTGTGTTTCATTGGCCTTACTGTTCACCACTGATACTTTTCTCCTCTTCTGTTTATTTTTCTTATTTTTCTTGTAACTTTGTTCTCTAATTTGGTAGGATCTGCTCAGACTTCTGGCAGGAAACTGTCCTGAGAGAATTTCCAATTAATTTCCAATTAATACTTAGCAGAGACATGTAGGATGATTTCCGCTTTCTCTTTTCACACCTGGTAAGGAGGAACTTTCAGGAATTATTTTAACAGTTTGTATTTTGTATGGCAAAGGGTTAATGCCAACTTCCCTTTCCCTGGAGCCTGCAGTGAAAGCAGCATTTCTTGTTTTTCTAAAACAACTCCAACACCCCTCTTACTTGGTTGTAGTAAAATTCTTCACATTTTAAAAGAATTCTTTCTGTTCAGGCATTTAAGTACTGTCAAACTACAGCATGAATTTTCACTTCCTGTAAAAAAGGAAATATCTATGTATTACCACTTATTTGCTCTTTAAAGTATCCCTTGTTCTCTCAAAGCACAAAAGGTTAAGATTCCTATATGACTTCAAACGTAATAACCATCTCCTTGCAATGGCCACATATCACTTGCCTAAATAGGTTTCTCTTGCCAGCTTATACCTGTGAGGGATTGGATGTGTAGATCAACAGCCTATTTTGTGCTGGGCTCAGGCAGACCTCCTATAGTGCTCTCATAAAGTCATAGTGACTGAAATATTGTATTTCACTTTCTCAGGTGATGAAAATCAGAATTTTATCTTGAACTCGTGTATGAAATAGGAATTTCAAAGCATTTTCATAGAAGTATGTGTCCCTAATCAACAGGCACTATTTTCCAAGATGACTGTAGCTGCTATCTTGGTTGGTGCTCAGACCTTCATCTGTGTCCAGTTCTGTTCATTTCTTTACTGATTTCAAAGCTTTCACCTGTCTCTCTCATGCTCTGCCTGCTACTGTGACTGGTTTCAAAATGACATCATTTATGTACAGTGTAGCAAGAGATAAGTGCTTTAATGGAGTAGTAAAACCTCTCCTGTTTTTTTCCTTGTTTCTTAACCTCAGGATTGATGGTGCAGCATCAGTTCTGGTAGAAAGGAGGAGGCAGCTATGACCAGCTTGCCATTCTTCCCAGTAAAAGGTAGGCAGGGTTTAAATGAAGGCGGGCTTTTGTGTAGGGGAGAAAAAAGATTTTGAAGTTCTCAGAATTGAGAGATTGAGAGGTGTTGCTCTGTCTTAACTGTTTAGATCATAAAATAATCTAAATGATCAGGAAAACAGTTGCATCTGATGACACTGGCTCATGACATTGCTCCCAGGTGCTTGGCAGTGACATGACTCCTGTTCTGCACCCATCTATGAGATCTGAGCGATTGAACAGACTGTTGGTCAGTCCTGCTTTCTCAGGAAGAGGCAATGTCCTCACCCAACATATGAAACAGGATGATACTTACTGCGTCTTGGAAACATTTCCTCGGTTTTATACTCTTTTCTTTTCCAAGCTTTTGAACCTTGTTACCTTCTCTACTCTTCCTCCTTTACTTCACATTCAACTGCTTTACTTTTCGTATACATGTCTTGTCTCCTTTGCAACAGGGAAAGATTACACATTCTTTTTGATAAACTAGCATATAAAAAACAGGATACATGCTGTGGTGAGAGAGGCAGCATTTGTAACTTCAGGAAATAAAATGTTTTATCGGCAAAACTGATTTGGCAGGGTACACAATGAACTGATGAGGACTTTTGTGTTCACAGAAATCTATCTGTCAAAGCTGCCTGCTTAAAAATATTTTGTTGTTGCCTTTATGTCTTCTCAGTTTGTACGGCTTACAGTACTTTCCTCAGCTTCAAACAAGTTCTATTAAAAAATTCTAAATATATTTTCAAACTACTGAAATGGGTTGGGGTTTTTAAAAAACATTTATTTATCTAGGTGCATAATAGGCTAATAAAACAGGACATTTAATCCAGTATCCCAAACCCACAAGATGAAAGTCCAAGAACAGAGAAATGTTGTATTATCATAGGCAATTCTGATCATAGCCATCCTTTATAAAAATTATGTCGTTGTATGTAGACCGTGCAAGCAGTTCTACTTCTCTCTATAACCCTTGCTACTTGACATATGCAGACATTGTCAGAACAAACTTTCACTGTCAAAGACAGATATGAACCAATCCACTGCAGGCAGGTTGGTGAGCAGCGAAGAATGGGCCAGTGTTCCTTCTGCATGGGATGGCCCTAGTGCAGCTGTCAACTACCAGGTTTAGCAATGTTTCTAATTCTGCTGCTCAGATAAGAAGAATTATATTGTTCCATTAAAAAATATCAGACCAAGAATGATAGAGAAAGTTCCTATCTATTCTCTACTGACCCTTCATGGTTTCCTTTGAGATGCTGTTGGTTTTCTGTGAATTAAGTCTTGTATAAGTCAGTTCCGTGCTGCCTTCTCTCTATAAGATATCAAAATATGGAAGAGTAGTTTGTTGTCCCTTGTATGTGGAATGAAGGCTTGTCTTTGGAAGAAAGGAGTCTGTCACCTCCAAATTCTGCTGATTCAGCACAGTTACAGTGGATTAAATGATATATGGAAAAGGTTGTGTTCTCCTCTTGACAAATGTTGAGCAAATTGCAGAACCAGACAGAAAATTTGATGAAAGAGTTTTCCTGGTTGTTTGTTAACAACATGATCTTTTATTTTGAACTGCCACTGTATCTTGATCTGAAAGCACTGCAATCAGGACAAAAAAGCTGTAAAAGACTTGCTTGGATCTCCAGTGAGGGACACTAGCATAACATAAAAAAGGTCTTAGTCATGATCAAATTAAGAATTCAGGACCTGGTTTTGGCATCAAAATGAGATTTAGACTGTTGCCATTATCAACTCCCTGGTAATATTATTTCTTCATAAAATTATCTCAAACGTGTCAAAGTATACTTCAATATTCTTTTCTACAGTAAACACTAGATCTTCAGATGCTAAGTGAATGTTTCACAGTTAATATGTTTTCTTCAGGGACTCTTTAATCCTCTACCTGTCATGTTTTTATGCTCTCTCCAAATATGCACAAGTATATATGCCCTATAAGAAGACCAATGATATATGGATGTATGTGTATTCATCCTCTGGTTTTCTTTCCAGTCACTGCTCTGTATATTTGGCCATAAAACTATTTATCATTCTTTAGTTGGTGTATTTCTTTTATTTTATACCCACACTCCTCTATATTTCTCTAGATCCTAGAAGAGCAATCTTGGAACATTTTCCCTATCAGCTCTATGGTAACGAATGTGTAGAATTTTCAAGAAGAAAATATTTTTATAGGCTCAGATTCTTGTGCTTCTTTATAATTTTGTAGTCTTAGATATCTGGACATAGCTTTCCACCAAGGCTACGGCTATATTCTGCTCCATACCAATTTCCTTTTCCCCATCTAAGCATGGTATTGGACTTCTCCGCTGCCCAATTTTCTTCTGTGCTCCTACCACAGGAAATATTTTGCTAGTGCCAAGTGGCGCACACATGCTAGTTTGCAGATGTTTTCTGACCTTAACAACAGCTTCTCAGTTTTTCATAATCCCTGATTGTTTCTCCTACATCTCTTTTTATTTTCCAGCCACTCTACCATTCTGGAGCTCATCAGGGCATCACTGAGGTTTATTAAGAAATATTATTTTAATTTGAAGAAAATAGATGTTCTGTTCTCTGCATATGGCATAATAGATGGGTGTTTTTTAAATACATATGGATTTTATGAGAAAGGCAGTGACAAAGTAAAGTTCTTTTAAAAGCCTTGTAATTTTGGGCAGCTTGGAAAGAAGATGTATGATAGAAAGAGGTAAAGATGTAAAATCATTTAGTGGCTGGAGCCTGAAAATATACTTAATGTAGAAATAAAGTGAAAATGGTTGCTAGGATAAGTTATTTGTAAGTATGGTAAGTTTTTCATCACTTCAGGACTGCAAATAAGAACAAGAGGTTCTTTTGAAAAGTAAGATCAATCAGAAATAATGAGCTTCCTTTGGAAGAATGATCAAGTCAATTCATGGTAGTAGTCCTTTCTGTTACTACCGTTTATGCCTTGTTCCCCTACTCTTTTTTTCTTTCATGAAAATAGGTATATCTGGCCAAGACTTTGCATATCAGACTTAAAACACTAAAAAGAGAATTTTGAACTGTTGCATCCATCTCCATGTGTAGTAAGACAAAACCATGAAAAGTCTTTGTGATGTGTCCTCATTATTGTACTACTTCAAAAAGAACAATTTCCCATTATGACATAATACATACACAGTGATGACACCGCTATGTTGTATCATAATGATCCATTGACTTTTTGAATCTCTTTAAGTATGCAATGACGATCCTTAAAACCTGCATTGGAACTGGGATATTCTTTTATGAAATAATGAGTCTGGAGTTACTGCACCAATAAATCCTTCAGGTCAGAAAAAAATCAATTTTTCTAGAAGCAGTAAGCACCTCTCCAATTTCTTTCAGTTCCACACCAACGAAAATCATATAATTCATCTCATAATAAGTCTTCAAAGGCACCAGAGTTCTCCCAGGACTAAAATCTACACAGAAATATATCATAGGTTGAAAATGCTAACATAGAACAATATTATTTTCTAAAACTCCAAAAGATACTTTGCCAAGTAAGCAAGGAGTAATAGTTTCTGAATAAGAATAACATCTGTTAAGTTGTTTTATATTTTAGAACAGAGTCAGTCTTCTTTGTAATAATGAATGACTCGGTGTATCCCATAATAATGAGTATTAACTTGAGTGCAGCTACTTCCAGAAAGCACAGCCATTTGAGTGAGGCAAGGCAGGAATTATACCAAGCTTCAAGAGATGTAAGTTCAGAGGACTAGGCACTTAAAGGACTTGAAACTCATTCTCAAAGTGCTCACCGTTTGTAACACAGAACGTTTAGCGTGTAAAAATATAAAGATTGTCACAGTAACATACGATCACTCTAAACTAGAGACATTTCAGAGTAGATTTTAAAATGACATAGGAGTGTGCAGTATGTTTACAAAGACTTGAGACTGATTTCACTTAGATGTAATAACACTTGAAAGAACAGATGATCAAGATTGTAATTTCCTCTGTGATTAGGTACTATTCTTTAAATGGTACTTTTAAAAGGAAGTAAACCCCAAAACTAGTAATCTCATTAGATGTTGGCTACAAATCTTGAGCTAGGCTGAAATTAGTTCTGCTGTATCTTCAATGCCTTTTTTGCTGAAAAGAAGTCACTGAATTCTGGCGAAGAATATTTCTGTTTATTTATAAGCAATAGACTACAGCCAGATGGTAACTGGTGAGATCTACAATAACTGGACAGTCTGTACATTTTTAGGGTGCATTGGTTCACAGAAGGTAATGTAAATTGTAACCAGATTAAGTTGGTGTTCATAATCTCAATTTAAAATTCATGAAACCCATTGGATTTAGCAATGGTACCTGGAGAGGCTAAAATATTCAGCTTTAAGGCTAAAGGAAGCTAGCATGGTTCCAAATAGCTGTATCACTTAAAAGGCTACATCCATCAACAACTTAATTTCAGAATGGATCACGAATCATAGTCAGAAGACTGAGAACCTCTGGTATTCGTAGACTCATTAGTTTACAGGCCTATGGCAGCAGCCATTCTGTAGGGTGCTGTTTCTAGGTTTCATCTGTAACATAGAAATGATAATGATTTGATCTCCTCTTTCCTTATTTTTTAAAAACTTTGGTCTTAAGATATTTCTTTGAATTCTTACAGCTGTTAATATAAAGATCTTCTCTCCTCAGTGGGGGTAATGCTATGCAAATGAATGTAATTGACAACAATCTGTCATATTTTATCATATATTTCGAATTCTACTTAAAAAGAAACTGTTTTGGTAAAGATAGCAAAAATCAATAATTCATGAGTAAAGTTCTTCACTGAGATAAATATAGTCATTGCTTGTAATGGATTTTGGCCTTGCACGTTTGATTCTTTCCACATTTCCTCTTAATTCCACTCAGACTTTCAGCACTTGAATCTCAATCAGTAAATCCCTCTGATTTTCTTCAAATAGACTCACACTTTGAGAGTATCAGAAGAACGTTGTTTTTTACTTTTTTATATTGAACAACCAGTGACTTTTGAAGTATCTTTCCTTACCTTATAAATTGCTCATTTAAGGTTTATAGGGAAAGACATATATTCCTCTTCATTCCTCTATAATATATTAAACAGTGCTGTTTTACTGTACGTGACAGGGGTAGTTTTTAAAGCGAGAATCTAAAGAAGTTGCATCTGGGCTTTTACATTACTATATGCAAGATGTGGAAGAGTTTCCAAAAACACATCAGTCACTTCAGACCTCTTAAAATGTAACCCTTTGTTCCTGTAGAATCGAGTTACTATTATTAAGGATGATGAGGTTGTCACATAATTTCTGCGCTCCTCTTTTCTTGATGAAGGGATTTGTAGCAACTCTGCAAACGTCTTACTGTGCATTTCTCAGTCCGTCTGCTCTATTGCTAAAGGAAATCTGTCGGATAAATAAATAAATGACAAGGACTAGTTGTACTCTATTACTCATTTAACCTAAAGTTTTGCTCATTTTTCCCTAAGATCTGAAGACATTGCTTCAGTAGCAAAGACTGTGACTCAGGTTTGCAGTCACAATGAAGAGCCCTCAAAGAGACTTGGACTGAGAACACCAAATGCTGTAGTTCGGGGATCTGCAATGAAACCAAATAAAGCCCAACCTCTTGGCTTCTTCCTAACTCTTTCCAGGTGAAAAGGATATTTTGCTGAGGCCACTCTGTGGTTTGCTATTTCAGTAATTATGCCTTTCCCTAGCGTGTGAATAGGCAATAATTTTAAGGACTCCAAAGTTTTAGCTACCACTCTCAGCAATGAACTTAGCCAGAAAACTCAGTTGTAAGGGAAAAATCCAATCCTGTGAAGGATTTTGAATGCTGTTTTTCTCTTGTTCAGAATTAATCCTCAATTCAACTGGAGAGATACAATGATGTGAAAGATAACTTTTTTGTTTTATATCTCTTTGAACTGAATACTGGGGTTTATGCTTCTTAATATATTGCTTAGAAGTATAGAGAAATGGAAAAAATAAAGCAAAAAGGACATGATTAATTTGAGGCTGTTCAGAGACATCAATGATTATCGTCATTGAAAAAAACAAAACAAACCCTCGTTGCCTAAATAATTTCTTTTACCCAGTTTATTTCTTTTGATTGAACTGTATTTTCCCCTAGGAAGTATCATGGCCAGCCAGAACAGGGAAGTATACCTGTACTCAGGTCTGGTGAGGCCACACTTTGAATACCATGTTCAGTTCTGGCCTCCTCACTAGAAGACAGACACTGAGGTGCTGGAGCATATCCAGAGATGGGTGATGAAGCTGGTGAAGGGTCTGGAGAACAAGGCTGATGAGGACCAGTTTTGAGGGAGCTGGGGTTGTTTAGCCTGGAGAAGAAGAGGCTCAGAGGACACCTTTTTGCTCTCTTACAGCTTCCTGAGATGAGGCTGGGGAGAGATGGAAGTCAGTCTCTTCTTCCAAGTAATAGTGATAAGAGGAAATGGCCTCAAGTTGTACCAAGGAGCTTTAGATCAGATATTAGGAAAAACTTCGTCAAAAGGGTTGTTAAACACTGGAACAAGCTGCCTAGGAAAGTAGCAGAGTCATCATCTCTGAAGATATTTAAAAGCCACGTACTGGTGCTGAGGGAGATGGTTTAGTGGTGAGCTTGGCAGTGTTAGATTAGTAGCTGAACTCAATGATCTTAAAGGTTTTCTTTTTCTAACCAAAATCTATGATTCTATGAAATAGTTAAAATGTTTCAGATCAGTTTTTTGTATTACACTGTGGACTTTGATTTCAAAGGTGTAGGTTTAGATCACCACTTCTCATAATCTCAAATCTATATCGTGTACCTGAGATTGGTTAAATTTGCCCTTTCACCTGATGTATGCTCTCAAGCGATGAGATTTTATTTTCTTGATGTATTCATTGTTCAGAGCAGAAAAGAGAACATGAAGTACCCTGAGTTACTATCTATGCTATAACATTGTCATTACTGTCATCCAGTTACTATTTCTGTATTAAGTGGTTTCTGTTCTCAAATTCTCCATTCATCTTTAATAGAAAAAATTCTGTAGGGAGCCAATTTAACAGAATCAAGCACAACAAAATGTATATAAATAGCCAGGCATAATAGGTCAGGTTGTTAACAATCAAATTAGAATATATCATGAATAAAGATGAGACATGATTTCTTTCTGTGGCAGATTGGTCCCTCTGTAGTTAAATTTGAGGTAGAATTTAAAAATTTTTGCAAAATCTTTTCCTAACCCATCTTTCTCTCACTTCTTTTTCTTCTATGATGCAAACTAATTTGCTATGGAAGACATTTTTTCCTTGGCACACCTTTCTTTCTATAGCTGAGTAAAATTACTCACTAAAATTTCAGCCTCTCACTCTCCCATTCTCATAATACAGAATAATCGTATCATGCAATCTGTTTCTAAGGAGAGCATATTCACAAGCCATTATGATGACTTCACAGAAGAGAATAAGGGGAACGGATTTAAATGTAATTTTGTTTCCTAATTTGTGAAGACAACAATAGAGATAGAGCTGTGTCTTGGTGCAGGAATGTTATCCTGAAGGGATTCAGCTGAATGCTGTATGGCAAAGAAAAGCTATTTTTAATGTTTGCCTGAGTTATTTGGTTTGGTCATAACTTATTTGTGTACTTCAGTGAAGAGCAGGACCCTACATACTACAGTAGAAATGTCTAATGTTTTGAGAAAGTCTCTGCATGTGTTAAAATCTTGTTATTAGTACTGCATGCAATGATTAATGAGCGTGAATATTGCTCACTAATCATGATTCTAGTGATGTACTGTCTTGCTTAACTAACAAGAATTATATTCAAATGTGCATAAAAAATTATTTTCATACTCAAATCTTTTCTCTCCTAGGCTCAGCTTGCAACATTGGGCAACTGCTTTACCTTAGCTAGCATTAGCCTGAGAAAAGAAAATAATCAGAAAACAGAAGAAAGTTATGCAGATACATGACTAGCTAGCAAGTCTATAAAATGAGTTGTTACTATTAAGTTCTCAATTGTGATTAATAAGAGGGGAAAAAAAAGTCTGAAGCTTTTTGATTGCAATGCAATCTACATCTTTAGGTTTGCTACAAACAAAATAAATACAGAAGGATACCAGCATAACAGGAAGATACTAAATGTGTGTTTGCTGGCACCCAGAATTATTTTGACACAGTAGTTTACTTCTGTCTGTTAATACCAACACTTGTTACTGTTAAATGTCTAGCCTGAAAGTTTGTCTTTGCTCTGCCTCCTAAATTTCTGTGAGATCTTGCTCAGTTATCAGTTGGCAGTTTGTTATTGCTAGAGATGAGCCAGAAAGCTAAAATTGCTACCCTGTTATCCTGGGAAGGGCTGTGAGACAAAGTTTCCTTTGGAGATGTGAGTTGGTCCCTTTAGAGGTGAATATTCCCAGGTGGGTGTGGGAGATTTACTGCATCCTGAATTACCAAACCCAGGAATTAAGTGCTATGTCCTTTGAAGCAATAATGTGCCTTGTCTGTGACACTTGCTTCATCGTTATTGTTATATTGTCACAGAATCTCAAGGGCTGGAAAGGATCTTGGAAGATTATCCAGTCCAACCCCTCTGCTAGAGCAGGGCCACCTAGAGTAGGTCACACAGGAACTCGTTCAGGTGGGTTTTGAATGTCTCCAGAGACAGAGGCTCCATAGCCCATCTGGGCAGCCCTCACAGTGAAGAAATTCTTCCTTGTGTTTCCTTGAAACCTCTTATCTTCCAGCTTGTACCTGTTGCCCCTTGTCATTTCAATGGACCCAAATGAGAACAGCCTGCTTGATTCTCCTGACACCTGCTCTTTATGTATTTGTAAACGTTAATGAGGTTACCCCTCAGTCTCCTCCAAGCTAAAGCTACCTTAGCCTTTCATCCTAAGGGAGATCCTCCACTTCTTTCATCATCTTTGTGGGCCTGCACTGAACTGTTTCCAGCAGCTCCCTGTCCTTCTTGAACAGAGGGGCTCAGAACTGAACAGAACATTCCAGATGCAGAGGGGGAAAGTTAAACATGGGAGTCTGGATTTGTTGTCAGTTCCCCTCTACCTGGTACAATACAAATAGAGAGAGTAGAAGAACCTTTTTTAAATCATATTCTTTCTTCTTGCATTCACCTGAAAAAGAGAAAGATGTGCTCCTAGTTTGAAGCCTATTTCAATTTTGTTTTGGCTTATGAGCTTTTAATAAGCTAATTAATTATTTTCCTGATCTCTGAACTTGTATGCGTTCAGTTGGAAGCTGGTTTTAACTAATGAAAAATTCAATGCCAGTTAAACCCATTTCTTCATGCCAGAAGCCACCTATGCTTTCCAGCTCATCAAAGGTCCTAGCTACTCTTTTAAACTGGTGGGATTGTGTGACTGAAAAATCACAGGTCTGATAATCTGTAAAGCAATAACAAAACCATTAGTGGCTAACCCTGGGAATTCAGGGGTGACAGGGGAAGAATGAGCACAGTCCATGCCTTAGTGAAAGACAAATGACTAGGGACTTGTAACTCTATGTAATTTTAAACCCAGTATAAATTGTGGGATAAATAATCATGGAAGCGGTACATAAGAATGTGAACGTAAGGATGGAGTTGGAACACAATGTGCAGATGAATAACAACTACTTGGATTTGTGAAGAATAATGCATGCCAGGCTAATTAATTTCCTAGGCTACGTTTTAATAGGTCACAGCTGGCATCCAAAAAGCAGTCCATTACATTTGGCACCAGCTTTTCTGTGGAGTAAGATGTTGAAGGTAAGGTTTGACAAGAGTGCAGAAATGTTTGAAACGTGGGAGAATGGTAGGAGATATGAGCTGGGTGGAGACAGGATGACTTGGAAAGAAAGGTTGGTTCTTGAGAGGTAGGAAAAAAAAAATACTCAGAGGAGGTAACAAGTGAGGAGGCTATCATATGGTAAGCCTACGGCTTTACCTTGGGGTGGGGACTCTCTCTGATGGTAGTAGAAACAGAATTTTTTAAAGCATGACTTGTCTGGCAATGCGAAAGGCTGTTCTCTAGGCCTATAGCAGGACTCGAGTATAGGACTCAGGCATTTGCTGTTTCCTTTGGAGGGGAGGTTTTTTTTTGTTTGGTTTTTTTTTTTTTTTCTGAACCTTAGCATGGGTGATGGGTGATGGAGTTGCAGCAGCCTTGAGTAAGAAAGTCTTAAGCATTCTCATTGTATAAGTTTGCTAGGTCAGCCAAGATATACATAACTTTTTTGGTTTTTTACCTTTTCATGATATAGCTCTCATCTGGTTTAAAGATAATGAAAAAATCTTGAATCATTTTTCCACTGGAAGATGTTTTCCTTGAATAGAAATGTAAGCCCATTTGTTTTTGAAATTGTTTCCTGCCTCAAGGAATACTTTTTTTTAATGAAAGAACTTATAGAAAACATTAAGAAAAAATCATGTGGTCTCTTGGTTGGGAACTACCATTTCAGAGCAAGTTCCTCAGAAGTGTTGTTGAAGAGCTAAACCTAAAGATCATGTCTACACAGAAGTCATTATGCAAGCACAGTATTTCTCAAGAGATTGTCCATTTGCAAGATAGAAGTCACTGGAAGTGGATGTAAAAGGTACAACAATCAGGAGGGAGAAATTGTCTTTGGTCTTTCTTTAACAGACCTCTAAGCCCATTGGGGCCATTCATCACAGTAAAACTAAGGTCACAGTGTGTAACACAGAGATGAGAGAATTACATTGGACAAACTGCTATGCCTAACTGCAGACTTTCTGAAGAACCCAAGATAGTCAGTCCTTACTAATTGCTGCTAGCTCAGCTTTCTCCATCAAGCTAGACATGCTTTTTCCAAGCAGATGCCTCCCATAAGAATGAAATCTCATTTTTAATGATTCCAGTGGTCAGCTGTTCCAAGCAGGTGAGCTTTACATAATGTTCTAGTTTCTTTTCTTCCATGTCTATATTAACCACTTTCATTCTTTTTGTTCCTTTTCATCTGCCAGGGAACAGGTGTAGGGAAAGAGTAACTTTTTTTTCCAAGTTCCAACTGGTGAGTTTCCAAGAAAAGTTACTCTTTTTTTTTGCTGTTTGAAAGAAAAGTAAAATCCAATAAATTCCTGCAAGGAAATTGTTTCACAAAGAATGCAGTGTTAATGCAATAAAATGTAATCATACTGAAAAATCTGTAGTGAATTAGAGTTCTGTTGGGTTCTCAGTTTGTCTCCAAGTTGTTCTGTTAGATGATGTCCCATGGGACATAAAATAAATGTCATATTTCTTAAAGGTTTGTGAAACGTGTCAGGAACTTCTGACACATTCTGGAGAAATATGCTCATTCCCTTTCTATGATCTCTGTGACATTACTATGGCCCTGTGATGGACCTATAGGTCCTCTACCTTCTTGAAGAAACGTTGCCACATGCAGATGCTTTAGATGACAGCAGAAACTATCCTTTTTAAGGACCCTCTTAGAAGTCTTCAGGCAGTGAATCTATTGAGCATAATGCAAATAGGCATCTATCTATTGTCAAATATAGTTCAAGAGAACCCTAAGAAATGTTCTTAATCTAAATAGCCCAGACAGTCCATCTAGATTACAACTAAGGTCCCTGTAATGCACATTGAGGCAAATCCTTATATGATGGTTTAAAATCTATATCAAAATTCCTAAGAGAAACTCTAAATACAAAACAGAAGAGAGGAAGGATCCAATGAGGTAGAAAAGCCTGACCTAATTTCTCATATTAGATGTTAGCTGTTCTCCACAACTGGCAAATATGTTCCATGTGCCAGTACAAGGTTTGCAAGCTAAATATTCTTAAGACAAGAATCCACCTTCTTGTTCTTTTATTTGTGTTTTTACCCTTATCTATATTTTACAGTCTTCTTGCTCTTTTTACTTGTTTCTTTTAAGAAGTCTTTTCATCATACTGAGTCTGATGTCAGAACATTATTCTCTCCTAAGATTCTTTTACTTCCTTGTCAACTTAGTGTATCAGTACAGTCTGTCTTTTAGTCAGAAAGACAAAGTGCAGGATGCAAGGCACCAGGTTTTAGGGTCTAGGCTTTTATAAAAGTTAAAATAGTGTTTCATTCCAGCATAAGGTTCTTACTGACAAAAGACAGACATTGTTTCTTTACTACAGGAACTGCAAAAATTCTGTTAAGTTGGACAAAGGGCTTCTGAGCTTTTACCTGTGTTGGCTAAAATCTGGTTTCCTTTGAATTCCCGTCTTATAGAAGATTACAGAGTGCTTGAATGCTTCATTGATATGAAAGGGGAAGGAGGGTAAATAAACCTCCCAAAGGTTATTGTGCTCAAATGCCTGTCAATGCACACAAACTGCTGCAGTTTCTCTATATTGATTGGTTTCTCCATATCAATTTCTCTATGTCATATCATATCTAATTTTGGCATGAAACTATCATTGTCATAAAAGACATCTCAGTTAAGATCAAGAAGGAAAGGAAGCTCTCCTCACTTTTCAGATATTGTAACCTGGAGGCTTTTTGTGCTTCTTTTGAAAACAGAATATGGCAGTTTGCCTCATCTCCAAGTTCACCTTGGCAGCAGACCCAAGACACTCTACTGTTTTATAAAAAATCAGAGGTTAAGACAACAGGTAAATAATGTATGTAAGAGAGAAAACTCTTTTAAGGCTGCTTTGCTATTTGGGAATATCAAGATATATTCCTTTTTTATTGCAAACACATAAATATTCATCTGTATGGTTTGCTTCTGCTTCTATTTAAGATACAAGGGGTCAAAAGAGTACTCTATGTAATACTCAGAAATTCTCTGAGGTAATTGTTAAATCCTAAGCTACTTATCTGATGCCTTGCTTTGCTGTTCAAGAGCCTTGCTGACCATGACTAATTTGTCTTCAAGTTCCATTGAAATGTCTCAGACTCCTTGAAAGAGCTATGTCTAATAATATATTACAAAAACAATCCCTTCTTTTGGTTTTTTACTTTTGATTATTGGCATTTTACCAATAGTCTGAATTAAAAAAAAAAAAATACAACTGACAGGTTAAAACATTATTTTATATATTCATGAATAGAGACGTGAGAGTCATAAATACTACCTTTTAGTAACATTGTTAACAGCTACCTGAAAGCAGCTTGATACAGAATCATAGAATGGTAGGGTTGGAGGGGACCTTTAGACATCATCAAGTCCAACTCCCCTGCAGAAGTAGGTTCACTTAGTGGCATAGGAACATGTCCAGGCAGGTCTTGAAGACCTCCAAGGAAGGAGACTCCACAACTTCTTTAGGCAGCCTGTTCCACTACTCCGTCGCCCTCACAGTGAATGGTGTAACTCCAAGTTACACAATCTCTCAGCACGATCTTATTCAACAGAAATTTAGACACTTTTATATCTTGATACCAGCCACAGTGCTAACCAGTAAGTTTTCCCCACAATGTGATTTTGTTGGCAGTCCACTCTACAACTTCTGTTGTAGTAAATGTCAGAAAAAGAGAATCCACAAAAGATCAATATAATAGTTTCCCATTAGAAAGGAAGCATTAGTCAATTCACTCTTGAGATGCAGAGTATAACAAGGAAAGGAAACTGCAGAGTCCAAACCAGTAAAGAAAACTTTAGATCGTTCTCATAAAATCTGAGAAAAATTGTAATAGAGAACCAAAGGAGACAGAACTGGAAAATACTCGGTGCCATTATCTCACTTTTTACTCTCTTTTTTTTTGAGCAAATACTATTTTTTTCCCCCTCTACAAGAATTCTTAAGAAATGTCTTCAATATTCTTTATGTGCTAATACTTATTAATGCCAGTTGGCTTTTTAAGGAAACCCTCTTCCAGTACAAATGCCGTGTACAACCTAAAAATAAGCTTGGTTTAGTTAAATATACACATACAATGCCCATCCTAACAGTTTTCTTTGAATGGGTTCATGTTTACGTTTTGACATGCAGTGACTATTCCATTGATATTTTACTCATATTAATGTATATTTATGTTCTGCATCACATCACGGACATTTGAAAGTGGATAATAGGTTGCTTCAGTTTGTGTCCTAGTGCTTCATTCTTGTTAGCTAGTTAAAATAGAGCTGTAAAAGGAAGTTTGAATAAATCCTCAACTTATTCTTGATGGATGTAGACTAGAATTCAAATGTTCACACCTGATATTTCTAAGAACATTTAATTTTTCTCTCTGCACCTCATTGTTTGACATATAAGTCAAAAGGCAACTGTTTGGAGATTCATTTACCTTGGATACAAGACTTAAGTCAGCTTTGAATGAGTCTGAGCTACTTATTGGTTGAATTTGCCTGTGCTTTGAATGTCAAGGAGAAATAATGGAATGAATAAGGCAAGTGGTTGTTAAACAATGCTTTGGCAGCCTTTGCAGCTTCAGTGAACCTTGTTTCATGTTTAGACATAAATAGATCCCTCAGAAGTTGGAGATTTTTTTTTTTCATTTTATTAGTTTCTAGGAGAAAAACATCTGAAAACAAATAATGGAGGAAATAAATGGAAGTAGCAGTAACAATATTCTACAACGTAAGAATGCAAAAGTTTGTAAAAAAAGTGTTTGGAAACAGAATTACACTGTTCCATGCCAGTAATGCTGGAACATAGTGCTTCAATTTCATGAAGAGGAATTGTGGAGAAAAAAAGATATCCCTAAAGAAATCATAGATTTCAACAGACTGTCAGTATTTTACTAAGCCAAAAAAGTTCTCAATTCTTGATAGGTTATTTAGATAAAACATCACAATGTTACTAGAAATTTTAATGACCAAGAAACAGAATAAATGTTAGAAATATTTGTTTCAGGAAAAGGCAAAACTTTGATCAGGAAAGTTTGAAAAACTATTCCTTGGCCAGATTGTTCTTTATGCATGTGCACCTTGAGCACTGTGGGTATCTGTAAGCAGACCTTTGAGGGGTCTCCCAAAAACAAATAAACCAACCCAAACCTTCAAGCTTCCCACAACAAACAGCTCATGAGCAACATTGATAAAAATAAGAAAATACACTTCTTTTCATTGAGAGACAAGGTTGATCAAGCTCAACTAGATCACTGTGATTGTTATACAGCATAATCAGAAATATACATTTACATGATCTATTCTTGGCATGTTGCAAACTTCCAATATTCATGTCAGAGATTGACTGAGTATATGGCTGTAAACCTTCACTTGCTTACCAGCAAGATGTTCACCAAAGCCTTGTGAACTAGATTGAGTGGATTTCGTATCTTGTTCTCTTCAAACATTTCATAATGTCAATAAAGCTATAAGTGCTCTGTACTAATGAGGCCCTGGTACAGAGCGTGTTTTTTTTTTTTTTTGGCTGACCATCACCAGGCTAATCCGTTTTGTCCTTTCATCTTGGTATGTCTTGACACTTAGCCAAAAAAAGAGTCACTTTTGGTGCTAACTTTCTGCAAGCAATCTTGTGTTATGCTTTACCATTATGCCACTTGCCTTAACATGCAGAAAACTTTCATATCTTTGCATCTATGAATATTCAGAACTCAATTTAATAACTTAGGTGGGGTTCCTGTTGCTGATTTTTTTCTTCTTTAGTATTCAGTCACTCTAAACAAAAGAGTGGAGGAGGTAGGGGAAAATTTCCTCTAGTATCTGGTGATATTTGTGTAGCAAACGTATGATAATCACCTTTGAGTTACCTCTGCTGTAGATATTGTGGCCAAATTTTCAGGGAGAGATTATTCAATGCAGAAAATATTTTTAACTTTGGCTTTGTGAATTTGAAACAAGATGGAACTAGAAAGTTCTGCAGAAGGCTATGGTATCAAAAGTGTATGTTTTAAGTAGTAAACACAAAACTATGAAGGTTTTGAGCAACTTCCCCAGTATTGCTGTACTGTTTGTTAAACCAGAGAAGAAGCTTTTGATTTCCCTTACTCTTCACTGAATACCTCAGAAGACCTCCATGCTCACCTAGTCTGTTAAGAGTCTAATCCTAGACTAAAAGCTTCTAAAAGAAGCTTTTAAAAGATTTTTAACTGGCCAATGTATCTTCACATCTGTACACAATTTGCAGTGCAGTCAGTTGTAACACATCTGTGCTTCAGTGAGCACTGAAGACCTTTACCCTGTGGAAGTACCTAACTACTCAACCAAACCAACAAGTCAGCCACGTGTGCAGCTAAGTTTTTGATCTAGTACCAATAACTTTTGCTACCCTTGTTTAGGAGGGGTTCCATCAGGTTAGAGAGCTGTTGTCTCCTGTCTCTAGTACCTTGTGTATTCAGACTTTGATTTTTTTCATGGTTTCTCATCCTCTTTGAGTGTGTGTATGTCTGTAAGAGTTTATTTGCAGTTCTGCAGCAATAGAATTACTTATACATTACCATGCACTGAAATTATTTTTACTTTAGTTTGATATATGAGAGTGTTCTGTATGTGCACTTTTCATTCTCAGAGCCTACTGTAAGCTTAATTAAACTTCTGCAAGGTTTGAAAAACCCCAACCTCTAAATAATAAATAATTTATTAAAATAATAAATAAGTAATTGTAGGAATTATACATATGTGCTTCCCTTAGGTCTCTACAGCTCTATTTTAATTAAGGCTAAGGTTCTTATTTGAATAAATGAATGATAATAGGGTTGGGATTTTCTTAAAAAAGTCATACTGATTCCTTCTCTATTGCTTTTACAGAGAAAGTTTATTAAAAAGAATGGAGTGTTTCTGACAGATTTTTGATACTTGGCAAATGTAATCTGTGTTCTGCTAGAAATCTAATTTTCTAGATTAGTGAATCACATCTGATATTGCAAATGAGAAAATGGTTATTACTTTGATAGCATAGCATGGAAGAAAATGTGAGTAACATGGATATTTTTCTTGGGTCATTGTTTCAGTGTTATTAGTGCCTAATATGCTGCAGCTATACAGTGCTTCCGAATATTGTGTATGTATTTAGTCAAAGTTTTGTTTTCTTGGTAGAATAAAAGAGTTTTTTATAAGATACAGAAACATCATCAAGCTGTACAATGTAGCAGATAGCATTTTCATTTTTTCTTTACAAAATTGGTTACAAGATTTAGATGGATTCATAAAAGAGGTAATTAAATCAGAGAATTAAAAGTGGAAGATCTCCACTATTTTCTAGACAGCACTGGAAAACTTTGCTTTTAATAAATCTATCTAGCCTGCATTTTATAGAAAAATTGCAACTTATACTGTATTTCTGCCAGAAGAATTGAGGATAATTCTGGTATTTTGAGCTGTAATCACTCTTACAGTAATATCTGTTTTCTGTCTCTGAACTGAACATCCTACACACTGAGCAACCAAGTCATAGGATTGTTTTTGAGAATGCAACCTTGCAGATTCCCAGTGCTAAGACAGTTTTACTTGGTTGCAAGCTTGTTTTTCACATGTTATTGCTGTTTTATTTCCTATTAGTACAATGCATAACAGTATGCAAATAAGTGAAATACAAAGGCACTGATTAATACATAAGTTCTTCTTTAACGAGCTAAAATACATGACTATAGTCAAATTGTTGTGTGGTACCATTTTCCTTTTATAACTGTGATATCATTAGGTCTTGCACAGTAGGTATTTCCCATGAAATGACTATGAGGTGTTCGTCCCTCTCAGTAGACAGTTCAGAGTACCATTGCCAACAAAGTCTCCCTTCAGTTATTGGCTGTGGTCTCTTTTTCCACCAGTCAACAAACATTTGGCCTCACACTGAACTTTATACATATTCTTAAGCACTCAGCTAATAAGAAATTAACTGGAAATGCGCTGCAGCACTTATATGAATCAGATAGTGCCCTCTTTCATTTGCAAGTTCCAGTCACGTTTCCTTTTAATATTCTTCCTTTTAACATTCTTCACAGGTCATAAAATGAGGGTTCTTTTTCTCATTTCGATTGCCTTTCTAGCCTTCTCTCATAAACTGAATTTCTTTCTTTGACTCTCTTTGTAATAGACAGTCTCTTATGCTTATGCATTATCCATGTTACATCTTTATTATTAACCAAATACCTTTCTTTTCAAAAATTGTTACCCATCAGGTGTTCACATAATGCAGTAATGATAGTGTCTGTATAGAATAATACAAACATAAAATGAAAAGAGATTCAAATGAATTAATGTTTAGAAATGATCACTCAAAGGGTTTAGCCCTTTTAAGAGGCTATCACAGTATGCATGCTGAGTAAATCTCATTGACTTAATAGGAAAGTGGTTAGATCAAAGGAAAAGAGGATTGCACAGCATTTTAAGACATAATTTTCTACATTCTTTTACCCCAGCTCTACATCATCTTTATCTAATCAATATTGAAAAATGTCTGTCTAACCTGTTGTTAAAAACCTTCAGTGCTTTGATGTTCCTGATAGTTTTCCTATGTCATCTCAATCTTTCTGACCTCACTTACACTCATTACATCTTATAAAGCAAACAAAATTCTCTTTTTATAAGGGCCTTTTATATAGCTCAGGATTTACCATGTCTTTCTTCATGCTAAACATCAATTTTCTTCAGGGATTGTGTTTTCTTTTGGTTTCATATTACTAAATCCAGAAAAGTGCATTGAGAAAAATGAATGGGGGAACTGTGGGATTGTTTGTGGTCCTAAATTGATGAAAGCAATTTTTCCACAATGCATATGCAAGCAGATTTTTTTTTGTATGATTGAGGGCTCAAACCTGTGTGCCTGTGTGAAATGACACCTGAATTTTCTTTCTGATTATGTTTTTTTTTGGGTTTTGAAGTTTCTTTTGATTGGTTGTGGTTTTTTCTAATTAGAAAAAAAAAAGTACTTATTTTTCTGGATTTTTTCTTAATTGTCTTGTTTTGTTGTCTGTATTTGATAGCGAAAGAACATAAAGGAAAAAGCTAGTACTTTTTATTATGAAATAACCTTTAGCCTCTACCTGCATAAGCAGAAAATATGAAACTGGGGGTAAAGCTTACTAGGCTATGCAGATAGATTTTTTTTTTTTTAAATAGTCTTTAAATATATCAATTCTTTTCAGTGAATGGGGTTTTTTGTGTTTTTTAAAGGATAAAATTTATCTGCTCCTATAGATTCTTGTAAGTTTTGTGGGTAGAGGCAGGAGTAGAGGCTCCATGGAGCAGCTGAAAGGGCAGAAGAGTTGGATCCAGTGTCGTTCTTTGGGGGGAAAACTTCTCCTCCTCTGCAATAACCCCAAGAGAAGATTATGCCCTTTTAGTCCCTCATGTTCAGATATGCCAGGATTTCTTCTGTGCTTACTCTGAGAGCAGGAAAAGAAATGATGCTTACAATCCAGTCGATTTCAGAGAACAAAAACAGTTTAGTCTAATAAAGTAGATTGTTACAAAGATGCATAGAGGGAAGAGATAAAGTAAAAGATAATGCAGATTAGAAACCAGGTTCATATTTGTAACAGTAAGAGGCTAACCACTAAAATGATGCGGGGAGATAGTAGATTTTCCATCTTTTGATGTTTTTGTTAGTCTAAGCACCTTTCCAGAAAATGGACTTTTGCCACCATCTAAGCCTTGATACAGCTCAACTTTATGGCCTGTGCTATGAAGGGGGTCAGATGTAGCTGAGATAGGATAAGTAGCTGTCCATGTGGACAGGTGAATATTTTCCTAGTCTTTGGATGGCTTTGTTCACAGGCTACTTAGCTTCAAAGGCTAAGCTGAGTACCAATTAAAGGCAACAACGGCTGAGTGCTGTCAGTGATCAACATAATCGTGGTTCATTACATGTTATAACAGATTTTGCAGACTTAGAGTTGTGGTGGGGTGGCTTGTCGTTTTTGGGTTTGATTCCTTTGTCAATCCCCATACTCTTAGTAGCAACTGAGTTTATGTGAGTTATGTACAAGACCATCAAAATCACCAAGTGTTCCAGAAGTGGCTCTGACAGAGCCTCTGGTGTGCTTGGTAGTTTCCAGTTACTTGTTACACAATGGGTCAACATGAGCAATAATTAAAAGCTTTTTATATCCAGGAGACTCCTTAACATTTTTACTTTTACTACTTGCCTGTTCTAATTGTTGTAGCTGTCTGTGGGCTAAAGTTTAATATCAGCTCTAATTTCCTCTTCTTTTCTTTTTCCCTGTAAAATGCACTAATCTAAATGTATTTTGTCATTTATTTTCTAAACTTATGTGGGATCAGTTCTAGTATCTCAGTAATCAATAAATTATACTTATCACCATTTAAAAAAAAAACAGTCCCCAAACAAACCGGAATAATATTCTTAACTTTTCTTTCACTGCTAACAACTACAGCTCAATCATCCAGAATTCAATCTTCACTCTTCAATTCATATCTTGAGTTCAAGAAGAGGACCAGGATCTAGTGTAGCAACTGAAGCTCTGTTAATTTAATAACAGGCAAAAATCTGATCATCTAATACTTGGACCCATTTCTGAGCTTTAATCTTAGTTCATATAATGCCATGAGAAAAAAAAATGCCTTGATTATAGAAAGGCTGCACTGGGTGGAACTAGTGCTCTATCTGCTTGACATACAGTCTCTTATAGAGGCTGTAGGTGGGTACCTAGGCTAAGGTAAATAAAAGGCAAGAACATATAATTGTTCCCCTTAATCTCTTCAGTAATTTCCAGATAAGGAACTCTGGGAGCTGGATATGATTTCTGTGGATGTAGTAACTGTCAATGTATTTTTAAGCTCAGATAAACTTTCAAAACCTACAGAAGCCTTTGGCAGAGCTGGTGACATATCTCCTACTATATATTAGGTGCAAAGGTACAAAAAATGTAGAAAATATTATGCTGGATTTTCTAAACTATGGTGTGCATTCACTATTGTATCATGTTGTGTTAGCATCCCATTCCCAAAATACTAGGAGGAGACTAGAGAAGAGGAGAAAGAAGTACGCAGATCACAAATCCTTTGATTCATAATTATGTATATAGTGTGTAGAAAAGTTGTAAATGGTGTGTTTTTCTATTGTGTCTTATAACTCCCAAATGAGAGACTTAATCCAGTTTCTATGCTACCTACTAGACAGTGGGTTTGGTTGGAATTTGCAATGAGGATCACAAATATATCTGGACTTATTAGATTATAACAATTTTGTCAGAGAATATGAAACCTTTTATTTCAGAACTGAAGCTAATCTGTTGTGTACTCTGGCTCATTCCTTTCCCAGATGTGGTAGAGAGGTCATGCCATATAGGTGAGGCATCTGCTGTTGTGGTGACAGCTATGAGCCAACAAGAAATTCTCTGCTCACTCTGTCATTCTTCATTTGGGCTACTTTTAAAAATATAATAAAATTATTTCAAAGGCATTGTCTTTAAAAGCCTTTCAAAGCTAACACATGAAAGTTTCAGACACATGGATTTAAAACTTTAGCAAAATGAGCAGGTAGAGTAAAAATACCAAACCTTTGCCCCCTACTTTGCACTCGTCATGAGCAGAGCAGCAGATACTTCTCCACGCACTCCTAGATGAGAAACAAATCTGGCAGTTATGAAAAGCAATATAAAGTATCCATTTTTTCTGATCACAATGCACAACATTTACTGCAGTGTAGCAATTTGAAAAAAAACTATTTAAAGACTACAAGTTTACTATTGCTATTAGTACCTTCCTGCAAGTTTCAAAATTTAATTTGTGGCTATAATAACAAAAATATTTTCCAAACAACAGCAGAGGAAAAATTGCTTGAGATCTTGGATTTACTAATTCCACTATCCCAGGACATGTTCAATGCGTGAGATAACACATGTCATGTTACCTCTCTAGTGAAAACAAGTAGCATTATATGACTTTCAGTTTCTTTTAATCATAGTTGTTTGTGTGGTTTCCAGCTGGTCGGGAGAAAATATCTGCTAGATGGTACACTGAACATGTTCACAGTAAATAACAGTTTTTTCCTTGAAAAGGTAAAGGAGGGCTAAGTATAGGCAGAGGGGAGCTGGAGTTTTGAGAGAGCAATCAGACTTTTCTGTTCACAGAATCACTTAGGCAAATGTTTAAAATCCCAATGCATAAAACTTCTAGGCAGCAATAACAATAGTGCAAGGATGTCTGAAAAAGTCCAGATGAGCATCTGTCCTCCTGCAACATGCTACAAACACACATGTGAAATGTAGGGGTAATGCCTTCACACTCGTGCTGTCCTTCCTCCTTCAGAGCCAGCATGTCACAGGTGAAAAGGTCACAATGCCAGAATAGTCCTGCTGGTTACTGTTTAAGCACATTCAATAATCCTGTTAGTTTCTCCTTTCCAGGCTAAGCATATTCACTGCCACCTCATATCTATGCTAAAGAGTGACACTTTTTGAACTTTCTTGGTGTCCTACTGTCCTTCTAAGGTACATACATTCTTCATGTTGTCAGGTGAAACAAGCTGAGGAATTTGAGTCTAAAAGCTTTCTTGCAGGCTTTCCCAGATGGAGCAGACTTACTTCAGCCAGCTGATCAAGATCTGAAGAGAAGAGCCTGGTTTGCCAAAAATCAGCTGTGAATGAAATTCCCCTCCACTGAACTATTGTTAGCCCTGGTCAGAGGCATACAACAGACACAGTACTTGAGACCAAAAATGCTTTTATCATTCTATCAGTTGAAGTTATTTTACAGCAAGCTCAAATACCCACCTATATACTGCTGGTAAAAAAGCCAAATACGATCAAATCTCTCTATCTCCTCCTCCAAATAATAAGTTTGTTGTATTGGTGCCCAGAAGAGTAAAATTGCTGTATTCATATTCCCATCTTGCCTTTTGCACATGCAAAACATTTCCTGCTTAATTAACCCTGCTACATGAAGTCGATGATAACCTTATACTACTACACGAAGAATGAATGGAGTACAGTTACAAGCAAGACTTTTTTTAGCAGACTTCATCATTCAGCATCACTATGGAAAGATATGCTGGAGGAACACCCCAGTGAGCCTGTCAGTGTGGTGAAACATGCTGAGTTCTCCAAGGCTGGGAAGGAACTTGGCCTTCAGATTTAGAGGATTGAGAAATTTGATTTGGTACCAGTGTGTACTGTGAAACACGGAACTGGTAGTATCTTTGCATTGATGGACGTGCCTCTCTTCTTCATAGCTGTAAAGAAAAAGAGAGTTAGTGCTCAATTCTACTGTAAGAAAGAAAAATGAAGCCATATATTGGTATGATGTAAATCAGCCCAAATATGGAGTTAGAGAAGTATACATCACCTGAAGAACTAGTCTGAATATGCTTTTTGCATACTATTTAAGTAAATACTTAGGGTAAGTTTTGAAGTTTTACTGAAAAAGGTGCATTTATCTTAGTTCTGAACTTTATCTAACAGTCTATTTCTCTTAATCATATTACAGAAAGACATATGAAGTTTAACCATATCATTAATCACAGCTAGGTATACAATGTGCTAGTACAGAAGCTTTGTTGCTTTATATCCTTTGGCAACAAATGCAAATAATTTTGACACCTTAGAAGTGTTGTTATTTGAGCAATTAAAACATAACTGCCAGTGCAATCTTGTGATAAGATTTTTATGAGGGCCACACTTCAGAAAAAAAGCTTGATATTTTTTTTTTACAGAAAAGGTGTTTAATGAGTCATATACTGATATCCCAGCAGCAGATCACACAAAGCTAATTGCAACACTGAAGCTATCATTAAGCAGAAAAACTCGTGCATCCACAGAGCATCTGCTTAACTAACAGAAATCTGCTCATTGTCTCTCCTTCATTTCGGAGTAAGCAGAGAGAGAATGAGATTTCCTGAATCACTGATTCAATTAAAAGCTTCAGGAGCCTTAAAAGGTGCTCTCTCTGTTCCCTGCTTCTTTCTTTTACTTCCCTTGACAGAGTGCTGAGGAGAGGTTGTGTCTGAAAAATAGCCTTTAATTTCAGGGGCCAGAAAACTACCAGGAAGATGCTCAGCATTTTCCTTGTTCCATATTTCATATATTAGACACATAAATGTATGCAGTAAACACAAATCTGTGCCGGTGGACTAAGAGTATGATTGTGCAATGATGCATCCAAACTACCAAGATAGAAAAGTAGTGTTTTCAGTTCACCTAGAAAACAGATTTGGGCTATTGACAAGAATTAGGTCTAGATTTCAACATAAACTCAAGCCACCAGCTTCAGGGGTGTGCAAAATTAGTGGTTCAGATTGAGATAGTCTGAAAATCAAAATAGAAAAGCATATTTAGAGAGCAAAGCTAAAGTTTGCAAAACAAAAATCTAACCCCAAAACTCTATGGCCAATGTTTGCTTGTCTAGTCAGGAGATTTTCCATCATTTTTTTTAATGTTAATCCCAGAATGTGAGTGTCTAATCATTCATAGATGAGCAACTGAAGAGAGCTCTTGGATTATTCAGTGTGAGATAGCAAAATAGGACTAATAAAAAAAGTCAAAGTGTAAAGCCACTGACAAAATGAATCCATTTTCTTGCTACATTTGCCCTTTTAATGGGGTACAATGAGCAGGTCCCACTGTGAATGTTTAGAAGCTAGATGTTGAAGGCATCAATTTATAGCCCAGTAGTTTTCATCAAAAAGCTTCAATTTCTAAAATGTGATAGAGAATATAAGGAATGCCATACATGAAATCTGTTAAGTCATGTCCTTTGAGGATATTCTGCATATCTCTGTTATGAACAGAGTCCCTGAGCCCATTAGCCTCTGGATTTCCATAGGATAATCAAATAATTGTTGTACTCCGAGTGTCTAAATCAGCTATTTAGGCATCTATCTTTGACTGACTCACAGTAGTGATGGATAACATACATTTTCTAGTGTACAAATTCATGCTATCCAATAGCCAAGCCTCTAGTACAAAAAGGAAAGCAAACATATGGCTAAGTGCTTTGTTGGATGTGGGCCACAATGGAGAAAAAAAAAAAAAAAAGGTTTTCTATTTCTTCCTTTGGTGAGAATCATACATAATAGAGGCAATGCTTTTAAAAAATGAATAGCTTAGTCCTATAGTGGATGAGAAGATGGTATCTATTTACAAAAAAATGATATATGCACATAGCATTGCAAGAACAGAAGTAATACACCATGCTAAAAAAGAAAACTAACAAGTAAATGAGGTATAAAGGAGTAATTGTTGAGAAAATTCATCTGTGTTTCACATTATACAAAGAAAAATTGCTTCATAGGCTCAGTATTTGATTATTGTGTGTGGAACAATGTCATGGTCTGAAGTTGCAAATGTAGCCTAACTTCTGATTGCACTGAAAATAGGTTTGACAATGAGGGCCGTGGGAACAAAGGGATTAATTTGTATCTGGTTTCACACTTGTGCAGATCTGTTGGCTCTAATGATGTAATGTGTTTATGTGGCCGTGATCAAGCTCTGAGGCTTCAAAATACAATGAATTCATGTTTCAGTAGGTAGACCCAAATGTATTTTTCTAAGACCCAAAACTGGGAGCTATTTTTCTCAGAACAGGCATCTGTTCATACTGCAGACTGCCAGATAGCAAACAGCAGCGAGTTTCAACCTGTGGGCAAAGGAACTGGTGCAACACAGCTGAGAAAAGCCTGTTGTTAGTAGAGTAAATTTGTTCTCAGGGGTTTGGGGGTGCATCTCTGCTAGTAAATTTTAGGACTTTACAAGCCAGGAAACTCTGAAACTGATTGCTTAGCTTCCAAAAGTTAGCTGGGGAACCAGAGGCAATCTGTCTCTACCTACAGCTTTGCTTTGTCCTGTGTCTTGTCAGAAAAAAAAAAAAAAAAACCCCACATCATTGTGGGAACTACATTATTTGAAAATAGTCCAGGAGGAGAAACAATTCTGCTTAAGATACTAAAAAGCCAAAGACAAAACTAGAGGAGAATTTGTGTTTCCCAGTGGTAGAGAAACCACGTCTTCAAAGCAGCTATGACATTTGTTTTACACATTGACTTTAACGAAGCAATGATAATTAACCATGTTTGGAGCATTTCCCTTGTTTTCTTTTCAGAACAATGCTCATGTTTCCCAGGGCTCTGAATTTTCAATATTTTCCCTCCCTAAATCAATCTGTAAAATTGTTTTGTCTGAATTGCAGATTAGTTATTATTTGTTGGATCCTTTCAGGATTTGAAAACAGGAAAGAAAAAGTAGATTGTGGAGGAGTAAATTAACTTTCCCCAACATCTCAAAAAAAAAAAAGTGTACGTAAGAGGTGGGGTTAGAAGCAAATCCTTGTGCTCTAGTGAGTCAGAACCCAAGGAGATATGCAAGGAAAGAGAAAAAGTTGGTTTTCTTCAGATCACAAGAGTTCTTAAGTACCAAGTATCTGCTATATTTCACAGGGAAACATGAAAAGTTTCACACAGCATAGCTTGGAGACACCACACACCCCCCCCCNTCCCCCCCCCCCCCCCCCCCCCAAGCTCATTCACTTGGAACCTGGCCTGCATTTATCTTAGCATGTTATTAAGGAAATATTCCTTTAAAGACAGTTATGGAAAATAAGATTTACTGTAAAGGCTAGTAAAGATCCCAGAACGAAATCACTCCAGAAAGCCTACACTTCAGAAAAAATGCCTCATTCCTCATTTTTCTGATAGACAACTTTCTATCTGTTTCTTCTATTTTTTCTACATTTTTCTGCAGTTGCCTGCCCTACCCTGAATTTGTACCTGAAACCTCTCAAAATGTGCTTGCAGTGGTCATAACCACCTAAAGGTGACGAGAAGCACATGTAAGGCTGTAATGAGACCCGCATGGTACTTTTGAGTGGGCTTTGCTACGGGTTGCAATGAAATACTCTGATCTATGGCCACTTGAGGGAGCTGCTACGAAGTACGTGAAAGAGAGAGAATGAATTTCACTTTCACTGGAAAGGAAAGGAGATGTAAAAAGATTCCCTGTAGGATTCTGTAAGGTTTAACAGATTTCATAGTATTCAAACTACTCTAAACACATCCGTATTTTTTTCTGAAGTTGCACCTTTTATCTCTATATGGCCCTGCATTATGTCACATATTCTACAAAACCTGGTTTTAGTCTGAAGGGAAAAAAAATAGCTGTTTCAAATATTTAAGCAAATCAGATCAAAGGGCTAACCCACATTACTGGACAGAAAAAAATGATATATTTGGAATAGTATATGGGAAGGAATGATCACTGATGTTCTAGCTGTGCTATTCTACCCTAGAAAAAAAAACAAGGTCACTATATAATTCAAATATTAAGCTATTCAGCAGAGCCCTAGCCTTGTTCAGTGTGATCTACTTGCAAATCAGGATGGTAACTTTGTATTACAGTAGTGGTGTTGGATGTAGTGGAGTATCCTTTCTTGGAGGTCTTCAAGACCTGCCTGAACATATTCCTAAGTGGAGCTGCATCTGCAGGGGGGTTGGACTAGATGATCTCTAAAGGTCTCTTCCAATCCTACCATTCTATGACTCTATGATATTATAGATTATTTGAATAATTAAACCTTGAAAATAGTTATAAGGTAGTGTGGAGGGCTCCAGTCCTGAGGCAAACCTGTATGTGCTGTTAGGAACTGAGCACAAGGACATAAGAGTGTCTCAGTGGTTATCTGGGGCAAGACCAAAAATGCAGCTAATGCAGAAGTTTGAACAAAATGTTGTGTTGAGATCGTATTAGTCTCATCTCACAAGAGTTCATGGCAAATAGTCGGTGAATTAGGTATGAATGAGTACACGAGGAAAATGTTATTTTAGGCAATTTCAGAATTTAGATGAAAAAAAAGAATCATCTTGTTTTGTTCACTTTCAATAGATATTTGAAGGTGGAAGCACATGAGCTTGCCAGCGTTGAATGAGCAGTGAAAGCGCTCGCAGACATTTGGTGGAACAGCATTTAGCTGATTTTCAGTAGTGATCTGTGTTGCTGGTCCTATAACTTGCTTGTTTTTGACAGATTAAACTGAACCCTTTAAACTGCCACCTGAAAAACTTAACTGCCTGGTCTTTCTGGAGTATCAGGCTATGTTGTCCTTTTACTGCACAATAACAATGTTTAAGAACTTCAACCTGTCAGGACAAATGCTGTTTAATAAATATTCATACAAGCCATAAAAGTTTAGATTTTGGTTTAGCATTTCTTTCTTGCTTTTCTCTTTTTCCCTCTGTGACAACAACAACAACAAAGAAAATGGTGCCCTGGAATTGACAGTCTGATTTGCAAACTTTTCCAACAATGTCAAATTTTGCAGTGGAAGGAAACTTTAGGAAACTTTACAGTATAGTGCTAAAAGTATGGAAAAGAGAAAAAGGTGTTTTTCTATGAAACATGAGAAATTGTGTGTTTTTCTGAGTTCTAAAAGAAAGGAAGATTACAGAAGGAATATAACTTCCTCTCTATGTTCTTTCTGGGATTCTCTTTAGAAATTGCCAAAATCGCATTTCTTCTGAAAGGAATTTCATTTTTTTTAACAAGTTTAGTTTTGAAACAAAGTCTTGTTGAACATACAATTTCTAGACTCATCTATTTACTGTGGTAGTTTGGCATTTAGAATGATGAGCTTGTGAGATCTTGTCAATAAGAAACCTGTGGGGATTTTGTTGTTGTTGTTACTGCTGTTATTTTACAGCTGAAAAGGATTTATTTTCCTTTATATGGTTTAACTCCAATGGACAGAATCCTCTCTGGCACTGTTATGTTCTTCTGTCCAGGAGGGCAAAAGGAAGGGTCCATGAAGGCCCATAAACACAGACTGAGATCATACAGGAGATGGGGTATCTGGATTGGTTTAAGGTTTGTGGGTTTTTTCTTTGTTTGTTTGGGAGTGGGAGTTCTGCAAAGAAAATAACATTTCTTGCTATGATTAGCAAGCATGGTAAAACCATAGTAACAATTTATACAACTTAGAGCAGTAATTCCGTATTTCTCTAAATAACTCAATTGGAGTTTTTGTTGATGTCCTACACTTCCACTTGGATTCATATGAAAATTAACAGAAAATAACACTGTGATTGGAAATAAGCAGGTCTTCTGTTGGCTACTTACACAAGGAACAGGCCAGTGCTGACTTGCATCAGGGCTATGACTGTTGAGGACACAGTTATAGTGGGGAAACAGGCAGCACTTATCCATGCTGTCCGTATTCTGTGGATTAATGAGAGGCCTCTTGATCACCAGTTGTCAAGCCACGTGTTTTGTAGACATCAAACTCACCATGCACAACTTCTTATGGTTTTACATTGCTTTTCTACAGGATGTGCTTGGGCTTAATTAATACACCAGAGGTTGGTTTATTCTTTGCAAAATATCAGCCCCTTAGTGTCACTAAAAGCTCTGACATCATGGAGATGAATCACATCGGTGAAAGCTGCCTGAGGCTGCATTTAACCTTGTGCACTCAAGCTGAAAAATAATTAATAAATACTCTTAAGTGTTCTGTTTTTCCCTTCCCCCAACTCAACATCTTAATTACAAGGGAGTAGGTACAGAGAGAGCTGCTATGTTTGTAGTCATCTTGACTTTTTTTTTGGTGACCTTTCTCACTGAAAAATACTTGTAGCCTCAGACTAAAATGCCAGTAGCAGTACCACCAAATTAATACCAATTCTTGTTTACACATGAACTCTATTCTTTAAATTGCAAGCTTTGGGGGATTATTTGTTGCTCTTTATCCAATGCCTAGCATAAGTAGAACCCTGGTCCCAGGTGGAACCTTAGGCACTGTGGTAACAAAGATAATAGGGTAATAAAAATTATTTATCTACTATCTCATATGGACTATAGTCAGCCAGCCTAAATTCTACATGAGTTCCTGTGTCTAGTCAAAAGAGAGGGTTCATCATGTGGAAAAGTGGTTTGAAGGGTCCAAGTGACATGATAAGGGGGAAACATTAGACATAAGAATATATGTCGAAATGCAATTGCATTTCTTTATTAGTTTTGTCATTGTTGTTGCAGGTGAAATAAAATATATTCAAAGTTTTAGTAAAAATAGACAAATTATAATAAAGTGGCAAAGGGTAGGCTTATTTTTTTTCCCCTCCAAACTCTATAGAAATATTGATACCTGTAGAAATGCCAAATTTAGTGAGCACTCTGTTTAAAAATTAACACACTTTTGTGCTCTCTCAAGTATAAAAATGAGAGAGAAAGAAAGGGCTATAACCTGCATGAGAGCTCCATTTTAGCAGAGTTGTTTACAAACCTCTTTCTACTTTTTTCTTTAGACAAAGATGTTTAAAAAAACAAAAAAGCAACTCAGCCCTATTTTTCATAGTTATTGGTAGAAGTGTGCATTAAAAGGGACACTTTAATTAATTTTTTACTTTGGAAAAAAATCTTTTCTGGAATTATTCTACTACTGAAATAATATTGCAGGAATTGAAAGCAGCTGAAATACTATCTATTTCAAATTAACAAGCCCAGTTGCTGATGACTGGAATCTCTATCCTGCATCAAAAATCTTGTCATTTATAAGGTCAGGGTGTCACATGTGGGGCACTCAATTTTTTTTTCTGTGGTCTCTATCTTAAATCCTCAAGCATGAAATTTCACTCTTTGCTTGAAAGAGCCAATAGAAGGTTGTTCAAACCTCTTAGGTGTCTGTAAACCTTCATAGCTTATCTGGAGGCTTCCCCCTAAATTGTTGCTTAAATTAGTTTGCTGAAGTTTAGCTATGAAGAAGATCTTCTGAAATAAGTATAGAGCAATTTAATCACAGCACGGGAAGGTGCATTTATTTGTTCTATGTTTTTGTGATGCCTTAGATATCACTAAATGACTGTAAAAATAGACTGTTTCACAATGTATATTCTCCTGCTGCGTGACATCAGTATTATTGAGTGATTAATAATAATTTAGATTAGTAACTTGTGATATCAAGTTATCACTATAAAAACAAGTAGCAAAATAGGAACAAAAAGTGGAATGAAACCCTGAAGATCAAATGTGGGATCTTAGGAGACTCATAGCTGATTTCTGAAGCTGTATTTTATTTCTCATGTCCTGGTATTATCTTTCTGAGAAATCCTGAAATCCTACAGTATTTCATCCTGATTGAGAATAATGGAAGTATTCTAAGTTTGAGGAAAGCCTGAACTCAGTGCTGGAAGTACAGTTTCATGCTCACCCCATTTGTGTATTCTTTCGCAGGCATTTGCTGTTGTCCAGTTTTACCGTCAGGACCATGATGATTTTGTCTGATGTTATAGAGTTATTCCTACACCCTTAATACAGAGCGAGGAGGAAATTAATTCCAATAGGTCCAGGGTTGTTGATGCTCCACTGTTTTCACATAATAACTTATTTTAAAGAGATTTAGATGGTAAGGGGATCTGAAAGTGCTGTAATTTAAGCAAAGATGTTGCACGTGCCTGTTTGAGAGGTCAGAGCTTATGAATGTGGTAAGAGGCAATTAGTAGAAGAGAGAAGACAAAGAAAGATAGATGAGCTCCAGATCTGCTATCAGCATAAGAAAAACAGGAGGAGGAGGAGAAGTGAGCAGGAACAGGAGTCAAAATAGAGTCAGAAAAGAGGACAGTGTACATATACTAGCACTTGGCTTCGTGGGTTATCCTGTGGATTTAATTTCATTGTTAGGTCAAGACCATTGTAAATGACTGAAGTTGCAATTATTTCAAACAAAGGCAAAGTGTTTTTAGCTACTGCTAAAATCTCCCAGAGACATCTCCTGGACACTAGTAAATGTTATATGTCTCCCTGGTTAAAGAAATAAACAAGCTTGACAAACATTGAATAATTCATCTGTTATTTGTGGTGGAACAAATGAAAGCAGAGTGATGCCTAAGGGGAATTTGGGTTTGAATACTTGATAGAAGGGAAAGTTGTTGAACGTAGTGTCACTTAGGAAGTTATGCACAGGGCAGAGAATTGCTGAACAAATATTTAACAGATGAAGAAAGCATATTTAACCTGCCTCTTCCCTTCAATTACAGGGTAAGAAAGCAAATGGAGAAGCTTTTGCTTTCTTTCATCAGCTTGCTAAATGGCCCTGGGTGAGGCCACACACCTCCCTGTGCTTTAGTGGCCTCACCTGTAAATACCTACTGATAAATCCTCTGCAGCATCCCCAGTAAAGGATCACTTTGCAAACAGGGCAGCAAAATGCATAGGTGGTAAGGGGCAGAATAAGCCTTTGCAATATGTAGCATAGACTTAGAGTGTTGCCTGACCTGGAGTGAGGGTATGGCTGCACAAGCCATGGCACTGACTATAAAAGGAGTGGAGAGAATCAGCCTCAATGTAGAAACTTACTGTGCTGGCACATAAACTTGGTCAAATGAATCCTGACCTCGATGTTTTGAAATAGTACTGATGATGTGTGAGGTCTCCAGGTTCCTAAGCTTGGATTTTATATGCTTGTTGTGGTTTCAGTGCACTTAGTGCTGACATCGCTAACCATTCCACAGCCCTGGGCTAGGATTGGAATCTCATGCAAAATAAAATCAGAGTTCTTGATATAATCACCTAAGGCCAAGAGCTGGATAAAATAAAATACACTTCACTCAGCCAAATACTGAGAGATGGGATCTGACAGTGCTGAAATGTTGGCTTCAGTTCCTCTCCACTGCATCTTCATCACTAGCTTGCCTCTCAAACTCAATTCAGATGTAATCTAGGAAACAACCACATTTTACACTATTGAATAAAGATGATATGCTTCTTTGTTTTCCTCCTTCTTGATTTCACCTTCCATTGATTTATTAAGTGCCTGAGTTTTGATGGCAAACTATTTTTCATCACACTTCTCTGAAGGGGCATTTATCACATGTAGATCACTGATGATGTTAATCCATGCCTTCTCTAGAGAGTAGTGCTTGGGGACTTTCTTCCTTATATTTATCCTTGTTTACAATCTATTCTGAAGTAAACAGGACTCATGGCTAAGTCGATTGACATGATTTTCATCTGGTTTTGAGGTTGTTCCCTCCCATTCCTTTCTGAATTGTTTTGTCATTCTCTGGATGAGTGTGGGTTGAGGTATTAGTCACCGAAATTTAAAACAATATCAGTGCATTCTTTAGTGTTTTCAAACAGTTCACACTTAATAGAACAATAATGTGTTATGTTCCGTATTGTTCCATAGGCTAATTAACTAATCAAATAATGTTGGGGAAGCAAACTTGTAGCAGACATTAATTATCAATGCATGGATTGGTAGCAGATGGCAGTATTTGCAGTGGAGAATAGACTGATGGTTCAGGGGATTAATTAAAGCTTACACAACTTCATGCCCTCCACTCAAAACTCAGTGTAATAATAACTGTGCTTTTTTAAAAAGGAAAATAAAATTTAGCTGTGGTTTAACTGATTAGATTTTCTTGCAGGTAGTAACAGAGTAAGAAAGGAATGATTGATTTCCCAAAAGTAATTCTGTTAGTATTCTTTTGACTCAGGAGTGCTCAGTATGGATTTAAAATGATTATTTATTGTAAAACATATCAACAGTCCTAGGAATGAGGACTAGGTGTAGTTATGTGCTTTTCTTTCCAACTACTGGACTGTAGAATTCTGCTCCATTTCACTTTGTCTGTTGGGAAAATTAATCTATGTTACTCTTCCCTGAATCTCTCCCCTGGACTACATTAAAACACTCGGGCATCTTTCCTGCAAATTGGAGTTAGTGGGAACTATCAGCACAAGAAAGAAAAAAAAAAATGGATGCAGCTTTCATCTGGACAAAAACCTTCCCAGCTCAGATCTGAGGGAAGAACACCTGTGGTCAGTTTCCACTGGGAGAACTTTCTGTTCGGGGAGACATTAATTGACCTGCTATCCTGAATAATCCTCAGTGCATCAAGTATAAATACTGAGAACCATAACTTTAAACCAGGGATGACACACAGACCTGTGATGCTTCCCAGGAGCTTTGAAAGTCTGCTGGGAAAGGTCAGGTAAAGCCCTCATGTGCCATACTGGTGAGGCAGCACGTTTGTCAATGCTGCATGGGCAGCTGCGAATGAAACATCTCTGTATCAATGAGGATGTCCAAGGAGGAGGGAATACCAGAGCGGTTTCCAACACGCAGATACCAAGGAGAAAGCCATGTGTGAAACAGAATGATAGACATCTAGACTTGTTTGGGTAGTATGGTTCATCAGAAAGGAAAAGGACGATAGCAAGAAATACCTTCTCTCTGTTGGAGCCAGGTTTCTTTTGACAAATTGCTTAGGAGTGTAAGCAAGAGGCATGCTATCACATGATCTATTCATAAAGGAAGAAAAAGCAATAACTGCTCAGACACTAATGAGGCATAAAATATCTCACCTGACAGCCACCAACACATATAGGTCTTGATTTTTCTCTCGGCAATATGAGCTCAGCCTAGATTTTATTATCTCCTACTGGCTGTAAACTTTATGGGAGAGACAAAACCAAGACACCAGACTCTTTCTGTAAGTTATAAACAAGTTTAAAGATGCAACAGTTAAGTTTATTGTCAGTTTTTTTAATTTCGACAGTGGATATCTGATTTCATAAGCAATAAACTCACCATACCTGTCACTTCTATGGACATACCTCAGCTTTTGTCACTGCTGTTTTTGCATAAGTCACATCTGGAATCTAGTACCTTGGCTTTCTGAAAGACTCAATGCTTCTCCCACAGTCACCATGGTAAATCAAGAATAACTTCACTGAGGGTTACAATACACTGTTATAAAATGGTTGAAAGGGTTAGGTAATTTCCACACAGAGATACTTCTCTTTTTATTTAATCGAATTTTCTTTTCATTCTTTTTCATTTTCATTGTTTATTGGCTGTGAAGTCACTCTAGAAATGAAGGACAGATTTTCTGAGTAACAGATGGTATTTGGTCTTTCTGTTTCTCTTGAACCCCCAAATAATTTCAACATATTTTAATTACCAATTTAGTGGCATTTCCTTTTCCAAAGTATCTTCTACATATAAAGGAAAAATCCATCATAGGAGATATTAAATGTATTTCTCTCTTTCCTTTAATTTTATCTGTGGAAGATTGGAAGCTGTTCTGTGTTGCCATGTGCCAAGGTGCATGCCACTTTCCTTGATTCTAGGCATGTAAAAAGACCTCATTCCACTTATATAGATCTGACCCTGTATCTTCTAGCAAACATCTGGAAAGTTCAATAGTTCTGCATGGCTAAGGACCAATGGAAAACTTAACATTTGAAAGAGGACCAAAGTCTTAACAGTTTGATATCATAGGGCTGAAATGCTTGGAAAATATTCACAGTTGAAGAGAGGAGGAGTTATTACCATTGTGTTCTGACTCTGTTGCACCCATTTCAGGGCAAAGCTCTCCAGCTGTGAGTGCTAGTTTGATTAGTTGACTCTTTTTATTTTCCTATCTTGTGACACAGAGCTAGTCCTACAAATCAATCCCAGCAAGACTTGGTGGTACTTTCCTGCTGACTACCCAGCATTTCATGACTGCCTTGAGGCTAAAGCTTCTTGGTGTGGCTAAATCCAGTGTTTGGCTTTAATTTTAAAGAATTATTTCTCAGAAGTTCATTCAATATCTTTCTCATAGCTTTTGACGGCCACAAAATGTGTTTTCACAGTAACAAATAGAGCAATGTAATTGCCCATGCACCCTGCCATAAATCCTTTGGGTAGTGATTTTTAAAATGTGGATAGCACAAAGACTTGCACAACTTTTCTGTTTCAAAGTAAACTTGCAGATTTCAGAGAGTCAGCCAAGAGATTTCCCACCGAGTTTCACTCAGCTGGAGATGTGAATATGTCTCTGAGATAACTCACGCTCTGATTTCTTTTTGTTGTTGTTGTTGCTGCTACTGTGTTTATATATTTATTCTTCCACTTCCCTATGGCTGTACCAGTGGGTCAAGTACAGTCAGATACCAGGCAGAATTTGCCAAATTGCTGGCTGCTTGCTTGCTGTCATGAGACCCTGTGTGGTTTAGACCCATCAGGGAACAAAGTACTACAATCAGCCACAAGTAACTTTGGAATGCCCTAGGGACAGGGAGCATAACCAGCCCCTTTAAGACCATCTTCTCCCCATCCCTCTCCTCTTCCTAGGCTTACTGAGGCAGCACTGAAGCTCCCTTCACCTGTTACCAAACAAAAAGCAGATGCACACCACTCCATGACAGTCCCAGAAAGAAACACTGCTATAGAGCCAAAGCCATAGTTGTAGCTCAGGGAGAGGAAGTGGCTGTATCCACATCAGGCTCTCCAGGTGTAATTTTCCCCAGTGGTGCATGTTCTTATTTCAAGAAGTGTGATGGACCACTGTCTTTGTAACAAGCAACCAGAAAAAATGTTCAGTTTTCAAACAGACTTAACCAAAGTTTAGAAAGTAAGGCTGGACAGAGCTCAGAATTCTTCCAGGCTTCAGCTTATTCTGTTCACCACAACCTCCTTGTGAACTTCTCTCACCACTACCCCAGTTTCAGACAGCCAGTTCTCTGCCCTACCTCTATGCAGCTCTGACTTTTGAGAGTCCTCAGTCTTTCTAGATGATTGTAGAACTTAACCATAAGTAAAAGCAAAACACAGTGTTTTTTTTCCATGCATAAACATCTACCATAAATTTCCTTTCTGCAATGGAATTAAAACCATCAGATTGGCAGACTATTGTGTGTATTTGTGCCAAGGATGGTGTGTGATGCTTCCAGCAGACTCAATAAAAATTGAAGAGTTCAGAACTGGCTTCCACAAGGCCCATCTCAACCTTTGATGTCAAGCTGCTGTAATGACCTAGTTAAGACATGTAACGCCCAACTGGGAATCCACTGCATCTCTGCCAAGCAGTTGTATGTCTGACAGCACTGGCTGAACAGAGGCACAAGACAGTGATTTGTCCAGTTTCAAAGGCAGGAGTATTGCTGGCTTAGAGTTAACTGCAGGGGAGCATAGTATTCAGTTATGTGATCATGGTACGGGCAAGGGAGCACAGTACGTGTTTGAGTTTGGGACTCTCACAACAAGAAAAACACTGAAGTGCTAGAGCGTGTCAAGAGATGGACAAGGAAGCTGGTGAAGGGTTTTGAGCACAGTTCTAATGAGGACTGCCTGAGGGAACTGGGAGTGTTCACCTGGAGGAGGCTGAGGGGATACATGATCACTCTCTACAACTACCTGACAGGAGGCTGTAGCAAAGTGGGAGCCAACCTCTTTCTCCCAAGTAAGAAGTGACCAGGACAAGAGGAAATGGGCTCAACTTGCACCAGAGGAGGTTTAGATTGGATGTTAGGAAGAACTTTTCCACTTAGAAAGATGTTAGACACTGGCACAGGCTGTCCAGGGAGGTGGTGGAGTCTCCATCCCTGGAGATATGTAAAATCCGTGTAACTGAGGTGCTGAGGGATGTGGTTTAATGGTGAGTTTGGCAGTGTGACGTTAGTGGTTAGATTCAATGACCTTAAAAGTCTTTTCCAACTGAAACAAGACTAATTCCAGTCATCATCTTTATTAGGTATCTCTCTGTTACACCAAGCTGCTACATCAGCTTGTCCTTCAAGCCTTCTTCCTGTGCAATGGGAGGCAAATGGGCTGGGAAAAGATGCTCCATATAAGGACTGGATATTAGTGTGATAATATATATGGGAACAGCATTAAGTCTAATTTTTAGTATATTAACCTGTCTCCTGCCCTGATTACTAAAGTCCTGTCTGGATCAGAAGAAATGTTCATATCAATCAGCTACATGAAAAGCACATAGAGTAACAAGAATATATGCTGGTAATCCATTTAAATGCAAATAGCTGGCTATTTGACCTGAGATGGAAAAGTTGAAATATGTTCAATATTAAATTCATAGATCAACCTATCAACAACAGTAACTGAAACAAATATGTGCATATGCTTAATCAAGCAAAGTATTTAAAAGTGAAGTTCAGTAAGTTTCAGCTGCTGCAAGAAGAAAAGACTGTTTCTCACTAGATTAAACTAGGACACAATACTTAGGCACATATAGGTGTCTTTTTCTGTTTGAACTCCCAGATTTTCTTTTGCTTTCAAAAAACAGCAGCATCAGATTGGTGCTGTAAAAATGATGACTGGTTCTTTTAATCGATTAATGAAGTTTTTAAACAGCGTTACCAAATGTAAATACACAATAATCATATGTTGAACTTAAAAATGAGAAAGTTATTTGGGTTGTTGTTTTTTCTGTTTTTTAAAAGATAGATATTATTTTGTACTTTTTGACTTATTTCCTTTATCTTTTTGAACTAAAAAATATTTATCCTTGCAACCCTCACAAGTGGAAATTATTTTTCACAACAGGAGGATATTATTTCATAGTCAGGTGGTTCCAAGCACTACAATTTTAGGAAAAAAAAAAGAAAATTAAACTTCTGACTAGCTTAAAAGAAAATTCTATAAGGAAGTTTTCACTGGTCTTTTCAGATAGCTTCAGAAACTGTATGTTCAAGATCTCATTTCAGAGATATTTGCAACTGATTTGGCCTATTACGTATTTTAAAAGTCTGAAATTTGAGTTAGTTTCTGTTTAGGGTAGCTCAACTCTAAGGAAAAACATCATAGCCTGCACACTTCGGAAACATTCTAGATTTGGGATTTTTGCTCTTATGAATTCTTGCAATGAATTTTGACCATTCTCCAATGCACTTGAGACAAGTTCAGTGCAGCTGGGTTTGGGAGAGCTATTAGCTACATAAGTTTAGCAGTGACCTTGCATATCTCTTCATTTTAACCCCCCTTGGATTCTCTGTCTGTGTCTCTGTTGCCTGTCTCCTGCAAACAATCCTCTATGTTCAGCTTCTGATGTTCTTTTTCACTGGAATTTGGACTCATCTTCTTAGGGACAGAGATTTTCCAAATTTAGGCTGTCTGAACTCTGTTTGAGTGCAGTCTGGATGGGATTATTATTGTGTGCCCAGCTAAAATTAGGGGCATCTTTCTCCACCACAGACTCAGCTACACACTGCTCACCATCATTTTAATGCCTGTTACTTTTGCTACCCTCCAGCAAGATGTGGTTGCTACCGAGAGGAGAAAATAATGAGCCTTACTGATGTACTGTCTAAAATCTATTTCAACGAGCCTTCCTTTGCCGCAGAGAATAAATTCACACAAGAATTTCACTCGAGTATGTGAGCATACTTAGCAAAGATAATTAGAATATAATTCTTTTGCTATAGCTCTGGTTTGTATCTGAGAGAACGGGTAGTTGGGTACCAGGGAAAAGGGCTCAATGCAAGTAGCTTTTATTATTACAAATACAACTTCTTAGCAAGAGGTGTTCCTGAGGCTCTCCTGGCAGCTGGCTGTTTATACAGTTGTCCTTGCTTATAGTGCAGATACACAAACACCTTCCAGTTTAGAAACAAAAAATGCAATAATAAAACATTCTCAGCACTAATATAATTTTTGTACACTTGGGGATATCATGAATATCAATTTGTATATTTATTGATTCATTATTTAAAGATCATCTGAAGTCTTCACAACAGACTGTGAAATGTTTTTTCTTGAACACAGATGCCTTTCAGAATATTTTCTGTATTCATCTCTTTGTTAACTTTAAATAGATTAGTTAAGATTGGAAATAGGATCTTTGAACAAAGTATTCACTTGGTATAAATGACAGCCACTGCAGGCATATTATTTGTAATATTCCCATGATCTTGCATGTAAAGCACTTGTCCTTGGATGATGAAATGCAAAATAGAAAGTCATCCTCAAGGAGGTCATATATACTTCTTGATCATGTGAAGCTAGAAATTCTCCTGCTGAAACATCTTTGAGTCCTCTGCTTTCTCATCATGATTATGGAACATTTCACTTGCATTTGTCAAATAAGCCATACTCCCACTTGCCATGTTTACAGCCAGTTTCCATGGGCAGGTGGTAAGTTCAGTTGGTCATGAAGCATTATCCATCCTTATGAGAAGCTCACAGTGAGGTTTCTGCCACCCTGGTTAGACCCTTTCTAATACATAAATTATAATAATTGCTTGGCTATATCTATCTCTTCTGTGAAGTGCATCACTTTCAGGGCTGGATGCTGCCTGGATAAGACTGAGAGAGTAGCAGTGTATCATGTTAAATAACAGAGTCCTTGTGTGACAACTGGTGTGAACTGTGAAAATAAAGTTCTCGTGGCAAGTCTCTCCATCTGATCTCATCTGATCTCTCGGCCTCACATAAAGTCTTCTTTTGGTCAATTTTCTATATACGCATAACCATGTATCTCTGCATCTTATGAAAGCTATCTCCAGACTTTTAACAACCAACAATGTGAAGCATTAATACCAACACACATTAACCTAGCCATTTTTTCAAACTAATTATTCAGGACAAAACTTGCTCTCCTGAAATACTGATCAAAGAAAGGATAGAACTTTTGGATTGTAAAGAATGAAGCTGTCCAGGGATAGACATGGGTCTAATCCGTTTACTCATGTTGACAGCCCTGGAGCTATACATACTCACATCCGCTGAGCATTTAGCACACAGAAATAGCTGTGGCAAAACTGGTTACATAAAGGTGGCAATTATCAAACCAAACATCAGGAAGGATACAAAGCCAACAGCACTGGAAAAGTGGACTGATTTGTGGCTCAGGGAAGTCCACTGAGAAAAATCTTGGGTTTGCAATTAAGCTGACAGTGAGGTAGACTGACACTTAAACCTTGTCTCCTCTTGTAGTGAAAGTGCTCTTGCAAAAGGAGAACTTTGTATGTCAGAAAGTCTTCCTTCTGTTCAAAACTTTTCATATGATCAGCTTCCAAACAGGAAATCACCATTCCCATCTTCTTGCCCAGAGCTTTTACTCTTCAGGAAAGAAGCTTCCTTCCCTCATTCCTCTAGAGAAACCATATCCAAGACACTTTTCCTACCAGCTTCCTACCAAAACAACTCTAGAGTCCATTAACATCTGGATTTTAAATGAGTATACAAGATGTTTCAGTAGTGAGGTTTTTAAGGTGAAAGAGCAGAACTCTTGTGTTGTATTTTTAGGAAATATACTGCTAGCTTAGTCATTGCAGATGTCATGTTAAAATGAAACTGTGGATTTCAGAATGGATTTTTTTACATCATTATGATTCACAGTAGCACACTGCTCTCCAAGCACAGAAAAGGAGTTGACAGAACATGAAGAGCTTTCATAACTAATGACTTAATCACTGCATTTTGACTATCTTTTTTATTAATGCAGATGGTATGACTCTGGGTAGGTTGCTAGGTGTTTCTTTGGCCTTTGATTTGCATGAGTAAGCCCTGTTAGCCCTGACACCTTTTGAACTTTTAATTCAAAAGTTAATTTTGGGAAGGAAGGAGTTGTGAGCAGGTTGGACAAGGGAGAAAAGAAGAGCCAGGCATTTCTTCATGCTCAAAGTGCTGCAGCTGTGCTTACCCCAGCCTCTCAGGCTGGGCACATAAATTCCCCATGGGTATATACAAATACACTATCCCCATAAATGCTGTGCCCCATACAGGAATAAGATTTGAACAACTATTGCTTGTGGATTACTTTATCCTTTTCTCTTTCTACTTTTCCTGTTCCTGTGGGTAAAACTGTCTAGAGAAGTAATGACTAGAGTTAAAAAAAAAAAACAAAACAAAAACTAAAACTAATTTGGGGTAACCAGATTCAGCAATCTACACTGTGACTAGGCAGTGCAGCTCCTGTTCCTCACCCACTGATGATGGTCTCCATCTTTCTTGGCTGTTATGGTATGTGTTTAAATACAGCAGCAGGCTTTCATATTAATATTAAGGCAAGAAAGGCAATGAGCACATCAGCTTCTCTCTCCTATCGTCCATCACTATGCTATCTCCTCATTCAGCAGCAGACCCAACTTTTCTCAGAAGCTATTTTCAAACTCATGTCTGTTGAATCCCTTCTTTTTGCTCTGGATGCCCTTTGTTAGTTTTAACTCCAGCAGGGCTTTAGACTTCTTTTCAGCACTGCTAAAGCAGTACTTTCATATTCCTGTTGCCCATCTTTTTTTCCCCTGCTTCTTGAGTGTTCTCTTTTTGCATTTCATTTCATTAGTTTATTAAGAAGCCCTTCACTTGAACAAGAAGCCCTTCTGCAGAAATTCCCTGTTCTCTTGCAGAAAGAAACAGTTTGTTCTTGAGCTCTTAGTAAGTTTTCTGTAGAAGAGAGCCAGTAAAACTTTTCCTCCCGTGGCCGTTTCACAGTTGATTTCTTTCAGACAGAGAACAGAGCTATGGAAATCTTCGACAACTTTGAGGGATTTGGGGAGATGTTTTCTCCTTTGCATGCATACACTTCATTTTGTTCACTTCAAATTACTCCCAGATCTTTTTTCTTCTCCACATATTTTTGCTGTATGCCGTAAATAATGTGTGAACACATCTGGTTAGCACTCATAGCTGTTGAAGGAATTCACTTGAATTGAATTTGATGAGGATGATTTACTTAAGATGTTTCCAAAGCAAAAGATACTGTACAAGTATTATGTCTACAAGTTTCACAGCTCTGTTTGAACAAACTTATCTGGTAAGCCAAGCAAACAGATGCATGCAGAAACTGCAATTATGTCATTTTGCCAGTCCCAAAGGAGAGGACAAATGAAGGTGGAATTGTTAATGTATCAGCTCAGGTCTGTCAATGCTGTTGGTCCTCTTATTTTGTAGTGTTCATCTTACCATTTCCAAATATAGTACCTTAATTTTGCTGCATACAGGGACCAGCCTAATGCATAGGGATCACAGGACCTGGTTCTGTAATACATGTCCGGTTTTGTTTGTTATTGCAAGGGATTACTTCAGCCCAACCTTACCCATTTTTTCTTGACTGTTGTTTTTTTGCCAGTTATCAAAACTAAAAAAAAAAAAAAAAAAAAAAAAAAAAAAATCATCAGAAATATTGACATTTTATAAACAACTTCCCTTACTAAATTAATTCTTGCCAAATGATAGCTCATTAAAATCTGCTTTATTAAATGTGCACTGTCTTTCATAGCATGTTTTTAAAAGCAAACTCCATAGAATTGTTAGTACATTAGATTTCAGCATGCCCCAATGTGGTGAGCAAAGCTCTGAAGCTGGACCACAGCATTATAATTTGGAGGTTATAGTAGCAGAATACAGAATTCCTAGAGAACATGTTCTGTGTAAATTGCATGTTTTCAGACCTCTAACGTGATCAAATTTGGAGAGATTTTTTAGATGAATGACAGAAGATAAAGACGAGAGTTTGTTTATTCTGTTCCAAAATGTAAATGGCATCGCTAGAGGATGATGGAAAGTCAATGTTCAAAGAAATGAACGCTAGGACTCTTCACAATCAAGCCAGTGTAACATATTTTCCCTTCACCATTATTTCAACAATAACAAAAGTATCATTTTGGTTTCAATTACCCACAGTCTGTCAGTCTTGGAGGGGCAGCAGAAAGGCATAATGTGTAAAATTTCATCTCTAAATAGCAGCCAAAATTCTGAATAATTGATAATGGGGAATGGGTTCCCACAACAAATTCCGTCTCAGTGCTGTCAGCCGTGCTTGCAGTAGATGTAATTTTGTACTAAGCCATTGGAGGACACTTGTCTCCTGTGTCCTCCGTCAGAGTATTATACAAGCCGGGATAGTACACAGCTGCCAAGAGCTTTAACTAAAAGGTTAAATCATAGGTTGGATGACAGAACACAAAATCAGAGGTAAAAATTCATGGCAACACATGCTTTAGTCATTTGTATTTCAGTGTTGCAGGAACTGCAATAAAGTTCTTTTGCCTTCTGGTCTGTTAATGTCTCTTTTTAATTAATAAGATATTATCCTCTTTTTAGATTTCTTTCTTGTTCTTCAGACTCATTTTCCCATGTAATAAGAAAGATGAATCAACTGAGACCGAGCTGATGAAGAGATGGCACAATGCCACGCTAAAGCAAATGAATATAGCTTCAAAGGACAGTAGTATCTGAGAGGTTTATATGAGAGTTGAGCTGGGAATTTAGACACATATATTAGAAAATGCAACTTTTGTTGAAATTTAACCTGTTTCAGGAAAGAGATGAGGTCAACACATATTCCATTTTAAAATCAATTTGAGAGGTTTTGCTGTGTAACTCTGAATCTACTTATGTCACTGAGTCCTTTTCCAGCACAGGCGACTAGATGGTAGATGTCTGGTATACATGAGACTAGAGAGCATCTCTGCACATCATTATACATGTTGGGCTGCAGAACACTCTGGTAGGTTTGCATCAGCCTTTTTCACAGTGGCATCACATCAGCCCTCACAATCATTCTGTGATTGACCTGTCTGTCAAGACACATTCACTTCACTCTGGCTTTCAGGTAAAAAGTCCCATTTTGTGACAAAATTACAGCCGATCTTGAGGTACCTTGCCTTCAATTTCACATGCCATTTCTTTCAATAAGGTGATGTGAAAATGATCTAAAGCTAGATTTTGACATATGAAACAACCAAAGATTTTCTTTTACTCTGGAAGTACTTTTTTCTTTGCTTTTTTGTTTTAAAATTTCTTTTAATTTACAGAAATGGCTTCATTGCTGGTGAAAGGGAAAACAAAGCATGAAATTAGGCAAAATTTCATCTAGCTTTTGAGAGATTTTCAATTTGTGAAAATTGTCATGTCTTTTGTGTGGTGTCTTTATATGGAAGGAGGAAAAGTCTCAAAATCTGATGGGTTTTCTTTAGGTGAGAAAATGCTTTCCTGCTGATTTTTTGTTCTGGTCACGTATTGCATGGTAACCAAGGCAGGCAGAATAAATTATGTAGAAGGTGTCATTTTGAGCTTGTTTTGACATATAATGTGAAAACATTATCCCTTTTCTCTTGGTTTAAGTGGGACTTAGTGATCATATTGCAGCTCTTTAACACACAATAGAAATATCAGCTGGGTTATGGATCCTATGTGTTTAAGCACAGTACAGACTGTTGGAAATTTCTATGTGCCATTTTACTTTGTGTCTTGTTTTGTTCCCGTGCATACAGCAAGACTACTATTGGTCTTGGTGAGATGGAACTACTCTTTTTTCCAATGATGCGAGTCACTTGGTCTTCACAATGTCAATTCAATCTCTCAAATGTTCTCCAACTTCACTGCAACAATCGGCTCACTTCCTATTGCCTGGTCAGAACATGATGCCCCAATTGATCCATTTTGTTGCCCTCCTAAAAGGATGACCCAACTCTGAAAAAAAAAAAAAATTAAGGGAATAAGTCCACTGCTTTCAACTGAAGAAAGTAAATCTTGTTTGAAGTTTCTAATGCAGTCTTTCTAATTCAGAATCTTGAATTCTAGACAAGCCTCCAGCAGCTTCAAAGAGTGTCAGGTACATGCAGTGCAAAGATACTGCTATGCAACTCAATGTACAACATGTCTGAGAGGAATATTGATTTTTCACAGAACATGAAAAACAGAAAAATAGGAAAACACTTACCATGACCTTGGCCTTCTTCACAAAAAAACCTAATATTTGTGTCTCAGCTTGCTTTCCTCATGCTTTTCTGAAGGCCTTTGCAGAGCTTTTCTAAAGACAGTAATATCAGCTGCAATATCAAAGTGATTTAGCAGCTCTCTGTAGATTCAGGTTGCTATTTCATTTTCATGGAAGATTTTTCCCTAGGTGAATTCAGATGCATTCAGGGGCATTGTGGGATAGTTTAGCCTCATCTGAAACTCACTTTAACATCACAAAATCAAATGTTTGTCTCCCACTTGAGTACTGTTTGACATTTTACTTAAGGGCTTCTGGAAAAGAAACAGGGAAGGTAGGAAGAGAGACAGGCCTGAAGAAAACAAGTCTAATGAGAATGAATATTCAGCAAAGTACTTGAGTGCTGTTGTCACTAGGCTCAGGCTGCATTCTTGTGATGGCAACTGCAATCCCATCCTGTTCACACTTTTGAATTTGCTGGAATCACGGCAGCAAAATCTGCATGTTGGACTGCAGTGAAGACTGCTTTACTGCTTCAGGAGGCTGACATGAGAAACAAAAACTCTCAGTTATCTCAAATATGATTGTAGAAAGCTGGTTACTTAATTGAAAGAAAGGAAAACTAATTTTCTTTGTTTGGAATAAGTCCATGCAGTGTCCTATACATCTAATGTACAATCAGCCCTACTAAAAAAATCTCTTGATGCAATATTTTCAAATATGGTTTCCATAAATTAGTTTGCTAAACTCGAAATCTGAAATGTAATTAAGAGACTATCATGCTTTTCGGTGTAGCAGAGCAGCCATAAATGCCATGACAGTTCATGATGCTCGTAAGTCCTGGAGACCCTGTCAATATTATCAAAGCTCATTTTTGTTTATGTCTCCAGTGAGTCGTCCAGTTACTGTTATGATGGATGAAATAAGTGTTTCTGAGCTTTGTTTCATAGTGCATGTGATGAGGTACTCCAGCTGTAGGCCAGCATCACTCTGCTGTCCCCTGGTAAGGCAGGAAGGACGGTAGAAGATTGTAAGAACAGAAATGGTGTGTGTGCTGAGAGAGCATTTAGTCTCTGCCTGGTTCAGGTGCCATTCAGTTTTTATTATTTCCATGTCAATGGAAGCTGCAACATGAAATACTATTGTGGCATTTAGAGGAATGGAATTTTGTTTAAATTTGAGAAAGATGAACTTTAACGCTAAGTTCTGGATCAGTACATTGATTTTTCTATATTAAACTAATAGAGAACATATTTCTTCATATAGGTTTATCTCTAGAGACTATGGTTGTGGAAGACTAGTCAAATTGATGGAGAAAAGGAGGTAAATCTGGTCATAAATACTTTTTGGATGCCAAATCAATAACTGCAGTTGTGCAGATTAAATACATTGCATCACTTAGGCCTTTTTTTTTTTTTTTTTGGAAGAATATTGACAGTAAGGAAATAAATAAAAATTTAAAAGCAAAAGTTTCCTGCAAAACTTTCAAAAGGAGATGTGGCTGTTTTCAAAGTTAAATGTAGAGCACAGACTTAACACTTCATATTGACCAAGAGAAAAAAAAGTATAATTTGAAATTATTTATAAAGTTAGCTTAAAATTAAATATGGATAGACATAATCAAGTGTTAAATCTGTTTGTACTATATTACCACTCAACTTAGGTCCTGCTGATAAATCAATGACAATCCCTGAACTAAACAGAAACATCAGAAAGAAATGTGAGCTGAGTGGAAGATGGAGAAAACATCTCTTCTGAGATTTTCAAATTTGTGGCTGAAACCAACAGTACAGATGAGTTGAAGTAAATAACCTTTTCCACCCTTTTTGCTCTCCTTGCAAGCTTCTGAGACCACAACTTGCACCAGAGTATCACTCAGCCTTTATTTCTCTGACCTTCAGTGAAACCCTTACTAAAGTGCACCATGTAACAAATTAGTATTTCTCACATGGAGGATTACTGTCTTCCCACTGCTACACACCTTTGAGCGTGTGCTCTTTCTGTACTTCAGTCTGTTTCCTTTCATCCCTCTCTGCCCTTTACTAAAGAAAAGGATCTAGTCTGAGCAAAACAGAGCGTGTCTGGCTGTACTCCTCTCAGCTGTGACCAGGAAGACAGTTATGTCTTAAATAGCCTGCCAGTGATGTATGTTTACCCAGCTCTAGGCAGCTGATAAGGACATTTACTGAACCCCTTTCTCACTTACATAGGCACTTTGTGCAATGGTCTGCAGAAACAGAAGCAGCACATTTATGTTTTCTGTTCTTTCTTCCTCGCTCTCTGTGTGTTTCTTTTGTCTCCAAGAAAACATATTCATACTCTTAAGAGAGTATGCTTCAGCAGCTCATTTTGTCTGTCTTGAAAAAGGACAATTAAAGACACCTTTACTAAGAACAGAGCAGACAGTCAAAGAAGGAGCAGCATTACAAAAATGTCTTTATCCATGAAGAGAAAGAGAAGAACAACTAGTGTTAAATTGAAAGCTTTCCTTACTACCTTAAGTTTTAAATGTTTGTTCATCTGAGGTTTTGTTAGTTTGACAGGATGATTTTTTCTGTTGCTCTGAAAAGAAGGCTGTTAAAAGAAGCACTTGCCAGGGAATCAAGCTGACCAAGATTTCAACTCAAAGTATTCAACCTTATTTAAAGGATATGATATTTGATCCAGCTTCTTTTATCCTCTGCAGTTTTGGGGGGTTTTGTTCTAAAATTAGTGGAATAATTGACTCCACTGAAATACAATGGGAATTTGGGGATTTAAGCCAGTTTAAACTGGTTTTGTAGCCTCAGCTGAATGCCTGTGGTTTAGAACGTTCCCTAACTTTAAAGCAGACTGTTACCTTCAGAAGAGAAAATTTGCTCTTGCAACTACTGACACTATTTTTAGGTAGTACCAATATGGCATCTCAAGCAACTGTAAAACAGCCATCTGGATTTCCTCAGCAGCTTGGATAAGTGCTGTTTAACTAAAATTACCCTCAAGACAAAGAAATTTTAAGAGCAAAGCAGCCTACAACAAAGGTATATTATATCATTACCGAAAAGTCCTCTTTATCTCCATTCTAATAAAACTCCAACAGAATCTAAAAGAATATTTCAACAGTACATTCCCTGGTTCCTGAAATTTTAAGGCAGCAGCAACAGGCTCAGATTTGTTAAGTCTTCTAAATAGTTATCATCACTAAAACCTATTCCAAGGGCTGTTACCATCCATGGGAAGTTATCAGTAAGCTTTTCCTTGAGTTTTTTATAAATACAGTTCAAAAATCTTTAGATAACATACAAATCACACATTCAAGAATTATTATTACAGCTTTTGAGGCCTGAAGAAGAAAAGTATGAATTTAAAAAGCTTTTGCACTGATTTTTTCATTGTTGACATTGCAGCTTTGACATGCTCTTGACAGTCCCTGCATGCTTGCGTTTCTTCTTTCCTTCCTTTGTATTTTGACTTATTGTCTAGTTAAAAATAACCACCGTGCAAAGATTTCAACCCTGTATTTCTTTTTTTCATTGAACATGTCAGATTGTGACAGATGTGTATGTTTCTAACCCAAGTTTTGTGTTTGACAAAAATAGCTTTGATTACATGCATCACGTTTGAATAGCAAACTTTTTGGCAAAGCAATGTTCTCCCAGCTTGTTTTTATCATAAAGGCATACAAGCTTGGGGAAATCAAATCTTCTGTCTGTCCCCAGGGGTGTTGCAGACTCTGAATGACCATTGAATTCAGATGAAGTTATCTTTGGGAGTTCAGCTGGAAGCTGACAGTTATTTTGAACACAATTTTACTGCTATACTGCTTGTGTATGTGTCCCCTATTTCTACTGTACAAAACATGTTCTTACATTGTGTGTCAGCTTAACAATACTTCTGATGGTAGTGGTGACACTCCTTTAGATCAGCAGGGAAGAACAGCTTTTTGGTCAGGCTCTTTTTTACATATGGAAAAGCTGTGCAATGTACAGGAAGTTAGAGATTTCACAGCTACCAAATCTATGTCTGGCTGTTATTTTTCATCCACTGTTAAATGCAAACCCTGTCTGTATTTGAAGCAAAAGTGAGGGAACTCTTTGGTTGTTTGCTCAGTTCTTGGACAGGGTAACAGTCATTGCTTTGTCCTTATTTGGTTTCTGATCAGTTGAAGTCATGACTTCAGTACAACATCTAGCTATTGAGTTTGCCTCTCTAGGATGGCTATAAAGAGCACCTACACGCTCTGGAGAACCTTAGTGCTGTTTGTCAAGTGGACACTTCTATGAAAACAGAAACCTTTTTTCTTATAATGAGTGAAGTTCTGGGGTCTTCCCAAAATTGTGAATGAAAATGAGAAAAATATCACATCAGTTAATCCTTTCTGTGGTGGTGGTGTCTGTATCTAACAGATGGATCTTGTTTTTCCAAAGCACAGTCTGCAAAGAGCTAAGATGTGGGAACTTAGTTGACTGAATAATCTGAGTGGGATGCAAAGAGAAATGTAGAATCAAAATAGCTTGGTATGTTTTATTTGAAAAAAAAATATAGTATCATCAATTTTCATCAATATTCTTTAATAGAAAGCTCAGGTAAATGTTTTGGAGCTTAGGAAATCTTGATTTATTCTTTTCCTGGTAAAAGTCCATTTTCTTATTGTCTTTAATGCCTATCTGTAAAACACCCTCAAAATATAAAGCATTTTCAGATGTGAGATTTCCTTGCACAGTACCTTCAGGAATGTGTACATTACCAACTTTTCTCTCATCAGAGTTGTGCTTTTGAAGCAAATCCCACTTATCATACTTTAGTCTGCATTTTAAAGTAATTTCAGAAGATGAAAACTCCTTGGGAGCCTGCCTAAAGTAGATCTCCCTCAAAATAAACTCTGTGAAGATTTCAGGTCCTCAGTAAGATCCACTTTGCTCTAAATATCCATTTACACTGAAGTATAGGCAGAGACATCACTGAAATTAATTAGCAGGATTTAATAGTTTACATTCAATTTGCATAAATAACTACCTATGTGAAGCTTTGTCCAGGCCATCTTTCAAGTTCCCTAAACCAATCTCGGTTTCACAATGTGCTTTCTCATTAAATTTCCCATGTCTTTCCCAGAGAGAAATACCTTCAGAGTTGCAGTGTCTCATTTTCAGTTTTGATTCTGGATGAATACCCAAAATACATAAGGAATAGAAAATGAGGAGGAAAGCTTCATCAGGAACCATACAGAGGTTAAAACCATCCATACGCAGATTAGAGCTGTATCCTTGCAGATTCTTTTACAGAAGTGCAGTGACTTGAAGGAAAATTAGACACAGATCTTTAACATCCTTCTCTGATATATTATCTCTTAATTAGAGTACCATATTATAAGCTAGGTGGGCTTTTATATATATTAATATGCACTGCACAAACCATCCTTAGCAATCTATATCTCTGCAATGTGCAATACCACAGCTTAGAATGATCATAGGATGCTTCTGCTGGACTTGTTTAAGCTCTTTGTAAACTTCATGTGGTGTTAATTGAACAATGCAGTTGAACCAGTGTAGAATACACATGAAGAGTATTGCAGAAGGACTGAGAAGTGTTTGTATTTGTAACATCTTGGCTTGTTTTCTCTTGCCTTACTGTTTCTGTTTCTTCTTTCATTTGATTTTATTGTGTTGTCATTTTGCTTAGTCCCAGAGGTAACTGCTTAGGTGCCTTAATATGTTCAGCATCTCATAGCAGAGATATATGCTTTCATTCTCTGATTGCACCAGGCAGATACAGAGATTTTATAAAGTGTAACATATTCAACAGCTGTGATCCAATTCTCCCTTAACATAATGAGAAATGCTCACTGCCATCTCTGCAGTGCTTGTTCTAACTTGCTGTCTGGAAAAGCTTGTCCTGCTATATCAAATAAATTGGGTATTTTGGGACACTAGTCACCTAAGCTGAGTGCCTGAAATGTGGCTGTGTATTTCATATCTTGCTAGTGGTTCTGGGCATGGAGAAAACATTTTCTGAAGATATATCATTCATTCATTGCCCATTAATCAGCTGTCCTATGTGCAGAAGCCTCAAATGGTCTCTGGAATAAAATTAGTAGTGTCACCAATGTCAAGACTTCTGTGTAGCAGCAAGGAAGGCATTGGTTTTGTTGGGCTTTAGCTAGTTTTATGCTGATTTTACTCAGGTGGATTGTTCTCATAGTATTGTCATAGCTCCGAATCTTTTTATATTGCAAATATCTTAACATCTCTTTATAGTGTTTTTTAAAAGTCAAGACTTTTAAGAGAGAGGAAAGCTCTGAACGTTCATGTCAGTTCTCTAGTGGTAAACTGGATGCTTATTTCTCAAGCAGAAACAAAAATAGAAGATTTTTCTTACTGCTGCAATATGCTTCTTAGACAAAGTCTTTCCAAAATAAAGGACTTCAGCAATGGCGTAGATATCTGTGCAAAGAAATCAGAACAACTTCCTCGTTGCCAAAAGTTTAGGGTGGTTAACACAATTCAAATGTCTAGATAAGCAAACAAAATCATCATTTTAAAAAACAAGAAAATTCAAAATTAACCAGGAACAAGACGAATTGACCCTTTAATTTAGTCTTAGCAGGATAGTGGAAGAACACTTAGAGCCAGTGTCTGCATTTCAGTAGCATGTTCCTAATTTCTAGATACCGGATGCTAATTTCCAAGACATGTCAGCTTCATCATTTAAAGACTTCTTGAGTGTACTCTTCTTCCTTGGCACTTCTTCCTTTCTGACAGGATTTGGTAAGTTATCCAGATTGGAATTTGTCCCTAGACACTAAGCAAAGTTTTGGAATTTTGTGAAACTTGTGAAGATGTGGTGCCTTCTTTCATGTCACTAATTTCTGGTTTACACCCCTCCTGTCATCTGGAATCTGTGCTGAAGCAGAGTTCCCCAGAGGAGCCATGTTACCAGTGCCATACATCTCTGATGGTCTTCCTGGTTTAACTTGCAGACTCTGGTTTCAGGTTTTCTTGTGTTCAAACATCAATTAAAATACTTATGTGCACATATATATGCGTTGTACCTCATTATTGCAATATTCATTCAGCCACTTGAGAGCTAATACTGTAGCAGCAGTGCCTGAGTGCCATAATATCCATAATATCTCTTTGTACAGGGGCAGGCAAACAACTTGATAGAATCACAGAGATCTAAAAGTTCTCCCAGAGCAGTGTCACATTTGTCTTAAAGGCTACTCTAACACAAACAGTAGTCTCTCAAGAAGAGAAGGTGCACCCCAAAAGAGGTAAAAAAGTGACTTAAAAGCAAAAACAAGCATCAGTCTTCCTGCAAGGACTTGAAAACATTTGAACAAAATAAACGCTTCTTCCTAAGTGAACTCATGATCTCAAACAGCAGCAACAGTATTTTTAAAATATACTTCAGAAGCATCTTTTTCTTTACTGTTTAAAGTAAATAATTCAACTGGAAAATTTTGGCAAAGTGAAACTATGCCTGAAACAGAACGTTTTCAGCAGACTATATGAATGGAAAAAATCAGAACAGCAGCATTTTCAGGAATAAAGTCGCTTTATGTTTGTCTGGAAAACCACAGCAGTCTCTTTCTCTCTCTGTCTGTTTCTCCAGTTTTAGAAGACACTTTAAGATGTCTTTCTAGATCAAAAGTATTTTCACCTTGTTTCTTTTCAGACAAAAATTGTTCTCTCTGATGTTTACATGTTTCTTCAGAGAACACTAATTGGCTTCCATTGCAAGAAAATATCTCTCTAGAAGAAAATAAACAGTAGCTACTGTTCCTTTACATCAGTTTTATGGTTCATAGTTACATCAGCACAGTGGATGATTTTGAGGTTTGTTTTTTTTTTTTGAGAAATAGTATGGTTCCTGTCTATTTTCTTTTTTTTTAATTTATTCATTATTACTTGAGGTAAATAAGAAACAAATAAAGGTAGCTGAAAATATTTTATTTGGGAGCTAAATTACATTTTTATTTCTTTTATCCTGAAATAAATTGGATTTTTAATGCTTCCTTTGGCTCCTTCAGGCTTAGTTTTCCTTGCTAGTCAGAAGAAAATGTGGCACAAAAAAAATGAATGTGAAACAAACTGAACGACTCCCACACATAAAAAATAAGAACATGGAAGTTCACATGTCTAGCAAAATTATTTTAGGTTTGTTTTTTTTTTTAACATTTACCTTTTACACTTCAATGCTGCTTCACAGACCAGATGTTATCTGAACCCTGAAAATAAACATCTAATCAGAAGTGATTGGACTCAAAATCTTTTGTTAGGAACATTTGATTTGTGGATGATGTCCTACCATTTTTGGAGTGAAAATCTAAATCGTTACTCTCAGAGAAGTTTGTCTTTCAATTTATGACAGTCTTCATCTACCTTATACAATGCTCTGCTGAAATACTTGCTGCAGTTCTGAATACCTCCATAGCTGTGTCAGCTCTGCCTAGTCTCTGCCTAGACTGATGACCTTCAAAGTAGGCACAAGAGGATACAATATTGTGTTGTGAAGAATTGGAGCCTTTCTCTATCCATTTTCCTGTTTGGATAATAATATGATGATGATGATTATTATTTTTCTACGTATCTTTTGTTATGTCTCTTTTATTTAGACCCTAGGTGGCCAAACGTTAGTTTGTGGGTTCAGATCATGATGGCCAGCCGTGGCTCTTCTTTAGGGTTATATCACACAAACAGTAGAGAGATTCCTTCAACATGATGATGGTTGAGAGAACTGATCTCTAGCCATGGCACGACATGAACCAGCAAGGGCTGAGGAAACCAACAGTGTGCTCAGGTGCATTGAAGTGACGAGTCCTCAGACTTCTCTTATTCTGACTGGTATGCAATATGTGCAAGGAGGTGGTTCATGTCTTTTGACATAACATTTACAGTTTTTAAACTAGGGAAGTTGTTTGTGCTTGACATCAGAATAGTTAGGAGGTTTAAGTTGTAATGGATTTAAGTTCAGTACAGGGAACTGCCTGTCTATACAGGCAATGCAGACGATACAGTTGTGATGGTGTGGAGACAGCAAATATCAACCACTCAGTCTGAACTTTTAGCCTCACACTACATTGCTAAGTAAAGACTAAAGCAAATGTGTGCATCTTTCTTATCTTGTTTGTTTCCCTGTAATTATCACAGCTCTTGTTTTGAAGTTCATTGTCCTTCCCATCTTATTACCACCTTTCTCCAAATACTTTTTGAAAAACATCTCTTTACCAACCCAGGTCTTCAAGTTGTACCACTCATTCAGAAAGATTTGCAAGGAGTACTGGACTTTGGCAAGATTCCATGGACACCTTGTGTCTCTGGGATGCATTCTGCACAAGTGAGACTTGAGGTGCAACAAAATGAAGGATCTCCTTTATTCATTCTATGCAGGGTCAAAACTTTAGGTGGCCTAAACTACAGTGGCTCTGACAAAATCACCTTCTTCTGTTATGTTAGGTACAGTGAATCTTTGTATTTGCAAGATATATGACCTTGCTTTTGAAAAAGTGGTTGCTTCAGAGGAATTTAAAGATTCCTAAATCTTTCATGTTTCTAAAGGCACACTTGAAAGGAGGTGAAAAGCAGAGATCAAGCTGTTCTAAAATGCCCATGTAACTGAATCTCTCAGAATTTTATCAGATATTTGACTCTGTACTGATGAATTCTGAAATCTGGATACCACTCTATTTGGCAAACTGATATGGAACTGTCCTTGCTGCTGAGAATTGTTGCCAAACTTTTCTCTAGGCAGGAGGAGGCTGAAATCAATTCTGTCTTCACACAGCAATGCCAAGTCTGTCAAAACAAGGGAATTTTTAAACACGAAATAACGCTGGTTCATTTAATATCTGAGAATCATCAAAGCCGTTTGCAGCAAAGGAAGTTGAAAAATTGCAGCCATGTCACCAATTATTCCAATCAGAATAAAATTAAAAGGTCTGTCACTATTTGTGCTCAAGGGTATAAGTTGCTCGGAGGAAGGACTTATTCCTGAACTCAGCTGGTGTTCACTTCATATCCTGAAGCACAAAATTCGACAACATTTTTAATTTTATCCAAGCTCTTATGACAGCACCTATCCCATCCTTTCATCTCTGCCATGACATTTTCATATCTCATTAGTCTACCGGTCCTTCAGTGTAACTCAGGTTTTCCTGTTCCAGGTTTATGGCCATATAGAAGCCTTGTGACCAGCTGAGTTACTGGATAGCACACCAGAAAGCTTGTTCATCATCTCTCTAGAGGAAAAAATTGCTTTGTGACAAAGGAATAAGGTTTGTATTAGATTTGATCTTCAGTTCAGTAAAGTGTCAGAAATATCATGAAGTGCATTAGTGGCTCTGCTACTGTTACTGGTTTATATAAGGCAAATAAGAGGCAAAAACTCTAAGTGAGCCAGAATTTTGTAATTACATACACACAAATTTCCAACACCTTTGAGCATCAGAAACATTAAGATCATGAAAAGTTCTCAGCATATTTCCTTTAAAAAAAACTTAAAAAATACAACTGAAGAAACTTGTGTTGTACCTTTGTAATTTTGAAAACAATAGTGGCAATGAAGAGAGATGTAAATCAAATGAGAAACATTTGGGACATCCTTAGAAAATCATCTTAATCACTTGGAACAAATTCTAAGGCACACACTACACGTTGGGTGATTAGGATAGACAGGATTGATTATTGTTGAAGAGGAGAATCAGCAAATGGTTGTTTCATAGGTCAGTCTGAAAAGTCCACAAAAAATATAAAAGCTGCAAAAAGAATACATCACAGAGCAGAAAAATAACATCACTATTGCAGTAGTACTAAGTTTAGGCAAATTCTGTTCAGGTCAAATAAACAACAGACTACATAAGACAAATCTGATGGAGTTACAAATGAGCCAGCTGAAATTATGAGGCGATTCACTTACAGTGAAAGATAAGAGAAAATATTTAAAGAGATCTAGACCATGAGATCAAAGAAAGGTGGGGAACAGTTTAGTGAAGCATAGAGGAGACCTTGGAACAAAAGAATAAAAATAAAGAGAAGCAAATACAGGCAAACTCTTTAAACATTTCTGTGAGTACAGCATTTGACATTAAATTAACCTCTTCAGGCTACTGAGAATAACAGAAATATCTGAATATTTTATAATGAGCCTAGACAAAGAAGACTAATTAGCAGACCCTAAAAGGCTAAATAAGCTGCATAACTATAACCAAAATAACATTTTGATAATTTAGGACAAATTGTCATCTGACTTGACTAGGAGGTGGGAGGAGGTGGTGGACTATGTTCACATTTTTTCCCCATAGTTTGCAAACAGCTTTTCCACACAGTTCTGCAAAGGTCCCATCAAAGCAGTGGAAGAGCTGAGGAAAAAAAAAAACCCATATGGTAAAATGTGTGGAGTCCCCTTCTCTAGATTCCCCTGTGCTTCTATTTCTTTGGAGCTCTGCCAAAGTACATAAACTAAGTTTATCTCTCTGCATAAAGCACTGAGAGATCCCTGGATGATTCATCTCTATATGCATAAAGAAGGTATAAATGATTCAAGAGATTGAGTCTCACCTGTCTCCTGAAGCACTTTGACAACTTTGCAAAATCTTCTGTTTTTTCTCAGTATTCAGTTCCTCCATAGTAGACTTAATGGCCAGCAAAGTTTGAGAAGCTTGTTCTCTACATGGTTATTAGTCTTTGATAGCATATATTGCCTTTGTGACAGGTTTTACCAAGAAGTGGTTGAAGGACATTCAAGCTACCTAAACTTCACTGTGCATGAGTGAGGGTTGTCTATGTCATGGGGAAATGACAAGCTGGAGAATTTGAAACACGGGAAAAACATGAGTGCAAAACTGGGACAGGATTACAAGGAGGAAAACACTGTTAGAGGCAGTATTTTCTAGATAAAGATCCTTAGTAGGCCTAAATGAGAGAAGGTGCTGCAGTATTTAGTGATTAACAATAGCTTGGTGTTTGTCATGGAACAGACTTTTTTAGCATTTCTGTTTTTGAGATTATTTATATGACATTTCTACAACCATACCCAAGCTGTTAAAAGAAGTAGAAATACACGTTGTATCTCACAGTGCTGTATGATCTATAGAGTGAGCACTGCTATCTTTTAAACACTTTTCTTATTTAATGTTCCTTCTGTTGATATAATTTTGTTGTCTGTGTTACAGGTACAGTGAGGGTGTCAACTGAGATCACTACCCTAATATGCAAGGTACAGAAGAGGAACACTGCTGGAAATCATATCTTAGCTAATTAAAGGTGAGCAAAAGACAGAGACTTTGGCACTGCTCACAGTCTGGAAGGGTTACCACCAAACTCCAGCTCCATTAAACTCACTAACTTCTACAGAAAAACTTGACATGGAATCCATGTGCCATGTCAGCATGCTGTGAGTATAGATCTACAAGCCACCTGCACATGGTAGGGGAGCAAATATTTTAGGTTCCTCTTGGTCAGCATGGCTTTCTATCACTTGTAATGTAGATTTACACTTCACATATCAACAAAACCAACCAGGCTTTACATTCATTCTCTTATATTACCAGATGTCTTTAGAAGGAGAACACATTACTCTTAGAGTAAGAGAAAACATATGCTAGAGTGAAAGCATGACAAAGAAACCTGTGAGTGATGAGGGAGCAAGGAGAGAAAAGAGATAAATTGGGCTGGACAGCATCTAGGGCTTGGAAAGACAGAAGGTACATAATATCAGGTGTTTTTTTCCACTTGCATTGCTGAATATTGTGTTGGATTAATCAGTCATCTTCATGGTGGCCACTTGCACGTCAGGAAAAAATGAGTTGCCAAAGCATCAGTGGGGGAGATTTAATCAAACAGTTTCTGAAACATAGTAATGAATTAATTTATTACATAAATGAAATGTAAATCCATAGAAATAAGTTTCCTCCTCTCGTTACCCCAGAAAGATTTTAATGAGTAAATTGGCATCAATATTCACTACTCTCTCAAACAGGAGGGTTATGCACCTTTAATGGATAGTGTTGAAAAGTCAGAAACATTTGCATTGCTATCCTAAATGAGTGATTCTCTTTGCAGTCATCTAGGCAAAACACAGCTGTACTTTGAAACTGAGGAAATAACAAACCTCAGAAGTTCCCAAATTCCAAGTCAAGGCAATATACTCTGTAACTGTGCCTTTGGATCATGCTGTCATTTCTCACTTGAGGAATTAGACATGGAGGTTAATAAATACCTCTCGTCATTCAACTCCTGGTATAGTGGAGGCATTAAGAAGAAAATAGGAAGGCTGCCCTCAGGGCAGTGTGTTTAATCATCATCGTCTGCAGATGCAGTCATACATTCTGACTGCTGAAAAATGCAGCCCCACATTGCTTTGTGGAAGATGCTACCCCAAAGATAATCTGGCACCTAGATCACTTTCTAAAGGAAACGTCCTGATTCTCCAACAACACAAATGTGGGGCTGACTGAGTGATGTTCCACAGCTTGTATTGAGAGGAGGTCAAACAAACTCAGAAGAGCCCTGCTGCCCTTAAAAAGAATGTATCTCTATCTCAGAGGTTTAATCTGTGCTCCCATGTGTCTCTTGAATGTCAAATAGTGGTTTCATTTATACAATTTATAGTGTGGTACCACTGAAAGGTTGTAGCTGGGTTTTCTCAATTTTAAACACCAGTTAGTAGACAGCAAGGTCTCTGCTCTAGTGTGCTTTTATTCTACAATTCCAGTAGATGGGGCAAAAAGAAAGTGATACCTGTGTAACAGGGAAGAATGGGTCAACAAGAAAAGTAAGAGGAAAATTATCAAGTCAAGACCCAGAAAGACTGAAGGAAGGCTTTGGGAAAGAGTTGAAGTGATAGAGCTTTTCAGTGTGTCCTGGTGAGCTGTTTCAGATAAGAAAAAGTGGACACAGTTGCAGATAAATTATCCACTTTTCATAGTCTGAGTCACTTAACAACACTGGAGTGTATGACTTCTGAAACATCAGTCTAGATGACTGATTTCTCAGAACTTCAGAAGCCTTGACCAGTGGGACAATGTGAAAGCCATGAGCATGCTACCATAGTTTATGGCACTTGTTATTATGGAAGAATAACATACAGTTCAGATAGAAGTCTCTGCCATGTGTTTTTCCACCGTTTGTGGGGCTCGAGGTGACAAATGATGTTTCATCCTTAGGAGAATCTGTTTCAGTGAATCAATGTGTCTCACTGTGTTCCTCACGAAGGAGACCTCTTTGAAAATATTCTAGTAGCAGGGATACTGTCCAAAATGGAAAGCAGATTTTATCACTAGACATCAGCCATAGCTCAGGTTGAGTTTGCTGCTGTTATAAATGGCTTGAGATTTATGCAGGCTAACAGTGCAAACAGCTGCTCCTTCCTGTTTCAGATGACTGCTAACAGTTTTCTTGTTCCCAGGCAGGTAAGCACAGTTCTGTAAAAAAATACTAGTGTTTCAAACCTGAGCTGGATGAACTTTAGGACTCTTCAAATATTACTCAATGTGTTTTATTATTATGTAGTCATGGCACAGTACTAGGCAGCCTGTGCTATCATGCCACTTGGGATTGAACCATTGCACTACCTGGTCAGAAGTGCTGGAGTTAGTGAATCTTTATGTGCTGTAAACTAAGGAGAACTAACAAACATGTCAGGAGAAGTGCTGGAAGTCACAGCAGCAGTGCTTGGCTCTCAGGAGGTGCACACTAGTGTGCCAGTCGCTATCTCTAGCTGGGAGGCCCTGAGGCACAAGAACTAATCTCCAAATTGCTCAGCAAAAAAATTAGCACCATACAAAGCCGAGGACTTGGGAGCAGCATCTCTCCTTGTGCCTCATTCTGTCAAAGTTTCAAGACAAAAAGTATGCTGGGAAAATTATATCATCTTGGTGACTGTGAGGGCTGAGGGACTCCCAGGGGAGCAGAAGGAAGAGGTTCTTTATCCAGCTCAGCCACAGGCTCCTCTTGGCTTTGCTATTTCCTTGTCTTCTTCTCTAGTTCTTCCTTGATGAGAGAAAGAAATTGCTTTGTTCCTTAACAAGTGAAGCGTGTGCTGACTACATCTGAACAACATGCCTTTTACCCTTTCAGGACTATGTGCAGGTTGAGCAGCTAAGGACAATGACACCACTACATCCATATTTCTATTATGTTCAGTTTTGGATTTCATCTCCTTTTGCAGAGTTTTTGTAGCAGACAGCATATGATGCTGTAGTACCTTACAACCCACCTGCTGTAGTAGCTCCCTGGCAAAACTGCTGCTGCTGCTGCTGTCAGACACAGTATTTTTGCCTTTTAGTATTAGATTGTTTAAAAAAGTCTGACAGGCTGTCACCCAACAGCTAGGCCTTTCACAAGAGCCAGAAAATTAACCTCCAGAAGGAGCCTCATCTCCATCAAGTATTTTGTAATAAACATTTGTTACAACAACAAATCCTGAAAGGAGATCCCCAGCAACAGGGTGAGCATGGCCATGGACATGTGCTCAGTGCTCACCTCTGCTACACAGCCAAGCTCTGCTTTCTAGCGCTGTGCACATCAGTGGTGACCAGTTTAAAGCAAACTCATTAATCTTGCTGCTGCAGAATTAAAATCTATGTGTTATCTCCTGCACTTTGACTTGAAATGATCACAGTGCATGACAGAACTACCGCTGATTGCTTTGTTTGATCACATCCTTAATTACTGCTATGCAAATTTAGTGGGTAACATTGAGACTCCAAGACAAGGAAGCATTGAACAGAAAGAAGCATAGGATCAGCCTCCAAGCAGTTTTAGCACTATGCAGAAACTCATTAACCCTGGGCAGGTCAGCCATATTGCAGTCATCTTTAAATACAATGTGAATACTTATTTGCCCAGAGCAGAGAAATGAGTTAATTCCATGTTACACCCTTCTCTAATCATTGCTGAATGAGAAATCCTAGATAGTGTTATTTAAAATTCTGGTATTTATCCATCAGCCAGCAAAAATGGGAGATATGGACTTAAACTTCTAACCCGTAAATGACTAATGAATTTGAGCATCCACAATTTCAAGTCTCTCAGAAGCTGTCGTTTACAGAAGGTCCTGCACATCTCTCTCCTAAAATATTCAGTCTTTCTTGTAAAAGTGAAAAATTCCCACCTTTTAACTTCCAGCTCATTTTCTTTTCATGTTTACTGTGAGTTTCTAGGCAGAATAGCTCTTCAGCTCACTCAGGCTGTCCTGTAAATAGCAGTGACTAGTCAGAGGAAGCCAGTAACTGCTCCTGCTCTTTTCTACAAGGGCCACCTCCAGTTTTGCATCTATTTGGTGATATATGAATGCCTTTGCTGTGGACCAGTTTTATCACTGTCACAGAAGGTGTGTCATCATTTCCCACAGCGATGACTGCTTCCCTCAGCAACGTATGTGACAAAATGTCTCAATGATTTGCTTTGAGAATGAAGTTTGGATTTAGAAAAGTAAAATCAATTTATCCTCTCGTGCATACTCCTAGATTGTGAGAGCATTGTTATGAGATCACCCATAAGAGTTTAGGAAACAGATCATTAGAGTAATTCTCTCGATATGGTTATGCCACAGTTAATTCACTTTTTATCCATATAATAAGATCCCATAGGGTCATTACTTCTTTGCTACATCATAAAAAATAATGAGATTCATTTTTCTCAGTTTGTGTGGAAATAGACACTGTCTCTTATCATCCTCAGCTGAATGAAATCAACAACTGTAGCAGTTCCTTTCTTGAGCTTTTCCAAGGTGAAAAATAATTATTTAAAGTGTGAGATTTGATGCATTAACACAAGAGGTTCAGATAGTCTTTCCATGACAGCTGAAGCTTTTATCACTAGCAAGATAGGTAGATGGATGAACAACTGTGATAATAAGATTTCTTCTATATTATTCCTAGGGAAAAAAAAAAAGCTATTTGTCAAGTTCATTAAAAGGGAAAAGTAGGATACGAAAAAATTATATGAAGATGAAAATCGATTGACATCACATGTAGCATAAATCAGTAAGATTTCATTTATGTTCTTGACAAGCACTGCCTTAAAACATGAAGCAAGGCAGAGAATCTGTAAGTTGCTTGAAAGGTCTATCAATTTAGGAAGGGGATATGCTAGGCTCTTGGTAATGATGCATGTGCAGAAGGCACATGTAGCTTCACCCATGAAAAAGGCTCACTATTTCAGCAGACATCTCGTTGGATAATAGATTGCGTATTGCATTTGGCATATAGTTGAACAAAAACTTTTTGATGATCAGTTTAGTGACCGGTGCAGACATAAACAAGAATCTCTAGAGCTTAAACTAATGGAACAGAAGATCCAAATGATTTTATAGATCTGGCATATTATGTTACTTTTTTGTAACATATAGCCAAATTGATGGCCTTTCCTCTGTTATCTGCTCTCCTAGCCGGTATGTCCATGTGACAGGATGGACTTGCAATGCTTTCCTTGATTTTCACATCTAAGCTTGTAATGCAAAGTTGGAAGTTACAGGGAGAGAGGGATCATGCTTCCTATGATAGCATTTTGCTTCTGATACTTAAGTAGTTGCCACCTGGAATGTGGTCTGCAGAGAGGATGAGACAACCTCTGTGTAATTCACCTTATGCAAGTACAAAGGCCATTTTGCCCTGTGAAAGTACTATTTTCCCTGCTGCATTCCTTGCAGCAGGCTCCAAATGATACTTGTTAAAATTATATAGCAATCTGTTCATTGCCAGGAAGCCTCTAGCTTACAGCAACCTCACAATCTTGTAACATATTCCAGGCTATTTCACCTTTGTCAGGCTCCAGTCAGTACTTTTTTCTGCTGCTTTGGACAAGGTTTTGACAGTATTTCTGTTATAACCCACTTGCATTTCTAATTATCTTGCATTTCCTTGCATAAACAGAGTCTAGGTTATAACACTGTCTTAGTCAATACCTTTTTGGTTTTGTGACTACTATGTGACTCTGTCATGGTGAAGTTAGTAACTTAATAGCTCCTTCCCAATGAACTGTTCACCTCTTTGAAGATGCCTAAATTAGATTAGCTTAGCCACTGTGTGATTAGTTTATTTATCAGTACTGATCATCTGATTCATTGGGAATGGAGGAGCTGAAAAACACTAACATTTTAATTAAATTTTCTGTTAAGAACTAATTTTGTTATTTCAGCATTTTTAAAATACCATTTCCTACTGTGTGGGACTGTGTTCAGGAACCTACAAGCCAGCCCCAGAGTGTATAGTCCGACACCAGTATTTATTTATATTGAAGAAGCATCCTAAATTTCCAATCACTGTCAAGACAGAGAGGATGACAGTACAGAAAACACAGAAACTCTTTCTGTCTACATAATCAGACAGTAATGGGTCAAGGGGTGAAGACAACTGGAAATACATAGGAAATGTATCTTGTCCAGCAAGGTCGTAGCAAGCATGAGAATGAAGTCTTGATTTCCTGGCTTTTATTTGTCCTAAGTGTTTGTCACTGCTGGCAGGAAGGCCTCCAGTGAAGAAGAATAAAATTCATAACAACAGCAAAAATCAGAATTGCCTGAAGAAAGAGAGGTGTTTTAACAGCCAAGGGACTTGGGAGACTCCTTATTTCTGTGTAGGGTATCATTTGCAGAGACTCCACACAAGATCTTACTCCCTCTCTGCCCACATGGGGAACCTAATTTCTGATCTAGACAGACACTATGGATCTTGCACCTACCAACCCATTTAAAGCAGTGTTAGTGTGTTAGCAGTTAATAATGTGTTGTGTTTGCTTTGCACAATGCTGTTGTGCGAGTGGACCAAAAGTTTCTGAGACAGCTCGCTAGGATAAGGACACATGGACATCACCCCTTGTAGTTATGTATTTACAGAATCTCATTTTTAACCTTCAGTTCTGAAGAGAGGATGGTAACAGTTGACCCCCTCTGATAGAAATCCAGGAGAAAGGCAGCTGACAGCCAAACCCCTTGGGCGGAACCTGTCATATTCCCAAAGAACATGCAACTCAGTCTGTGCTTCATGTGCCAACAATATATATAATTGGAGCACCCAAATTCTTGTGTTAGGAAGGAGAAAGTCCTATGTAAATTTCACTCTTGCAGGCAACTTTGTGAAAGATTCACTTTGCATGAGATTGCAAATAAGGAAATCTGCATTTGAATGACAGTGTCTCCCTCGTGGTAAATTTGCAAAGTTCCACTGAATTTTAGTAAGGCTGTATAGGTTTGTGCTCATTAAGGAACTGATTGCTTCAGTTTCCTTAGTAGATTTCATAGCCTAGACAATAGCTAAAGATAAAAACCACTCCTTGTACGTCAGCTTAATTAGAAGTGACTAATTTAATGAACACACTGTAATTAATATCTATTATGCCATGCAAAGATCCTGTTTCAACAAACTGGATAGATTTTTCTTTCTCCTGTAACTGTAGCAGTCTGATTGCATTTGATCTATGTAATAAAAGGTATAGTTGCATTATACTGTTTGCAGACCTTCACTGGGACCCTTAATTGCCTATTTACTACTGCTCAGTGTGTTGCGCATGGACATCCTTAACTACAGCATTTAACAGTGTTGCAGTGGAGGTTTACATGATATTATAGTCTGAGACTGTTTCTCTATTAAGGTCTGAATTCAGGTGATTTTTTGAAGAGGGAGAAAATAAGAAAATAAGAAACAATAGTAGGTATGGAGAGCTTGCGAAGTATCAAGTCCATTAAACCTTCCCCGTGGAAGGGAAAAGAAAGGACTTAGTTTACTTATTGTTGTCAATCTACAATTTTTTTTTAAGTTGTGACCTTCCTTTCAGAATAACTTATTTTTGTCAGTGTCAAACATAAGAAAAAACATAAGGTAATGAGTCCAAATTCCTGAGCAACCCATAAATATGGGAATCTTGGAGGCAGGAACTAGGATTTCTGTTTTGAACCCCAGATCATTTCCTAAAAGAGTGACCTTCAGCTCTATGATGTTAGACATATGTTGTTGATTTTCAGGAATTGTAACAGAACTATCTTGTAAGAAATTCAGAATTGGCCCTCAACGCGGTCTGATTCTATTGTCATTTAAACTAGAGTGAAGAAGGAGCAAGTCTTTTCAAGACAAGGAAATGTCAATGTCATAAAAATAGTGAAAACAATGAAAAGAATGAGATCTTGCTGTCTCCCAGTATCGCAGTGGATTAGAGTATGTTACTGGTAGGACTGAAACATGAAATTAGGGTGGAATGGGGATGGGGAAATCCTTATTTTGAAATGTAGAGAAAAATAAAACTGTGCAACTCATGCAAATCATAAAAAACCTCCAAAGACCAGAAGATCTCACAATGAAGAAATGAACTATATTAATGAATAATGTGACTGAACAGAAAAGAGTATAAAATGAATCTGTATCAAGGTCATAAATAATAAATAATAAAGTCACCACCTTTAGAACTAAGATGAAAAAAGAAAATATTTTAACATGCCTAAAAATATAAATAATGGAGAAAGGCAAGTACCTCAAACTGTATGTGCTAAGACCACTCAGATTCAGACAGCCCAAAGGACACTTAATTGTCTTACTTTTCAACAATATAAAGACGCCTTTCAGTATTTAAGGACAGCTACCTTGCCAAGCTTTGATAGGATATCCTTATAAGCATTTCCATCTTCTTATTGTTCAAATTAGGTTGTCTTCGTATATTAGAAAGCTTTCATCCCTAATATGCATAAGGACTTTTTGAGGGATGTTTATGGTACATAAAAATAGTCTCCAATGTCATAGTTCTCTCTGCAGACTAATACGAAGGCCTCAGATCTTGAGAGCTTTATGAAGAGTTCCAGTGTTCTTGTTCTCACTGTTGTCTGAAGCTCTTTATTAACTTAGAATTTTCTCAAAGTAACATCAGAATGAGAATGGTTGCCGAAGACACAACCAACAATTACAAGTTAATTGTAAGTGTAATCTTTGTGAAATAACCTGTTTATGTTCAGCGTGTGTTTGCAACACTAGAGGAATAGTCAACTCTCCAGTGTGCACAAATCAAAGTGGCTCCAAATCAGATCCAAAAGATTTAGTGGTAAGGAAGCTTCTTATCTGTGCAGGAACATGATATCTATTCAATTCCACTTACCAATATGCTTTCCACTAGAGATAACAGTAAAATGTATATTGACTACAATAGAATCAGATTTGGCCTTTTCACTATGTCGGCTCTTTTGATTACATATTATGATGGTGTGCTGGAGATAGGACATCATAAGACTGTATGAGTCAAACATAGTACAGGATGTTATGAACAAAAGAGGAATCCATTGAAGCATGTACGTTCTTGCTTTATATAGGACCATAACTGAATCATGCCTTTCCGCAATGAAGTCAGTTGAGTTTCGATACTCAACTTATTTTATATCTTTATTTCTCACCTAAATGCACATATTTAATGTTACAGCTGTAGCTCAATGTGTAGCAAAGATCCCATCTGAATTGAAATCTCAGTGCCAGTCACCTGCTTCATTTATTTCTTGCTGTGAGCCTAATGAGAAAACAGCCAGAGCTACCCTGAGAAGCTGAGAGGAGAAATATCTCTTTTCCAGAGGTACCAGGAAATTCAAAGTGTTCTGAACATGGGAGCCAGTAAGAGCAGCTGAACTATCAAGAAACATCATTGTGAAATAAATAAACATCTCATTCTCAGTGTGATGGGCTTAGATTGTGAGTGTCAGAGCCACAGGAAGAAAAAAAAAGGGAACTGGGCAAAAAACAAAGCCTGGTGAAGTGAATTAAGGTTTATCTAATGGTTTTGATGGAAATTGCATCACAATATTTTTATTTCCACTTTCCCTTGTGAACAAAATTCTCCCAGAATGCCCAAATAAAGTATGCCCTCAAGGGTTTATACTAACTTCTAAATGTGCAGCAGAATTGGTATCCAAGAGACAAGCAGTTCCATGGATGATAATTATGAGAAGAATATGTAGTATCAAAAGTCATGTTTATGTAGGAAGATGGAAGTTAAGATAATGTCAAACTTTAGTTGATGTAAGAGATTGAGGCAGCAGTTCTTATTGTTCAGTGTATGCCATCTCCCTTTGTATTGAAATTTGTTTGGTCTGCAAAATCAGCAGAAGATATGGGAAAAGCTAGTTGAAAAATTGTTTTATAATAGATTAGCAAAAGTGTTGGAAAATGTTTACTTACAGCTTTTGTAGCGTGCTTGAACTTTGATAAAAGCTTTGAATTTATTGGTCAGAATATGTCTTCTATATTCTTATGGCAAAGTCATTTTCTTACTCTCAGGAAATTTGGAATAAATTGATCTGTGTTTATGACTAGAGATTTTTGGTACTTCAGGTAATCTAGAATTGTTCAGAAGGCTTTATTCTGAAAAATAAAATCTGTATGCTTTCTATAAATGCATTATTAAGAACTCTCTAATGGTTCTCCACATCTGCTAAAAAAACTAGGTCACAAAAGAACTCTCTGAATATTGCCAACATCTTCAAAAAAAACCATTCTGATCCTACTCTGGAGAAATGCAAGGGGAAAAAAACCCTGATTTTTCCATACTTTTGACTATTAAAAGCACTGAGAAGTTGCCATTCATAATTGCAGCTGAACTAGATGATCCTTTTGGGTTTATTCTCCTCACCTCCCTTCTCTTCCTTTCTTACTGGTATAGCTAGGTACTGTTTTAACACAGAAGGCACTCAGACACTAGAAAGGCTGGCAGCATGAGATGCCAAGACAGTTGTTGTAGCAGAAATGATTTCAGAGATTCTGGGAGAAAGGGAGAAAGCATTTCTCATTTCCTAGCAGTCCCATTGTCTCCATGTCAGCAGTACCAAGCTTGAGCGTGATCAAAGACTATGATGCTGAATAATGTAAAAAGACAAAGGACTTTCAGTCCTGCAAAGAACATAAGCAATAAGAGCTGCAATCTGTCTGATTAGATAGCATGTAGAAATTCAGTGATTACATCATTCTTATTTTTAATGAGTGTGCATGTCAGATTCCATAGCAAACATAAAAACTCATATGATTGTATTTGCCAGAAAAGTATCTTACAGCAAAAGGAGTAATGAATGGTTACTCAGCTGCAGAGAGGAAGGAGTGTATCTGATCACAGGAATCCTCATGAAAACAACATTCATTCTGGCAATGCTTCCAGGCAAAACAAGCTGTGTGGTAACTGATCAGATGTATAACCTAGAAATGATTATGCTCTACTGTTATGGGCTGATGTGTGATCAAATAACTCTTATTGCTCCTCCCCTGCCTGTAGCTTCATCTCAGCTAATACAAAACATTGCCTTTTTCTTATTGTGTCCTAATCTTATGACTAATAAGATACTAAGCACAAGTTGGCTTCTAGCAACCCAGCTTCAGGTTGTTGTTTGTCTGGTTGTTTCCACACTCCCACTCATCCTATGTTAGAAACAGATGCAGGTGCATTCTGTTCTTGCTGTGTCAGTGACCACATTCTGCAGGTTTGGTACCATGGGCTCCTGCACATGTAAGAAGATTCCTATTTTCTACAGGACCAGGATGCAATTATCACATCTTTACAGAGACTGGAGGCTGTGTTGTGTAGATAGGAACTTAGCTGCCTGTTTTCTAAGGAAAATGTCTGTCTGTTGCTCTTGATAGGTTTAAGAGGCAGGAAATTGCACAAAGGTTGGAGAAGGAGAAATGGAAAACCTGAAATTAATTAGTTTGAGACCATTTATCATCTCTGCGTAGGTTTTTGGCCCACATGGACTGCAGTTTCTAACATGTGGTCTAAGATGATGTGGTACTGAGTGGCACTTGACCACACGCTTCCCATTGCCTGCTGATAGCTTTGCTTCTTCAGCCACATACAGTGTAGTTGTGAGCCCTTTCCCCTGCACATTTAGCAGGGATAAGCATATAAAACCAAGGCCCAGAAATTTCATTTCCATCTTGGGTTTTCCACTAAGTGTTTCCAGATGTCCTTCCAAGACCACCTCCTCACTGTGGTTTAATGCAGTGCTTGGCATGCTGGAGGCCCACTGCCTCTAATGCCTCCAGAAAGCATAGTCATAAACATATACATAAAGAGCTTGTTATTTCAAAACTTAGAGTCATCATGAATGATATCTGGTTTTCAACTTTTCTATCACCTAGTTAGACTGTGAGGCAAAACCATGGATTTTCAAGCATTCACACTTAAAATAATTTCCTAAAGCAAAATAGCTCATTTATCCTGTTCAGGATAAAGCCATATAAAAAGCAATACCAATCTGCCTTTTGAGGCATCTTGTGGTTTTTGACAGTCTTAGCACACAGCCTTTGATTAGATAAAGGCCTTAATATTGCATTACAGCAGAATTACCTACATTATGGCAGCTGCTTGTTGCAATTGTGTTGACATGACTAGCTTCTTGTGTGAATGTATTCTGGTCTTTCTAATCTCTTTAGCATCAGCAGCAGGACATTTTATTTGCAATTGATTTTTAAATTTAGGAGTAATTGAAGTTTAAGCGCAGTTACCTTCTTGCAACAGGGACACGTTGATACTGTTTAAATCCTAATTACGCACTGATTAAAAGTGATTGCATTGCCAAAGTGAGCAAGGGCTACAATTTGTTTCATTCTTAAAGGCTCAGCATAGACAATTAATTGTATTTCCAGAAAAACAGATCAACATAAAAAGGAAGCAATTGAGAGTTCATTGTTGAATCATAAATTTTCTATCAGTTTTTGGAAAGTAGACAAGATAGACTTAAAGCAAATCTTGTTTATAACTAGGATTAGCTGTTTAATAGTTTTGGTATTTGATGATACAAGATTTATGTACTGTCAGTCATACTATGTTTTGCTTAAACGTGTAAGGCAGAAATGGGCTTATTTTAATCTCGTCCAATCTTGTAGTGATCTGGCAGCCAGCAAATTGTTCTCATATAATAAGTGGGATAAGCAAAACCAGTCACACTTTTCCTAATGAGCAGGAGTCATTTCATCAACACCACAGAAAACAGGAAGGCGCAAGAGGAAAACCAGAGCAGCAAAATACACTTCTACAATAGCGGCAGGGTGAAACATGGAGTGCAAACAGTTTAGAGTCTGGAGTCCTTGATCTGGGTTTTGTGACTGTCATGACCAATATCTGAAGCAGGTCTCAGATTTTGGGAAACACTTATTCCAGACCTGTGTCCGTACAGTACTATTTTTGTTATTTGTTTAACCACATGATATGTCTGTTGGCTCTGGTTTTGTATCTGATCTCTCATTGATGGAATATCAGGATTCCCAATGAAGAATACAGGCAGTATATGCCAGCACCATGGTGGAAGTTGAAAGTGGTTTTTTATCCTGGTTGTAGAGTTTTCTTTCTAGCAAACAGTGGTTTCCTTAGTTCCTACCAGCCTGTTATTAACATGAGAAATTTCAGTGGTAATTAAAAGGAATGGCAAACAGAAGTTGACGCTGTGCTTTTAGGATTGCATGAGCTGTTTGGGCAATGCACACAGAACAGCTAAACCAAGCAAGTGCAGAGAATTTAACGAATGAGGGATGCTTCTAGAGACACAGAGAGTTATGACATTGAAAACTGTTTCCAGAGTGGCTGGAGGTAAAGAAAAACAATATTCTTTCTACAGCGGTAGAGGACCCTGAAGTGGCATGTGTAACTTCTGGTTGCTTTAACTTTCTCACTAATGTGTTTTTGCGTGCATCATTTAGACAAAAGTGCAGCTACATACCACAGCAGCCCACTCAAGGATTTCTTATTATGAATCCTAGTAGTCCTTTATCACTTCTGAGCAGAGTAACTGCTGGTCTGTAACCCATGAAGTGCTTGCTGTCTGAAGGAGTATCCATTGAAGTATAGCTGCTGTTTCAACTGCTTTCATTTTGGCGAGTGGTTTGGGAAAGAGCTGAGATTTGTCTTCCTGTCAGAAGAATCATCAATTAAATAATTTTACTTCTTTGGGCTCAGCTCCTGTTGACATCATAACCTGCGGTGACATGTCCTGGGTACACAGGAACATGGTGCCATCATGATAAGTATTGTCACTCTGAAGATGAGATAGTGCAAAATTCACCACAAGCCAAATAAAAAGATATTGAAGACACCTTTGTGCCCTCAATTTTCTTTTTTGATGAATGAACGCAATTTTCTGGAAGAGAGGAGCATTGTCCAGGGCACTGGCTCAACTCCCTGCTGTTTGAGACAAGTGCTTCCCATCACTATTAGGTTGCTAATGCTGGTCTGCCAGGACACAGGGAGCTCCGGTTTTTGTCAAGCTTTGAAAAATCTCCCAGCATTTCAGTGACAGTAGCGTGAAGAACATGGCATCAGTGGGTTAGGCTTCAGTATGCTGACAATAAGTAGCAAACTATGTTAATATGACCCAGAACTTCAGGAAGGGTTCATTCACAGGTTCTTCCTTTTAGGATATTAATATATATATGTATTTTTTTTTAACCTATGGAACAAATTGACACCACTGTGGTACAGAAACTATATGAAATGTGTAATCTTCATAGCACTTTACCAAGTGATAGATGCAGCGAGTTCACTGAGTCCTTCCCTTTTTTTTTTTTATGACTCCAGAGAAAGACAACAGTTCATGCCAACTGTGAAGATTAAGCTTGGTTTTAGCCTGGATAATTATGAAAGCAAGACTCACACAATACTCTGCATGTCACCTAGTGACTTTTGAATCCTTTTAGCAATGCCTCCTCAGCGTAGCACAGGAGTGAATGCATAGCAATTGAACTGAATTTAAAAAAAAAACTGATCCTAAACTTAAATAAGCAATTAAATAGCACTTATTGCTTTATGAAGCCACTGTAATTTTGGGTGACCCTCCTGAGGTCAGTGGTTTGTCTCCAGACATGTATTGGTGGCATTGAAGCAAAATTGCCCATCATTCTGAATTCTGGTCATGAGTTTAGGTAGCATGTTCTTCCTCCTTAGTGACTTTCTATTGTGGTTAAAACATAAACCACCTCAATGGCTCCACTCAATACTTGTTCACTGTCTCTAGTAGAATATTGTTTCCCAAATCTTTCTGGAACCATAATGATCACCTAGGGAGCTCTGAATGCTGTGTGTGCTGGGCATTGGCTCAGCTTGTTGCCAAAAAACATTGATTTTGCCATAATTCTTTTTATGTGTATTGGTTTCTCAGTTACATGATTTATATGATCTTTCATGCTCAACTGCTGGGTTTGAGAAGATGCAGAAAAAGAGCAAGTCTAATGCAGGGTGGCGTGTAAGCCTAAAATTCTTTGGGGATTGCTGTTCCAAAATTCACTGAAATAAGTAAGCAATTTTTGTCACTGTCTTCAGTGGCATTTGTGTCAGGCTCAGAGGGCATTTACTGATTGCAGAGTATTGAATTAGAATCACGGAAGAGTTAATGTGTAATATATACATAATAATAGAAATCAGTGTTGGAGTTTGTCTTATGAAGAAATAATAGGAACATGCTACTCCTGGGATTTAAAGCAGATTGAATAATAAAAGAACCCCAAACCAAACAGGGCTGATGTTTTCTCATGCTCCAAGAATTAAGAGGATTCTAAGACTAATCAAAACCTTTCACACACACTTCCCCACCATTTTTTAAATGGATCAAAAGTTTGAAAATGTAATTATGATGTTTGCTTGAATATTTTACAATCTGTAAACAAAAACTTTTCTTTGCAAGCAGCTTTTGTAAGGAAAAAAATATCTATTTCCCATAAATAGTTCACAGGAAGAGCTGTATGTTCAAAATGTACTTTCTATTTATTTCACTTCACAAGACTGTCTGACCAACTTCCTTCTCAAGGAGGAGGATAAGAGAAAACATATGCGGGGTTGTTCTTTTTTTTTTTTTTTTAACTTCTTGAATTTCAACAATAAGGAGATAAGCTTGACTCAACCTAGCCTAAGGATGGATAAAGACTTTTGATACAACTATGAAACTTTCCACAGTTTCAGAACTAACAGAATGTAACAACAGAGCATTTTCCCACATGTGTTTCTGTATTAGCTTTTTCCCCTGCTTTGTCTTTAGAATATTATAAAGCATCCAGAAGACATGGCTAAATCTATTAAAGAAAATGGTCTGAGGTCCTGGTATAGCTCAGTATCACTTTGTAGTGATCTTTGTAGTCAGTTACATGTACTGATCCAGTGGAGGAGTCAGCATGGTGCCTTTTTGCAATCTTCCTTCTTATTCAATAACCTTTATTTCTATCTGGAGAACCTGTTTTTTATTAAAATGTTTGACTGTCCAAGTGCAGCCTCCTTGAATAGTGCCACTTACTCACTAAGTGTTTGCAGAATGCTTGTGGGCTTCCCAAGACATTCCTGAATTTGTGGTGGTCTCCCAAAATGTCCAGGAAAATCCATGCAACCATAAATCAGATACCTTGGACTTACAAGGACAGCATTCAGCACAGTTTTGAAATATGAATACACGTTGCCAAGCTGCTTTGAAAACACAGCCAAATCAGAATTTTGTTTTGACCTAACAATATTAGAGAACTCTGTACTGAGCCTGTTGTATTACCTGATTTCATATGGGATGAAGTGAGAAAAATAAGCTCCTGTTCTACATCTTTAACATTACAGAGCAGTGGATCTTTTAGACAGCTGAACCCAAAGGCAGGGTTTGGCTGAGATATTTTGCTGTAAAATCTCCATCCCCTTCCACATGTTTTTTCTATCACTGTACAACCCAGCTGAGCAGATTGTATTAACCATTTATTTTTCTAATTTGAACTGGTTGTGAATGTAACTGCTATTTTTCTTCATTCAATCTTTGTGTTTCTTTTGGTCTAAAAAATTTTGAGATCCAGTCAAAACGCTTCCTAGGAATTCTTATCTCTTAGACACATTTTTTTTTTTCTGCTGCAGCTGAATTTCATTCTAAATCCTGCAGATGAATTTAATCCCAAATCAATTTCCTACTCCATGCAATCAGCTGCACAGAATTCAAACCAGTATATAAGTCTCCTTGTAGCCTTAATTTTGTGGTGGAGTCATCATGTTTAGGTGCTGTAATCAGTGGAGAATACCTGAGAACTAATTTTTTTAAGGATGAGCTATCTGAACAACAATCATCTCACGTTCAGCATGCAAAGGTAAGTGCTATGAGGAAGCTCCATAATAGACTATGAAATAGGTCGTTTAGTGGTTTTCTCTTTTTTTCTTTCTCAAAACTTTAAATGGCACACCAGATGTTCTTGAAAACATCTACTCTTGTGTCTTTTGAGTCACAATGATACTGATTCTATAACTTGAAGAAGCCTGAGAGCACTTTTTTGTAGGTAGTGTGTACTCTTCAACAAGTGCAGATTAGTTGGCTTGTGAGTAGTTGTCTGAAATTAAAGCTATGCATTCAGACACTATACCAGACAATGTATACTGTTTAGTGCAAACAAGAGACTCAATCAATGTCTTAAAGACAATCTTCATTCCAGTATCTTGTAACAAAAGCCTAGATTTGGATATCTTGCTAATCTTTAATGTTAGGATTTGTGTCCAGAGTTATTCATTTACATACCTGTTTTCTGAAGTCAGCAGAAATCTCTCCATAGCTCTTGATTTCCATACATTCCTGACTATTGGCATAAACTCAGAAAGAAGAAACCATACGACAGCATTTTCTGTATGTTATATAGCAGCACAGAGCATGGGAAAGGAAGCGTGACTTGCCACTTTTTTGCTAAGCCTAGCAGAAAATAAAGTGAAGAATTCCTGTTCTATAACCTTGTAATTAAAACCTTGGCAAGTTGAGGGTTTTTTAATGTTATTTGATTTCTTTTTTCCTCCATCATTTTAGCAAGGCAAGAAGCAGAACATCTTACTGACAAATATGGCATAATAATAGAACTCTCATAGGGCACACTATTTTAGACCAGCTTCTATTACAAAAATCTGTGAAAAAAGAAACTCAAATATTTTGATACATCAGACTTTAATGCAGGAATATAAACATACGACTTTGTTTCAACCCCTTTATGAAGACTGGGTAAGCTTGGGAATAACAGTGGTGCTGAGCTTCAACTTCAGCTTCTGGCACCATCCTTTGGAATGAAGATTCAGCTGAAATAAACAGTCAAAGATTCCTTTAATGCTTGCAGATGGCACAGAGAAAGTCAAAGCAATGAGTGTAGGAAAAGGACTTTTTAGATAAGAAGGGTCACAAAACAAAACTAGGCCCTATATTACTGCTGTTATATACCTGATCAAAGGATTATATCTTGCTGATAACTGTACAAACATTAACCACAAATCTATCCCTTCCAGCTCTTAATCTTCAACAGCACAGATCAAATCCAGAAAGAAATTAAAGAAAATTACCTTAGAAATGTGGAAAAAAATGACCATGTCCAGTGAGTAAGTCAACTGCTAAGCCAGTTATAGATTTCAATCTCCTGACTGTTTCCTGTTCTCTTTTTTCTCCTGCTTCATCACTTCATATAGGTCTTAATTGCTGGATGCAATTATCTGAAGAAACCTAATTCTGTTACTTAGAACATTGATATGCTATCCCTGCTGTGTCTAATACGGTTTACTCCTTGTTGCAGACAGTATGGGCCTTTTCTGCTGTTTGGATGTATGGGGAGAGAATCAAATGTACTGTTTCTAGCTTCAATCTATCCTCATTATAACTTCCAGGATAACTATCTTCTAGCTCTGCAGCATGGGCTCACCTATCAAACACCACATTGTGAAACCTGAGGCTCTTCTTGGCTTGCTTTAATCCCAATGCAACCTGTTGAGGGACAGCCTGAGTTGTTAAAGATGGGTTATTCTTTAGAAATTATGTCACTTTACTGGTTAGGCTTGCCTCTTCCTACTCAGTTTATTTTGAAAAGACAATATAGAAGGTCCCTTATCTACTTAGAAATTATAAGGAAGATAAACGTTACAGTACAATGGACAACTAGACCTCCACTTTGGTTGCCACACAAGGCAAAATGATAGTGAGTCCCAAGGGTGGCATCAGGGAAACACATAAACAAAACTAACGTTCTTATCTGAGACATTCCGGCCAAATCAAGTCTTTGTAACAGAGTCAGATAACAACATAGAAAGTATTCCCTTTTTTTTTTTTTTTTTTTTTTAGATAAATAGGTAAAGAACAGTGTTGCAACTGGCAGCTCTAATGTGAAGGAAGCATCAGTTGCCATTATTACTATTTGTGAAATGAGCTAACTCTGTAGACCAGTGAACAAATGTGTTTCCCACTAAAAGCTGTTACTAAAGCTCATGCCTTTGGTAGAAATACATGCAAAGGATCAGTGATTAATTTTGCAGGAATGCCTCTGTGCTATTCTAAGATTCCCCTCCACATGGGGTGTTCCCAGTTGGTTGACCTGGTTGAATCCTAAAGACCTTTTACACAGCTAAAGAGTCCCAATTGTTTTGATTTCATTCGAATGCACACTTAGATGGGGGGAAGGGGTGAGGGGGAAGAAAGAACAAACACTCACAGCAAAACCAACTACAGCTTATTACCTGGAAAGGTTTCAGTGTCCTCGCCAATAGTACTACATGACATTTCAAAAGAAAATACATCAAGTGCAGAAAGGAAACATAGACAGAGTCAGAAAATGTATTGCTGTTATAGTTTGCAATTTATTTTAGGAAACACTATGACTCCAGGTATCTCAGTGACAACTTTCAGTGATGATAAGACACCTGAAAGATGAGTGAGCAATGTTAATTAGGTCAAGGAAATGACAAAGCTTGGGATCCAATTAATCTCAAATCTTGCATTTAGAAAACAGGTTTTTAACTGTTTGCCTTGCCTCTGGCTCCGAAGCAAGGATGGAAGAAGATGGGCACCTCCAAATGACCATTTGAATACTTACTAGCTTGAGAAAATATAATGCTGCCTAGAAATCTTGATTTCTCTCTGACTGCAGCCATGCAGAACTTTCCACAAAACAACTTCTATCATCACTAATTCTGGCTGTGATGCTTAATGGTGTAGTTTTACAACTCACTAAGTCTTCTGAGGAGCAGTAGGTTGGAATAAGATCTATTACCAGTAAAGAGCTGCAAACTGTTCTGCTGCTAGTGTTTGTGGTAAGGAAAATCATAAATCACTCAGTTCTATTCATGCTGAACATGGCTAATTGGACTGTTTAACCTTGACCCCTGTATCATGAGCTTAATTTTTGTCCTGACCAGCTCATCTGGGAGATTTGTAGTGCAGAATGGATTTAAAGGCATAAATCCATTATACTCTCCATTAACTAAAGATGAGGTTTCTTAACTTAATGAATGTGTTCCAGAACTAGTTTCTTTAACATCTACAAAGGCCATTTATCTGTACAGTTGTATCCTGCTGAAGGCAGCTTTGGAATTGCTCTAGTAGTAATTGGTTCTTTTAGTGTTGTCTGGAAACTCTTTAGCTGTTTCTGCAACTCCTATTGCAAAGCTCTTTAGTTCCTGTTGGAAGAAAGACATGACTAGGGCTAAGTTTCTTTTCAACTAGAGAATTATAATGGGAATTGTTGAGAGCAATTAATAACAGGCTGTCCAAGCATTCTTCAGTCAGTTTGAAAAGTCATTGAAACTTTTTGTTTTCATTGGATATAGATTTTCACATTCTCATTATGGTTTGATTGTCAGAGCAGGAATTTCTCTACTGCTTTCTCTATATCTCTCTCTTGCTCTACCTTCTGTCCATCTCTTTTGAGCAATTTATTGTTTACCTCCCTGTTTCTGTGATTCTTGGCTTTTCTTCTATACCACAAAGTAAATGAATCCTTATTTGGTGTTCATTTTCTGGTTCTTTGCACCCAAATTCCCAGACTGTCCTACAAAATATTACTTAAATAACTAGTCTAGAAAATCCCTTTATTTTCTTATTTCTTTATATGACAGAAGATAATTTCTTGCTCTCTATATTCACTAGTAGTTATAAGTGCAAAGAACATTCAGATAGGGGGTTTCTTTTAAGGAGAATGTGTTAAGAATTTACTACTCTTTGCTCATTATTAAAAAAAAAAAAGAGAATGAGATAAAATTGGTTATGATTAAAAGGTTAAAAGTCCATATTTAAGCACAAAGATATTCTCAATTAAACTGTTCACCTCGTCCAAGCAATTTGTGCTGTTATTACTTCTTAATACTTACCCTTTAGCATACTTTCTTCTGTATTTTGACATTTAGGTTTAACCTATATGTAGCCATAAACACTTCTGGGCTTAGAGGAGAGTCTGCCCTAGTGCCCTTGAATGAGCTTGCAGAGCTGAAGGGACATGGCAACAATGTTGTTTAAGAACAGAGGGTAAAAAACCACACAATCACAAGTATTTTCCATCTCTAATATTAAAGATCTAATCCAAAATTCCTTGCAAAGGAATCCAAGAGAGACTTGAACTAGAAAGAAACTCTATTCATGCAGATATCTTTTCCTTGTAATTAGGCAGGAAGAGATCTATGTAGCAAGCTGCAAATGCCAAGAGTCAGTTTAGTTTGCATTCCTAGGAGGATTGTGCTGAGTACCAGAGATATTTGAATTTCTTATCTAAATAGCATATGTATTGTCCTGGGCAATGAGACACTTCACAGAAAGGTGGTCATTATGATACTTCAGCTATATAAATGTATATGTACACACATTTAATGTAGGAGACTGATATGCAAACTATTTTAACATAAGGAAGCCAAAGGTTGAAAGAGAGTCTCAGGTAGAGCACTGATGTGCATTTTGCAGACTAAGTGTAAAGACAATGGGCAAGCAGGGTTGTACAGCTGCAGCAGTCTTTCTGATAATCAAAAAGTGGGTCAGAGAAATGCTGCTACCTAGATAATTTTCTGGAGGGTTCCCTCCTGCTGTGATCAACCATATACTGCCCAAGGAAGAAGAAAAGATGTACTCTTGGAGTGATAAATACTTTTGTTATATTTAGTTGGGATTATTCATTTAGCCCATTCTATTTCCCCTGCAGAGGTTAATCACCAACAAATACACAGAAAAAGCCTAAAACATGAACTGAGTAGAAAATGCAAAATATCTAAGAATTAGAGCAGTTAGGGTGCTAATTTATCATCTTTCTAGAGTGCTTGAAGGGCTTTGCTTTAAAATTATGTTAAAATAAAAACAGCCAGAGAGCTGTCTTACTCATAATGTATAATTAAGATTCTATTCAGGGTTTGTTTTGGTTTTTGTTGTTGGCTTTTTACTCTTTGCTTCTTGATCCTTAAAATCCGTTTGTTCCTTGAATATTTCCTGCACTGCAAGGCAACTTCTACCTCATCACTCTGTGCACCATTAAAAAAAAATCTTTCCCTCCATAATGGGAAAAAATTTGAGATTAAAATTTTCTTTTGTGATATTTTAATATATTTCAAACCTCTATTTTCCTCCTTTACTACTATTTTCTGATATATCATTTGTATCCTAAGCACAGAGGGTTTTTTGGTTCAGATCTCTGTGACAGTATCCAGGTCTTTTGGATTTTTTAGGACAGCAGGCACAGAAAAATAATATTTCTTCGTAGTATGCTTTAGTGTTGGGTCATGGTAAACATCTGTCAATATGTATCTTTTTAATAGCAGATGTTGGCGTATCTTCACATGCAGATATCTGGACAGATGCATTTGGGTGCTTGTCCATACCTCTATAGTGGTATGCTTGGGCTTGCATCACCAAAAGCTCTGGTTTTAAGCTTGAGGTAGTAGCTCAGGCTCAGCATACAGGAAGAATTGTGGATTTCAGTCTGGAACATGCAGGCATACAGAGGGTGTTCAGGCCTGTAGTATAGGCTCAATGAGCTGCTTTGTCAGCCATGTTCCCTCTGCCACTTCTTTAATGAGAATGGTGTCAATTTCACAAACTCTTTTCTAAATCCTACAGTTTCCTGAAAGTATGCTTCTGCACATGATACCACACTAATCAACTCAAGCTGATAAACAACAATACCATTCATCATTCACTTCATATTGTTCCAGAACTTTCACCTGATAAGATGGCACCTGGAAATATGTTCCTCCTCAGGATAGATACTATCTTTCCTCAACAACTGTTATCCTGACTGCTTCTGCAATTTATTGCTTATTGTCGTTGACTGTAGGTGTTGTTTACTTGTTGGTTAGTAAATAGGAGTTTTGCAAATTGTCTTTTCAAAGTAACATGAAAGAAATCTAACTTTCCTGATATGAAGCAAGCTTACTACTAGTCTCTCTTTTGAGTAAGGTAACTGTTTCTCCCATAGCCTACTGAGCATCAATAACCTCATATATGCTTTGTACCTGGAACTGTATGTCCTGAACTCAGGGCTGCATTACACTTATCACTTCTATAATTCATTTTTTTCCCATCTCTGCTTTGCAAAGTAATGAAGTGATATCCTTTGAGCTGATGCTTAAGGAATATTTTTGATATATGAACTCTTCCTAACAAATGGATAACTTATTTCCTTTGCTTTGGTGGCTCTCAAGAAAATCTCTGGCAGTAAAATACTGTGGAGTTTTTTCCATTTCAGTGTAAACATGTCACTTCAAAAATTTGTGTTATCAGTTTCATGATGTTACTCAGTGCTTGTAGAGTATTATCTGAAATGCAAGGATGGTCTTGGTATAATAAATTCTAAATATCCTCTCAAAGTTCAAGATGAAGCAAATTAGCTAAAGGAAGTTACTAAACGTGCACAGATTAATTTTTGATAGCGGACAGTATGCAGTCAAGAATACAATGACAAAGCTCTTCTAACTTTCTTAACAATTGCTTTCCCTGGCCAAGGCAGTTTGTATTATGTGTGACAGTCTTTTAAAGTTTTAAATTATCTAACTATTTCAGGGAAAAGGAAAAATTATTTTTGATACAAGTGTTGATCAATTCTACCTCAAGAGTACAGGTACTTTTTGGTTTGAATAGGAAACTAATCTTGCCTATCTGCACCACAGTTGAATAATGTTCCCATTTTTCAGAAGGGCTGCTGGGAGGACTACAGTGTTGTGGCTAGATGGCTTGAGTGCTCTGCAGAGCAGGTTTTCTGTGGATCTACATACACCAGAGTCTAATCCAACACATAGCTACGATGAATACAAGGGACTCAATGCCCTGACTGACAAAATCTTCCTGAATCCTACATCCCACCCAAGACAAGCACATAAAAAATATTTGGATTATGTCTGTTGATGATGACTGACCTACCTTCAAACTGGCTAAGGAAAAACCTATGCCTTCTCAGTCCTTTTAGTGAGATGCTTCTATACTTCAGTATACTTAGTCTTTTTATTCTTGAGTGTGTTTGCCAGTCACTTTACATCTCAATATACAGAATGCTGGGGTTTGCTAAACAAGCAGGAATTCTGTATTGATGTGCAAAACTTGCTCTCCAGATTTCAGGCTTTGGGGTATTTACTGTTGTTCTTGAAGTCATAAGCTACTTATCTCCAGGGGACAGAAAAGAACAACTTTTTCTTCTGAGTCATTACATTTAATAATTGAAGATCTACATGCTAAGTAGAATTTCTTTCCCTGGAAGGAAAAGCAATTCCTGCAAACAATATATAAGGCTAAATAGGCAATGTGTCTCATTCTGCTTACTCTAATGGATCTTTGACTGAGTTTTCTCAAATTCTGCCATATACTGAGTGGATTATGAATGTGACTAAAAGTGCAAAGTAGAAAACGTCATGAAAAAAACAGCAATTCAATTTAGAAGACTTAAAAAATCATGCTGTGAAATCTTTTTTTCATAGATTTATTTTTTAAAAAAAACAACATTTATCTCCAATTAGATCATTCTGAACATGAAGTCAGAGAACTAAATTCTGTTTCTGAGTTGTGAGGTTGGTGGAGGTGTTGGGGGAGGGGAGTGTTACTTGTTTCAATTTACTATATTTAGTTATCCGAAGAGACAAGGAAAGTACCTTTTTAGTTCTGACTATGGTTATTCATGTGACAAATCTAAACATAAAATTAACTTGTATTGGCCCATCTAGCAGCAAGCTTGACTTTTGACCTTTTTTTTAAAGGGTTTTTTTTTGGGTTTTTTTTTTTTTTTTGGAGCTGGGTTAAAAAGCACTCTGTAAGAATTGCTATAAAGGATTTAAAAATCTTGAAACCTTCAAGAACAGAGTAGGAATTACACCCTTGCCTTGAACATGTGCTCAAACCTTTACCTGATGTCCTGCAGTGGTATTTAAATCCAAACATCTTTGGAGAGTAGGATGTTTACTACCTCCTTTTCCAAGGCAGAATCCTCAAGTAGAACCTGATCTTAAGCCAAAATCTTGGACTTGAATTGAAATCTTGCTGACTTCTAAGAGGATGTAAAGATCAAACTTACCATGAGGAAAGAGTTCTACAAGGAAAAGATCTTGAGTTGGAGCCAGTGGGTCACAAGCACAGTTGCCACCCCAGATAATGTGTGAAAGTGCCTGTGTGCTTTTGGGAGTATGGATGTAATGTGCTTAAAAGCAAATATATTTTTCTTTAAAAAATCAAACTATATAGCTACCCAGACCAAATTCCTGACCGTATTCTTGTGTAGGAATTATTTTAAAAGTTTACAGACATAGTTGTATGCCCATCACAGGAGTGAGCAGCAACATACACTTGAGTCCTCCACTCCTTATACAGTTTCAGCTCTGACATATAGAGGTTATATTTCTGTCTTTGCTTATAAAAACTACATTTTTCAGGGCTTAAATTCCATTTTCTTTTAGAGTGGAAGATGATGTCCATTCTGATCTTGCCTTGAGTAGCAAATCAATGTTGGGACTCTGATCTCAAGAAGCGGGTAGAACAAAAATTGGCTACTCTTCTGGAAATGTCCCTTTTTCTAACACCTAGATATTCACAACCACACAGCAGTGAAAAGGAGCACTTATTCAAACCATTCACCTCAAGGACTAACTGACCTACAGGATCTGATTTTTATTTTAAATACATCTTCAAGTTAAAATGGACCATGATGCTCAATAACAGTGTTTAGGACTGCACTAAGACACTTGCCCCAACCTCTCCCTTTCATCTGATCTGAGTCATGTAGTCATCTATGTAACTACCTCCATATGTCAGCGGTAGAGATGTCAATGTTTCCTCTCCTTAGCAACTACTGTTTTGTTTGAGGAGACACTTTATCAAAGCACAAGTTGTTGGTCACTAAACGCTGTCCATGGATTAACTCAGGTCAGTCCTGGATACAGACTGGCAGAGCTGGCCCTATGTGACTAGTTACACTGGACTGTGAACTGTCTTGGCAGCTATCAACCTGGCTTCCTCCAGCAGATCATAGAGTGGTAGGGGTTGGAGGGCACCTCTAGAAATCATCCAGCCCAACCCCATGCAAAACCAGGTTCTGCTTGATCAGGGAGCACAGGAATGTGTCGAGGTAGGTTTGGAAACCTCCAAAGGAGAATCCACAATCTCCCTGAGCAGCCTGTGCCAGGGATCCCTCTCATGTTCAAATGTCCCAGCTTGTGCCTCTTTCCCCTTGTCCTGTCACTGGGCACTACAGAGAGAAGACTGGCCCCATCATTTTGACATCTGTGTCTTAGATATTTATAAGTATTGATAAGGTCCCTCCTCAGTGTCCTCCAGACTGAACAGCCCCAGGTCTTGCAGCCTTTCCTCATAATAATTAAGGGGAGTAGAACTCTTCCCAGCCCAGCATGATCTGATACCATTAATAAGATCAGTGCTGACCTGTGGAAGAGGTTTTCTACAGTCTGCTCCTTCTTTTCTAAAGCAAAGGAAAATGAACTTTCTTAACAGCTCAGCTGAGCCTGCATCCCTCTGCTGTGCCATGAATCATCACAGCAGGTGCTCTCCTTGCACAGAAGAACCTCTGCTTCTGAGAAGCTGTTGGATCCCCCAGGGCAAGCGTGTGTGTCTCAGCTATATGCCTGCATTTTTCCCCAGAAAGAGAACTGACAGAAGATGAAATACAGTGACTAAAATCACCAGGCAGTTGATGTGAAAAGGAGCCACTCTTGGGGAACTGGGACCCTTGACACAATCTGACGCCTTGCAGCATGTACCTATATGCAAGAGTGTGGGATGGAGAAGACATGACATGGGAACAGGATAAGAAGCAGAGCTTAAATGAAAGAAATATTTTCTGAGAGGAAGAGAAAAAAGAGGGAAACCAACCTTCAGTGTGTATGTTTACGTCCATGGAAGAACACCCAAGAGCATCCTCAGCCTGGGCTGAGTTGGGAATGTTTGCCTCCTTATTAGACCCACAGTGAAACCCTGAGCAGTTAATGACCACCTTGCATTTCATCTGCTTCTTTCTCTTGCTTGAGTCCTGCAAAAAACACTGCAACTAGTCATCAGCCAAATATCTTTTTTACTCCATCATGGATTTGAAGCTAACATCTCCCAGAGTCAGCAGAAAAACTCCCCTTTGCTTCCATGGATGTTGGATCAGCCTTTGAAAGAATAGCATTTTTAAAACAGCAGAGGAATTAAGAGTCTCTGAGCTAATTAGACATGCAGGCACATGTACTTTTCCTTCCATCTGCCATGCCTCAAACAGCTATGTGGCTACAAACAGTATTTCTTTTTGATCTCATAGCAGATACCATATTGTTTCAGAAAAATCCTCAGGCCACAACTCCACTGGGCTACAAGTTTAAGATTGCTCTAAATTGTTACATCTGATTTCAAATTAACCTAGTTGTCATTTTCTTTCCAAATTCAATAGTGTGTTGACTTTAATTAGCTTGTGCATTTCAAAGTAGCTAGCCAAAAAGTTATGAATCCAATGTCTGAATGAATTCCCTGTCAAAAGAAATATGGAGAATATGATTATGACATAAATTGTACCACTCTAGAAAAAAGTTTCAACTCCTTCAGATGGTCACCTTCCTTTCCCCTCTAGGTATCTATCTGGCCCAATTAGGAAACACTGCATTTGTTTACTTGGCTAAGTTTGCACAATCAGAATCTCTTTACATGCTTCATAGGATAATTCATTATAGTTATTTAATGAGTATATTCAGAAAATAAGAACAGCAAAGTCTGAATACGGCCATTGTTATAAATTAGTCAGAGGTTTAGCATTTAAGACCTCATTTCAACCCTCTTCTGTGAACATGGTTTATAACATAGGTATAGGTAACTAACTGCAAAACTTAATATTATAGTAGCAAAGCTCTTACTCAAATCAATCAGTGAATAGACTAATTCATCACTGCTAAAGAAATGAATGGGTCTGATTTAAATGGAATTCTTATAGTGATTTAAAGCTTTTTACATGCCCAGTTAAAACTCTGATAAAAAACCAAAAAAACAAAAAAAAAAAAAAAAAAAAAAACAAAAAAAAAAAAACCAAAAAAACCAAAGCCAAACATCTTCCTGGAAAAGTTGTGGCCTGAAGTGCAAGTTGACTCACGGGAGACCTGTTCTTGTGACTCTAAGCCACCTGAAATCACTGTGAATTATCTGATTTGTTCCAAGCTGACACTGAGTTGTTCTGTGTCTTTGTTAGTGACTGTCTTTTAAGCCTGTTTTTCCATTGAGATTTGAGTACTGAGTGTGAGTGATGTTGGGTTGTTTTTGGTTCTTCTAGAAAAAAACCTAGAAATCAAAACCAATGTGTTTTCTACTCCAGCTCTGGCAGCCTGGAGAACATGGCACTGCTCATTTTTCTGTAACTGATTTTCTAGATCTGTACTTCGAGATCAGTAATATTTGGGTAAGCCATTTCAGGTAGTGATAAAAGGAAGAAAGAAGGAAACAAGGAAACCTACATCTTCCTAGAAACATGACAATAGCCCTAAGTGCCTTGGAGTGTGGTATTTAGGGAGGAAGTGATGGGTGTCTCTCTGCATATCTGGGGTGCTAGCAGAGGTGTAAAGGCTCACTGGAAGAAGGCTCAGGGTGGAAAAGAGGGGCTCCTCCAAAGATGCCAGAAGGAGGAGATACATTGACAGGGAATTAAAAGCTTTGTGTGAGCTTGTGAAGAGATCCACAGAAAAGTACAGGCAGTTATCCCAAGGGATGGAGGAGACACATTGCTTCAGTGCCAGCAGGCTGAGATCTCCAGGGAAGTGTGGAGCTTGTTCTCTCAGCATTGTTCCACAAGGAGGGCTTTTTCAAAAGGAAAAGCCTTTCAGTGGCTCAGATGAGGGCTTTTCCAAAGGGAAAAAGTCTTTCAGCAGCTCAGTGGCAATGTCAATTGCTAACAGCAATGTGAGCCTGCCTAATAGTACCTCCCCATCCCACTGTCAGACATTGCTGAGGGAGACAGCAAACAGCAATGGCACTGCACCCTCCCTTAGGCTGCAACAAGTCCATTGCTGAAGCTTTACACGCACTAGAGTCTCAAAAGGAGCACAAAAAGAAGTTTTTCTTATTTTGCTGAGATGCCTAGGGAAGAAAGCTGTCCAAGGGTCTGATCTGTCCTGAACAACATTCCAGCATCTCTTGCTGTCAATGGAAAGGGAGAATTTCATTGAGAGCTATTGATGCCTCACAATTCTAAGAAGAATCCTAAATGATCACTCTTCTCAGTAGACAAGAAGTTGCATGCACTGGCCACAACTGTTGTGGGAGGTCATTTTGCAGACAGAGTGAAACGTCAGTCCTTTATTTGTCAAGGGAGAGGAATGCCTTGCCAGTAAGCATGTATGCTAGTCTAGTCCATGCTGTATGTTTGGGCCAGGCAAGGATGGAGTTTCACTTTAAAGGGAGATGTTTGCTTTAAGGATTTGGCAAAAGTCCAAGGCAAAGCAGCCATACTGGCTCTCTGACCTTGTCACCAGCTTTCTATGCAGTCCTGCAATGCCTTCTCTCTGACAAAAGGCTTTATTAAGTTAAATAGTGCTGCCAGGGAAAAATCATGGGTCTGGTCCCACAAAAATTACAAGAGAGATTGTAGTTGGGTGGATCTCAGCTTAGATTTTTTCTTTCCATTTCATGAACAGAGCTTTCTAGACAGCGATTTTTGGGGGGTGCTGCTGCCTCTTAAGGAAAGGTAAATAGAGGGAATAAATTGCCCTCAGGCCAGCTAGCAGAGATTTTTTTTGTCTAAGAAGGCTTTAGAAGAACTTTCCTGCTGAGCTGATAGGCTTTTAAATGGAATCCAGGGGCCATTTATGAATAGTCTTGTCTAGTGATTACACATGGAGAAGAGAGTGTCATGTAGAGAGCCTCATTTACTTCTCTGTCAGTTTACTGGCTGGAATTCGCTCTGTGGAGTAAGGCCAACCCTAGTTGTATCAGTCACAAATATTTTAAAAAGCAGAAATCCAAGGCAAAACTAAATACTCCCTCTTGAGTGATGGATACTAGCAGGTGTTGTTAATAGATGCAGAGCCTTTCCCCTTAAGCACTATGCATTATGATCAGTAATTAAAATCTTAATTTTTGTTTTCAGTCAGTAAATAAAGTTTTCTAAAACTCTTCCTTTGAACACTGAATGTACTATGTAACTTTTATTCACTGTGCTTGGTACTTCCCATCTTGGAGTGTAGATAATGAATAATACCAAATTCTTAATGAGAGATTTTTGTTGTTGTTGTTGTTAGGAGGTTTTTGTTTGTTTGTTTTATAACTCTTCTCTTTTTGCTCAATAGAACTTTAAAGTGCCTGTCAAAAGAACACAGTGTATTTTCTGGTAGTAAAGTTGACAACAGAAGACAAAAATGGATGGTACAGTTTATCCAGAAAGAGAGGAACATAAAATGGCAAAGCACTGAAATAGTCTAGTGGGCTACTGGCCTGTGTATTAAAACAGTTGTAATTCCTCATGAGGTTTCTCTTGCTTCTCGGTTTTATGGATTACCTAGTAATAGCCACTGATATTGAAATCTATACTACTTTGTTTGCTTAGCTTTCAATAAAGGGAGAGTGGCAGATGTCTGCTGCAGGACAGATTTAGACAAGTGACCAACTAAGGGCCTGAGTGAAAGGGTCACTTTTAAGGAGCTCAGCCTATAAACAATCTGCAAACACTACTACAGAAATGAAGCACCAGTTTATGGATGCTAGTGAAATCCCTAATAATATCCTTGCATCTTGTAATCACTTTCTTCTACAGAGGGAGGGGAAAAAAAAAACACAAATGCTCTCTTATTCCATCTTACACCCTAATCATAGGCAAAAGCTTGCCTTCTTAAAGTGTGTGTGATCCTCAGAGGAAGACTTCAGAGACAAACCATCCAGCCTGACTAGGTTTTATCAGTGTTTTTTCTAATTTTACAAATCTGTTTCAAATGTCATGGTAAATTTCTATTTCAAAATCAAATATTTCTGACTACTTTGGCATTTGAACTTCCACATTCAAACCACAATTATTTTATCTATGGAGCAAATATTCCTTTTCAGGTTTCTAGATATGTCTAAAGACATATCAAATTTTGTTTGACAGAATATCTTGTAATTGTCTTCCATTTAATTTCACTGGAAGAGATCTTGAGATTTTTTTTTTTATCCCTTTCAGCTGTAGCTTTTATGCCTATCTGAATAAAAAAAATAGCCAATCTTGATATGAATAACACTGAATGAAGTGCTTAAGTTCCTGCCAATTCCTCTACAGAAAGTATTGCAGACCATACTGGGATTTTTCTTTAAAAATTGCCCTCTGCTTATAGAGAAAGGTAGATTTTTTTTATAATATCTACCCATATGAATGTATTCTTTTTTTCATTTACTTTGTTTATTATCAGGAAAACAACAAAATCAAGTTTGCCTTTGGCTTCCAGGAGAGTAGATGCTTGATCTGCACTTCAGGAATGGAAAAAACAGAAAAACAAAAGATAGATGTAAATGGCCCTGGTTGGAAGTATCAGGAGAACCATGTAAACATTGAGTCTACATATTTCTTAACCATCATGAGTTTATACTCATTTCATGTTAGTAACAGCTGGAAGACTTTGCTGCATGATAGCTGTTTGGACGTTGTTTTAAAATACACCACTGGTCTCATTCCAGTGTCGGTTATAGTGTATTTGGTCTACAGCACAAATCAGATCTTAACTAACACACATTAGATTATGAAGTTAATATTCATGGGACAGTGTAGAGAGTGTTGTTTCTATGGTCCTGACTCTATTTGTTCTATTTGAGACAAATGTTTTATATAAATGCTGTAAAGCTAATATCACACTTTCTCAGGAGGGCATCTCAAACATGACCTATGAAATGAAAGAGAAAATACTTGTACAGCCTCAAGGAGAAGTCAAACAATACATTTAGCCAATTACATGTTCTTTGGGAAGACTGCTCAGGGTGCATAAGGGTCTGGTACACTGGTCATTGAATCTGTTTTTCCTGGGAATTCATCAGTATTGATGCCATTTGTGGATGTCTGAAACAAGAGTGGAACAATGTCAGTCAGTATAAAAAACATTGCTGATCAAATTTTGATGAATTTTTACTCTTTCTGTTATAACCAATGCTAGCTTTAGATGGAACACTCAAACCATTTTTTTTCATCAATTCTCTATCTCCAGGGCTGTGATAGAAATTTGATGACTTCTAGTGATTGTTCATTCATGACAGAAAGCAGGAAATATGTACTTCTTTGTCCTGGGCTGAGTCTTGAATCCCTAGCTCTGGATGGTCACTCTGTCAAGAACTGGTGGTCTCTCCCAGTCATTTGTTTTCTGACTCACCACAGCTAATCCATGGCATTTTCTCTCATGTTATCTTATTGCATCTTATTTTCTCAGAAAAGGATCTTTGTCCCGGATGCAATATGTTTTTACTCTATGTTCCTTCACTTAACACAACTATTCTTGATAGAATTCTGGAAAAAACAAATTGTTTTGAACACTTTAAAGTGTTGAATAAGTAGTGCTGAACCTAAACCAGTGCTTTAAAAAGACAAGCTTTTTAGCTGTCATTTCAGCAATCCTGCTACAGTCCCAATTAGATAAGATAGTAAATAATAAAAAAAAAATAATGTGAGGAGCTATGGCAGAGTCAGGAAATGCAAGAATGAACAATTGCTCTCAAGACAGACACAATCTCCTTATAAACACATGTAGATATAGGTGAGTGTGTCTCTTTACCAAATATATGCATACAAAAACATACGAAAATGCTATATTTTTGTACATTTAGGCAGGTTCTTTCTGAAAAGGCAGACCAGACCTTCTCTGTCCATGGCAGAAGCTGAGCATGTCAGCACACTTACAAGATCTTTGGCAAAGTGCACAGGGCAGCTGGAGTTGAGAGATGAGTTAAAAGAGCTAACATCCATGAGCTTACAACTGTCAAACAGTGATAAAAATATTACTTAGTGCTGTGACTTGTATAGATTAGCAGGAAGCTGTGAGGTGTCATCATTTGGACTGCAAGAAGTAGATGGCAATTTTCCTTGAGCTTGAAAGGGTGTTGATAAAACATGACAGGAGCAAGAAAAGTTTCTGTGGGTGTGTGCATCTCTACCTGTTATTTACTTATGTGTGTGTCACTTCAGAGCTGGTGAGAGGGGCTGAGCTGACAGCCTTAGTGCCTGAGCACACCAGTTGTCTGCTGAGCATGCCCAGTCCTGACAGCAATGGGACAAGATTTGATATGTCTGGAAGTGTTTTTCTCCAACTCTGTCTTCCTGCCCAACTGGACTTAGATATTCACAGGCACTCTGCTCCCTTTCCAAGCACTGAACAACTTGGCATCCAATGTGTAAAAAGCCTTTGAGAATCTGGCTTCTAACTGTCGAGCTGAACTCTGCCCATGAGGCTTATGTCTGTGCTGATGCAGACAATTTTTGCTAGTCTTGGTGGTGATTTCACCAATGTCACTGTTTGGCTGCTAAGAGCAAAACTGAGAGGAGCAGATGTATTTTCTTCAAGCCACAGTGCAGCCAAAGTAGCCTTTTGAGGGTGGTTGTGTTAAGGTAGAGGTGACTGCAAATTTGCCCACAACAGCTGTTCTCAGAACTCTATCAGTTTCCTTTTCATTGTGCCCTGCAGCTGAAATCCTACAAAGCTGCTGCTATTTCATAGATACTGTGCACAGATGCACCACTGAATCCATTTTCATAAAGAATATTTAACTCCAGCATCCAATTCCTCTACCCTCAAGTGGCTTCTAAGCTCTGTTTCTGTATTAGTAGGAAAAGCTATTAGCAGGAAAAGATTAAACCAGTAAAGAAAGGCCCATTTCTGAAGTGCTGCTATGTCTTGCACATTGTGCCAGTAACTGGTAGAATATCCATAAGAGTTGTAATATATGAGAAAGCATTCAAGACTTTTCCTAGAATCATTAGTGTTACTACAAAAAGAAATCTCATAAATATGTTTTGCTATGTGTGTGTGAAAAGTAAAACTTTTTGCATCAATGCAAATTGCTTATATGAGGTCAACAGACTTTGTTTCTTTCATGAGATCACTGTTTTTTTTACAAACCCTCATCACAGACTGAAACTCCATGGCCTAAGAAAATACCTATCATTTTATTTAATTAAGAAAACAAAATAAATCTAACCCTGAGGAAGGTTGGAGTCCCAAAGCCACATGGAAGAGACTGTAAGAGGGCTAACACTAAACCTGAAGAATACATCCTCCTGCAGTGCTTTCATGCATTCAATAGAAAGCCCTGCTGTCATCAATTTATTTGGATTCAGAAGATTTAACCTTACTATGGGGGAGTATTAGGCTACCTTCCTACCACTCATTCATTTTGGGATAGATAGAACCTCATCATCTTGTTAATGCAATCATTGCTATGGTTGTGGCATTACAATGAGCAATGAACATGAAATATATGAAAAGGGGTTAGATTTGATACAAATCCAGACAGATTACTGTCTAATCCATTTTGTAGAGTAGAATCTCATATGGAAGTAAAAATTAAGAGGAAACTAAAACATAAATCCCTGTGAGCTTGTGCATTATAAGTAAGTCCTTAAAAGAAGCAGTTACTTGTTTAATTTTAAAAGTTTGTTTTTCTATGGACTATGTATATTTTTAAAAGTGATTATATTAAAACATTTGTAAAGAAAATTTCAAATACAAGTAAATATAAAAATTCTTAGGCTAGATTCCTGTTACTGGGGTTCAATTTTCCCTTCCATAATTTACTGAATTTTTATAGTCACTGTCTGTGTTTTAAACCCCTCTTGAGGCGATTTCAATGTCTACTGCTTTAAGTACACCCTAGTGACGCAGGTAACATCCCTTTCTGAATGCACTAAGATGCATATTACCATTGGGAGAGAGAGATGGAGTTCCTGGGAATGGGGACATCTGTTAGCAAGGGAATACTGAGGCAGTATATGACCTGGGCTGTTTCAGAGGACCTGCCTGACATATGCAAACTTGAAATTTTAGAAAAAGAAATGAAGTCTCCAAAAGAACTCTTCTTTCCCCCCTGAACCAGAAGTAGAGATCTAGCAATACCTGAATATTCTTTCCTGTATTTGGGATTAGTCTTCCCTTAAAAAAGTGCTGTCCAAATGATTTTTATTAGAATAAGAACATCATTAAAGAAATCAGCCAAGAACTGCTTTTAATTAATGACAAACCTGAAACCTGAGGATGAGTCTGTCTCTTGTAGTCCCAATGTCACAGCAGTCAGTACCTATAAAACATGGATTCTAGGCAATGGTGTGATGCACAACTCCCCAAGGAAACCCTGGCTGCTGTAGTGCAGTTCCCTGCTGTGTTACCTCACAGCAAACAGCTCACATAGTAGTAAAACATAGCAAATGTAGTTAGAGGGCTGCAGGTTTTAAAACCACACGGTTTTGACAAAAGCTGGTGCCTATGCTTTGCCTGCCAGTGCAAATGTATCTCTCAGTCAGAGACATCCAGCAGTATACAACAGGAGAGCGTTCCTCAGGGCAGTGGAAAGAATTGTATTGTCCTATGCCATAAAGGCTGGACCAGGCAAGTGACAGCAAAATTTGCTTTAGTACAGAAATATGCAAAGTAAACCTCTTGCAGAGCATAGAGCTGGATTTACTGGCCACACATTCGGGTATTCTGTTTAGGGTCATCCTTTCCAAACACAATGTGCATGTGCCTGGTAGTGCTTAGTTCAGAGATTTATTGGTTACTGCTTTCTATTCAGAGAGAAGCGACTATTGATATATCTTTTGACAAAGCTGGCATCTAATTCTGGACATCAAAGGAGCTTTTCAGAGCTGGAGATATTTCAAAGTTATTTACATTTCTCCTTTATAATTAAATGTCACTAGTTTAAACAAGAGAAATGTTATTTTGAGAGTGGCTTAAGTGCCTGTTAATATCTTCCAAATGACTCATGGGAAATTACGTGTTCAGGGGCAATGGAAGCCTGCTGCAATCACTCCAGCTGGTTCACTCTCACCACCCATGTTATGCTGTCTGCCCAGGCTTTGGGCACTCAGGATTAAACGTGTTTTTTTCCAAAGGAAAGTTGTCTCAGATATTGTCAAAGCTAATAACACCTTGTAACACAATAGTGTTACACAGGTGAAAGCATTAGGATAGCCAGGTATAGCAGGGAGAGAGAATTTTGGTATCTTAAAGTTCAACCTAAGGTAATGGTTGAAACATCAATTTGCCATTGAGTTTTGTACCCCATTTGAAATCTTGTTGCTGTGGCTGCTGTAGTGTTAGCAGTTTAAAAATAACTCGGATATGGTTTCCCAAGCTTGATCATGCCAGCATAGACTCAATCCTTTCTATTTCTCTTTATTTCTATTTCTCTTTATTCAGGGTGATGCAAGGGACCCAAGTGAGCCTACTTGGAACCTCAATTCATGTTCCCTCACACCTTAAGCAAATTCTTCCTTTGAAACAAAGGGGAAAGAATTACATATTAACATATACAGCCTACAGATTTAATTATTCTTCTATGAGGAAACAGACTCACAGACTCGTGGAATGGAATTACAAGGAATTACAATTGTGATGAAAGGACTCCAGAAAACCAGAAATTAGCTCTTCTAAGAGTACTGATATAGGAGTGACTCAAGGCAGAGTTCAGACTGACCTGAAATTTCAGACCTGAAAATAAAGCCAGGTCACAGTGACAGATGTTTTAAGAAGGGTTTGGGCTAGGATTTTCAGCATTTTCATATTGCATTTATTCAAAAAAGGCCCTCAGGGAACCCTTCTAGTACTATAGGAGGGAGAAAAAAAAATGGGAAAATGCATAATTTTCAGTATTTTCTAAGTGCAACAAACGTGCTCTTTGCATGTCCAATTCTTAACAATTAACAAACAAAGTTACTTCTGAAGAACATAGAAAGAGCCAGTATTAGAGAAAATCCCAGCAGAACTCTGTGTAAATAACATGTTTCTCAAAGTGGTTCATCATCTCCTGAAAAAAATCACTTTTTTTATCAATAAAATGTTCAGTGATAGTGAACTAGATAGAAACTTGATAAAGATGTTTGCACATTGTCTGAAATGGCAGCACTGCTCTTGAGTGTTAAGAACAGTGCAGTGTATGAGGGTAGGTTGGGACATTGGCTTTCCACCACTAATTAGAAGAGAGGTGAGGAGATAGAGAGCTAGCTCCCTGTCTTTCAGTAGCCCACACACCACTTGCTGACACAAGGTGTTATTTTTCACATCCAATGCTGGACATATCAACAAGAGAAGGTATTTTTAAGTCTTAAAGAGAGGCCATCATTTGATTTCCTCATTTGTACCTTTCTAAAGGCACATCAGAATAAGATTTCATAGAAATCAGTGAGTGATAGAATTTCAGTAACTTCTTATTTTAAAAACTTATGGCCTCTTAAATCTCTTCTGGCACCAGGAATCCTGCAGAGCTACATGAGAGAAGCAAAATCTCTCCATGTCTTCCCAGAATTCCCCTTCTTCAGGCTCTCCATATCGATATGACATCGCCTTATGGTCCAAGGCAGCTGCAAGTTGAGAGACTTTACTAGTTGCCTAGCCATGACTGTATAAGAAAAGTTACACCCTTTTCTAATCACAGAAGCTTTTTATAGCCACAAACAAGAAATGCCCTTGCACTGCTTTTCTTGCAAGACACAAAGCTGATTGAGGAGTCTGGTGAATCCTTAGTTGTTTCCCAAGAACCCATAAACATATTGGACTACTTAATTGTACTATGTGAGAATAAATATCCACATAGCTCATCTTCAACAGTGTCCGAACCGAGTTGTCCAGGGAATATTAAGACCACAGGAAGAACGTAGACTAGAAATTATATAGAATTTCCTTCTAATATTCTGTCAGTATTTAGTATATTTCTAGCTCATAGCCTTTCTAAGTCAGGTGTGGTTTTGATGTTCTTAATGATTCTTCATCAGTTTTTGTTCTGGAAACTATTCCAGTCTCCCTTCTACTCACTATTTTCATTCTGTTATTGTGGCATGTGTATAAAAAGGTCAGAAGGAGCTCCTTGGGTCTCCTATCTTGTGTGCTTTACCCGACAGCTGAACTTCTCTACAGAACACACAAAAAAAGAGATGTCTGATAGAAAACTTGGTTGTCTACTGATTCCCATCAAACCAATTTAAAGCTTGTAAACATTGATGTTACTTGAGTCAATCGAGATAACATCTGATAGAATTAAGAGGGGCAAATTGTGATCCCACAACCACTTGCACATGAAGGGGAAATAAAATTAGCTTGTCAGTACATGTGCTATACTGTATGATATCTTCCTAATTATTAAAACTCTGCTGCTTCTTTACCTTCACCTGCCATCCGTAAGAGAGAGTCAACATTCTCACTTGACAGAGAATTGTAATGATAAATAAATATTAAATTAGTTAACATAATCACCTATTGGAGTAACGTATGGATGAATAGCAAATGTTGACTTTTTTTCCTGAAGGAAATTAGCGGGCATAAAGTTGTCAGATATGGACTTTCATGTGCACAGGAGCATAGTGAGAGAAATAAGTGTTACTGTTGTTTAAATACTTCCCATGATAACTGTAGATATCAATGAGAGTGACTCGTAATTAAATAACAAACTATTCCTTAAAATTTTCTGTAAAGGCTTGGCCAGGAGATATCATATTTGTGGAATATGCAATATGTTTATGGGATCATTCCATAAACATTAACAGCTCAACAGGTTCTTACAACCGTGAAAAGTCCCAGCATCTTTACTGTGGTAAGAATTACCACCTAGAAAATATGCTTAGTGAAGCATTATTACTGTTGCTTCACAGAACTATCAACTATTTCAACAGCCTTGCTCATTCACTTTATGCCACTCTAATTGTTTTCTGAAAGAAGCCCTTGTCTGTGCAGCTGAGCACTGGAAGAGGAAAAGCTGATTAGCTCCTTCATTTAATGACAGTATTCAGCACTCAAGAATGGTTTTACAGTAACAGTCTTGAGGACACCTTCTCAATCAACTGAATTTTTTGTTATGGAAAGGTGTAAATTCCATCCTCTCAAAAATGATTAACGGCCCAGCACTCCTGTAAATGTGATGCTTGCCCAAACCACAAGAGGAGCATGTACCCAGAAATTATCATCTTTTCACAGAGAGAATTTGTGTATGTTTTTCTTAAAACTGCACTTCCATCTTGGAGATGGTCTCCAGAGGATATCAAATGTACAGTATCAGCCTTCTTATGCCTTTTATTATGATTTCCAAGAGTAATTGGTACTCACTAGCATTAAACTTGCCATAAAAATGTACTTATAATGCATCATGAACTGGTAGGAGAGTTTCTTTTATGATTCCTACATGGCACACAAAGATAGTGGAAGAGAAAACAATATAAGGGTCAAGAGGCCTGGGAGCTGTTCTATTTCACAGACTTGCACAACATGTCCTTGAAGGAGCTATTGATGGCAGCAGTATGGAATAAAAAAGAAAAAATGAAACAACTGTTTTTGTCTCCTAGCATTGTTTCAGGCAAGAAACCATAAATCAACAGAAAGGTCATAGGAATAGATCACCAAAGAGATCACTACAACATTGGCAGGATTTAATTCTTGCATGGCCTTGGGCAGCTTTTGATACTGCTGCTTTTTCTTAGTGTGACGTACTCAAGGTATCAGTGGCACTGAGGGTAGTACACACAACAGCAGCAGTTCCATATGCCTTGCAGGTATAATCTCTCCTTCTTTCTCCTTCCTTCCTATTCCTTTTCTTCCAGCCAGCTCATGGTCACCCACTGCTGACAAAAGAGAAAAGGCAGGTAGTCATAGACCTGCCTAGGGTGAATGTACCCCTTACACTTAACCTGTTTATTTTATTTCTTTCTTAATTTTTGTCTGTCTTTCCCTCTCACCTCCTTTCCTTCTTTTTCCAAAGCAAAGTAGGCATCAAACCCCAACTGGATTTAGCCCAATTGAACCTAACATCCATGTAACATCCCACTGTTTCTCAGTGGAACTTCACCTGAGTCCACCAGTTTGCCTCTGCAGGACCACCTGAGGCCTCTGACTTAAAGTACTTCAGGTCTCTTATAGTCCCTGAGTTACATAGTTTCCTAATTCTCACCAGAAGAAGGAATGTTACCACTTCCTTTCCTTTATGAAGTATGTTAACACGACCTGTGTTATTGTGCCTCCTTTCTAATGCAGCTCTTACGGGGCATTATTATTATTTGCTTTCAAAATGTTAATTAATGTCATGCATTTTGACAAGAGTTCCAAGTCTACTTAACCTGTCTAGCTTGTTGTATGCAACTTATTATTGATCCAAGCCCTTTGCTAGACCTTGAAAAAAATATTAGACAATTAATGAGTAGAATGTGGCCTTTTTAAAAGCCATTTTCTTCAAAAGTCTTGTGGGGTAAGACCTTATTCTCTTTTCTGCATGGACCTGTCTTTCTCCATCTGTAGCTGCCAAGGAGAAAAAATAAAAAATATATTAAAAATACACATTCTCATTTTCACCACTGAAAAGAAATACAACACTGACATAAGGAATAGAAAGAGGTAGAGTTCTGCACAGGCTACAAGGTAATAGTCTGTGGGAGAGACAGTAAGGGGACTCATGTGACCTTAAACCACTCCATAAGCCACAGCTGCTCCCTGCCATTGCTTCCTCAAACTCCTCAGGATATAACATGCAGAGTTACAAAAAAGAATTATCCTGGCTTCCTTAGTTCCCCTCCAGTGAGAATAATTATGTTCATACTGATCTCCTTAGGCTTGGTTACCATGTCTAGGACTTTGTGTCTTAAAGATGTGGGTTTATTTAAACAATCTCCTCAGTTTCCCTGATGACAGACAGCTCCTTCCTTAAGAACACTGCATGGATGCAACATGTCTGTGAAGGAGACAATATATCTAGAGAATGATGCTGGCACTATCCTGACTCTGTACAAATATAATCACCTTACTTGTGACCACAGCTGTATTGGTCTCATAACTGTTAGAAACCTCTAGATGTAGCTTCGGTAAAGCTTCTTACCATTTTCCTGTGATGTCTTGTGCTGAGCAAACAGTCATTTGCATCTCAGCTGGCTGGAAAGAGCAGAGTGTGTGAATGTTGCAGAATAATACAGAATTGGTTTAAACCCTTGTGAAATAAGTTTACTTTCACTTGTTTGACTGTTCTCCAAGGCACACTAGAAATTTTCAGCTAGCCAGTAAGAACTGGAGATTCCTAAAGAAACAAAAGAAAAAAATCCACAATATTATCCACTCATCTGCTAGTTGTCATTCAAGACCAAAGACAGCTTAAATCTCTTCTGCTTTGAGTTAGGGTACTCAACCCAGTACAAAATAGAGCAGTACAAATGGGGCAGTTCACTCAAGAATTATTGACCAGCTCTCTGCAGACACACAAAAAAGTTTACAACTTTTATATTCGGCTCACACTAAGAGGCTTGACTTCAACACAGTTACTCTCTAGGCAAGGTTGTTGTTTTTAAAAGGAAAGACAGAGTTTCACAAGATTGAGAGTTGTATCAACACTGTCTACCATTGTAAGTTTCCACCAGCACATGTTGTGCTTGTATTTACCAGTGGATAGCAGAGAACAGATTTTAACTGATAGGTAAGGAATCAAGTAAATATGTGCATTATCTGTCAGAGTAGAATTCCCCATGACTGCCTAGAACATCAATAACCATCTTCAACCATCCACCCCTAGAGGTACAGAACAATACAATCATGAATGATTGGTATTCAGTCTGCTAACAACGCTTAGACTCTTTACTAGCCTTTGAAGTAAGTAAAACAAAAGAATGACAGTTGAAGTAGACCTTTATTAAAGAATTTTTCAATTTCCCATGTTCTGCTGGCAAGAAAATGCACAAGAAGCTAGGAGGGAGCATGGCCTCACCATCTGACTTAAAGTAGCCCAAGGACTATTCCATACCATACGCTATCATGCTCAGTATATAAATTGTATCAGCAGCTTTTGTTTGTTTGTTGTGTTATTACAGGTTTTTTAATTAAGCAGGTTAGGCAGATGATGGAATCCAGTGTTTATCAGGTATATAGATGAAGTTCAGTATATACATGCACTTCAGAAATATACCTTAATGATCATGGAGTATAATAATAAATAGTGTCCTTAAGAAATGGAGTTATTGATCATACAAACACACATATGTACATAACACAGGGTCAGCAACACACTCTCCACTTTCCTGCACCATTGAGGTGAACTGGCTATACCTAAAAAGATGAAACTTGAGAGGAGTTAAGCAATAAGTTTGTGATGATTGCTGAGTCTGGCGATTTTTTTGTATTTAAATGACCTGTTCTTGTTCGCTGAGGAAGTGGAGATTGTGTCAATTGTGTTTTCTGTTTCCTTATGGAGGCTGAATGGAGGCTAGCATGGTTCAGATAGCTTACAATCCTCCAATATGGTAAGAGAAGATTTCTCTGATAGCTCTGCTCTGTTGAGCTGATATTAAAACTTCATATGCAAAGCTGCATGCAATCCAGTGATCTGGGTTCAGAAAGATACATTCAGGGTAAAACAGGCACAGATAGCCATTTCTAGAAAGATCAGGTGAACGGAGAATCTCTCTTAGGGAACTATAAAAGTTGGATTTGTTTAGCTGAGTGGAGACTGAGGAGAGTTAGGTGGTTACTGCTGTTAAGTGCATTGGAGATTGAAGTGAATACTAAGGGAAAAATATAGTAAAATTAAGAAAAACTCTAACATGAGATGAGTGTGTGGGAAGTGATGAGTGGGAATAAGCTGTCCATAAATGTATTTTGGAAGTTAGAAAACATTTCCATTGACTAGAACTGTGTTTTTCTTCCAACTAGGTTCCAACTGTATGTCATTAATGAATTTGTGATTGAGATACTACATAATGATTTCTAGGAGCTAGCAGAAAACTGGATTCCTTACTCTTCTAGGTAGATGAGAAAGCTAAAGCCATAAATAATTATCAGTCTGGAAATCCAGCTCTTTTAATGAACCAAGTGTTATTCTGCAGCTGTTTCATAATGTGTGATTGAAAACCATTGACGATTTGATCTTTCTATAAAGTCTCAATATAAAATAAATGCACATAAACTTGATGTAGACACATCTGTTTGTTGCAGAGTTATTGGGTGCATGTTAGACAAGCATGAAGGAAAACAATGTTACCAGCAGCTTTTTGGCTAGACACCTAGATGTGGTGAAAAGTGTGGTTATTGTCAGTGGTGTTTTGGTTTTGGAGGATCTAATGATTTGTGAAACAGGTTGAACAATATTTTTTTTTCTCCTTGAAAATATTTTAGACACATAGTTTCTGTAGTAGTTTTGCATACTGCTTCACCTTTTTTATCCTTTGGCTTTCTTAAAAGCAAGAACAAATCAGGTAACTTTTGAACTTTAGCAAAAACAAAGGTAGAAAACACTTTCCATCAAGCAGAGATTTTCTTTATTTTTTATGAAAATGTCTATGATATTTAAAGTCAAGTTTTAACAAAAGGCCAGTTTCAAAGGACATTTCTTATCACTTCCAATCAAGTAATCTTTGAGAGAAAGAGTTGTAGCCAGAGGCTTGCTGCCTGTCACTGTGAGTTTTCATAATTTAATATATAAAGTTCAACAGAGCTCTGACCAAAGCACACAGATGTTCTGTGCCTGTGCTGAAAAAGTAGGAAAGGAAAAGTGAATGTATGCTCTACATCCACATAGACAGCACTTGTTGTATTCATTCATCCTTGCAAGCAGAATTATAAACTGCAACACCTGAGTTTGCTTTTAAACAAAATCTGTGTTCATCTCTTTCCTTGTGTAAGTCAAATAAGACAGTTTCTTGTTGTCATTCCCCACCCCCTTTGGCTGTTATTTTTTTCCTTTTCTGTCTGCTTCTGTTCAAATAATTTCTCCTTGAAATTAACAGCCTCACACTTTTCTTGCCTCATAAGTCAGGTACATAACACAGCAGAGTGCCATGAGGGTACCTAATACAAGAAAGTGTATTCCAACAGCACCTTTCATTTGCAGAGTACAATTTGATTGTGACTATTTGATATGGTGCTGTTTTAAGAATGTTTTAAGATTTAGACCAGAATTGAAGAGCAAGCCATCTTGAATTCCCTGATTGCATGAAAGCACAAGGTTAAGCAAATCTGAGATCATACAAGGAAATGAAGATGAGCAGGAGTGTTGCACTAGATATCTTTTGAGGTTCCTTCCAGCTCTTGTGTAATTGTAAGATCAGGGGGAATTATCTTTCCTGTTCACCGCTTCACAAAACAAATCTGTTTAAACCTCTTTTCAACCAGTGAAACTACAGGATCTCCTGTGATTATAAGGATGATTTATGAAGAGCTCTGTGGTAGACGAGTCTTTGATGTGAGTCACTTCTGTCTTTTTAGGAAACAGTTTATATCAATAAAGATATATCTCACAGAAAAGGATATTGCTGAAATACTGTTTTTTTTCTTGGCGATAGAACCAGGAAGGGCCCTTAGAGACAGCCAGACTTTCTTGCTACTGTAGTAAAACATGCTATGTATCAACTGTACATTTTAATTAATTACTATCTCTGCCTCATCTAAGACTGAGAGTTCAATAGATAGCTAAAAGGCAGTTGATTTTCAGGAGCAGACTTCTATAGAATTTATAACATTTTTTTTCTTCCTAGTTAAGACAGTGATGCATACGTACTTACATAAAGAAACCTTTAGATTTCTATAAAAGGAGCTATAAAAGCCTGCATCTAGAAATAATTTAATCTAATGTACTGCAGCAATGATTTTGGAAACAGTGTCAAATATTATGGGATATTTACTTATGGAAGGAAAGCCAGGAAGGAGGTCAAAGAGTGTTCTGACAGGGAATCAGGCTGTTCCAGAAATAGGTAAGCAAATCTTCTGTATTATAAATGCACAACTGTGCACTTTTGGGGGGAGAAAAAAATAAAGAGACTGAAAAAGGTTATTTACTCAAATCTTTCATTTTTCATAAATGACCTACACTGTCTGAATCTAATACACAAATTCTTTATCATCATATCCCTTGGGATGATCAGGTTTTCTGTGGTGAAGGTAAATTAATAGCTTCAGGAGTAATTAAGTTCTAGCTTAGCTTTCCACTTTGCTCTCTAAATCATACAATAGGAGCTTGACAAAGAAACTGAAGGTCCTGTAGTATATTTTTAATATATTTATTCATTATATTTATTGATTTAAAGGAGTGAGAGTGATATCAAGTTTCTTCACAGGTTTATTAATCTATAATCAGTTTAGAAATTGCTGTGATATTAAAACACTTTCATGTGTGACAGATGGGGAAATGTGTGCTGTAAGTAAACTACAAATGAGCTTGAAATGTTCTTATGCAGGTGTCTAAGTTCAAATAGAAATTAACTCAGATATTTTACATGATGCTGTGTGGTAGAGAGACTGGATGATCCTACCATATCTTCTAGCTAGTAAGAATCTAGCTAGCTAGCTAGTTTGTGGAATATTAATAGCAGCTGTCTTCAGCCTAATTTTTTTTTCATTTTTCACTCAGATAAGTAGATATTTGTTACATGTAAGATTTAAGGGGGGACAATATGTGTAAAAAACCTGAGCTTTCCCATCAGTAGAGCTAAATTTCACTATAGCTGCACACAGAACACATCTCTTTCAGTCCTACTGTCTGTACCTAACAATCATATTTAAAAGGAGGTATTACGTTATATCTTTATCAATATGACACAGATGTAGAGAAAACCAGCTGTGGAGGCAGCATTTTTTTGTGGAATTTACCAACTGTCCTTTGAGATCTGAATCCTTCAATCCATCAATTAATATGATTCACAGCTACCGGCAGTATGTATGTCATGACATTGCTGATCTGCTTCATTGCTCAGCAAAGACTTGGTGGTGGAAGGCTTGGTGCTCCCTTAGCTGCCTCTCTGCTCATCATCCTCACAGCCTGCTTTCACAATTTTCACTTCAAATACTAAGACTGCTTACTATCCTCAATATCTAGGGATTTTATAAAACCCTAGTATGACTTCCTGCTTTGATCTATCTCTGATGATTGTTAATTACTTATGGAAATGTTATCTGATGTCAGCTGCTCATGGGTATGAGAAGTTGTGTGTCACATGGTTCTTTCTTTGGATTATTCTCACTGTATACAACCTAAGGTATTCAGAATCGAAGCCCAATCTTGCATTAATTTCAGTATGTGAGTAGACCTTTTTTCTCCCATGATGAAATGTATGACAGGAACAGGAGAAACAACTGAGGAATGAGAGAGAAGTGGATTTTCCCATATATCAAAGTGAGGATCATTTTTTAACATCTGTGTTTAAGATGTTTGGCCATTGTTGTTGCAGTTAATTTTGAGAACTTCTCTGTATTTCCAGGAGTTTACTTGACTCAGAATAGCTGAAAAACAGCGTTGGCAGCATCTAGGGTTTTGATCCACTCCTCTCACTAGTGAGGCTGACCCCTTACCATGAAACACTGAAGGAGCATACTCTTGCTCGGGGTGAACAACTAACAAATGAAGTAAGAAAATGGTGTTTCCTCTCCTCTTTTACTTCCCATTTATGAAATATTGGATAAATTAATAACTAGAATCATCAATTTTTAACAATATTTTTCTTCTGAACATTCAGTGTTGGGGAGTCTCTCACAGAGAGATTGAGATTGAGCAATGTAAACAAAGTTTAAGAAAGTATACTGAGTTCCATTTGTTTTGTTCCCATTGACCATCACCAGCATTTCAGCTGGTAAAAGAGGAAAATGAGATACTTTTAAATGAAATGAATGGATTTGTCTTCTCCTCTATGGAAACTCTTTTATTTGTTTAGATATATGGAGAAAGAAACATTAATAAGAATGCTCTTTCGCATCCAAGATGAAAGCTAATAGTCTGTGCCACTGTAGCAGTGACATGTAAGGTCAAGCAAATAAATCATGCCATTATACAACAAAATATTCTTGGAACAAAACAACTGGTTTTGAACACTGGACTTGCCAAATGTCAGCAAAACCTAGACAAGTGACTTGAAATAGTCTCATTTTAATGAGCCCTTTTTTAAAGAGCTCTGTCAATTTGTTTCAGCTTATGCCAGCAAATGGAGATTTTTATGTTTTCAGATAAATAATGTCATTGTTAATATCATTTGTGATTTGGAAACAATAACTACAATATAAAGAATGAAGTGATGAATTTCTACAAATAGAGCTAGTGAAAGGAAATATCTCTGATTTTAGCCTCTGCCTCGATCCTCACTATAAATCTGCTCATTCTCCCATCTCAGTGCATGAGTTTTGCCACTGATTTTCCACATCAGCTGGAGCTTGTCTCATATCAAACTTACCACCCTGTTAGCACAGACTAACATCATATCAAGATGATTTCATGGCTTTATGTCATTAATTTTCTCCTGCCACTTCACTGCAATGTGTTGTCTTTGTCACAATCTGTGCAAATCACATGTGCGAGCAAATTGTCGTGAGGATCACTGCAAAAAAAAAAAAAAAATGATGAGCTACCAAAACTAACTCAAGGCAGAAGAAAAACCAGGCAATAGTTGTGCCTGTGCTGGCAGATGCACCTGCTCCAGAAAAGAAAGAGGGAGAGAGAAGGAAACAAATATCTGTCCCAGAACCAATAGGCCTGCCCTAGCCTCTCTTCTTCTCCCAGACCTGACATCCACCAAAACCCTGATGGCTCCTCCCAGTTTTTCTCAAGTATCTGACAAGTTTAAAGCTCTCTTTGAGGACTCCTCTAACAGATAATTATATAAGAAAAAAGTAAGCATTTGTCATAAGCTGCAGTAGACTTACATAATACATTTTTGCCCCTGCCAAATATTTGTCCCTGGGATTAATACTACTGTTAATTGCGTTAAAAGCATAATTTATTTCTACTTCTTTTTGGTAACACTTCACAATATGTCTCTTTCTTGCTTCAATAACAGCCATTAAATAGGACAATACCTTTTAGCTGCTGAATGTTCTGCTTTCAGCTCAGTCACATTTTAGGACATTTGCCAGAAATGTTCACAAACTTAAAATTAAGCAGATGCTTAAGACTTTTCCTTGGATGAGAACCAATGACTAGAATTTCACAGGACTTTAGGATCCTAATACATCATTGGAGAGGAAGAGTTAATGGAATAACAGTCATTGCTTTGTGGATAAGATTCCTTACCATTAATAGTTATTGTCCCATATTTTAAATGGGTGTGAAATAATTAATGACAGGGATGTTAGAAATCATTAATAAATATTTAGCAATTGACCGAATAGGAGAAATTTAAACTTCTAAGAATAGTCCTCAATTAATTTTCTTTTGTTTAAAAATAATGAAATTATCTACTTTACCTTTGGCATGCATCTCAACTGGTATTTGGATCAGGAGTATACAAGTGAAGACCGAAAAACTAACTAGCAGTCTGTCTTAGAAGGAGATGATGTTAGTGTTTGTGGACTACGTCTACATGTTTATCCAAGTCCTTTCTGCTTTAACAAGGGATCAACTATGATAAAATTTCAGCTTCCAAATTCAAAGCTTTAAGAGTTCAGTGATATTGTAAGTTGTCATTTCACTCTGAAGGATTAGAAACAGGGTATGGGAAACAGATGGATGCAGTCTGTGAAATATAGAATCTAATAAAAACTAATCCCCCATTTGGGGAGTAATCACAGCTGAGTTTGTGGCTTCAATGTCTTTCCAACCTCTGCAAGTTAGAAAATTCCCCCAAACTCCTTTCTCTTTGTTCCCGAAACTCTTTTTTCTCTTCTGGATAGATTAGCCCAGAATTAATTGTTACCTTTAACACTGGCTTTAAAAGGTGAAAGACCACCCTCCTCAAGTCACAGCTGCTTTTGTCTCAAGATCCCAAAGAATACCCAGCATGCTGCCAACTACAAAGAACTGATCCGCTTATCATAGTGACAGCAAGCCATTGCCATTAACAGAGATCCATATTGGCACCAGCTATTTGGTATTTACTACAAGATTTTTATCCTTGAATTTGGACTAGATATTGCAAAGGTCCACTGTTAACTATTTATGGGCACAAGGCGCTACTAGGAGAGTACATAACAGGGAACATAACAGGGGTATCTTTTGGAGCCTTAAGTATTTTTAGCAGCAGAATTATATACAAATTGGTTGTCAATGTAGGAAAATACAATCCTCCACTTGATATCTGCCTTTGTTTTGCTGATAGAGTCCTGCCTTTTCAGAGGTGAAGCACTTTGGATTCCAATTGATATTTTAGTAATTTACTTTTATTGACTTCAATTGTCCGTTCTGGACAATGTCTGAGGATCTGACCTTACTCCTCTCTTCAGCATTGCTTACAATATTGTTCAGTTTCAGATTTAATGATTTCATGAGAAATCATCTCAGGAAATTACATTCTCTATTATTTCTGACTTGCTGCATATGAATTTCACATTCTAAAATGTTTATCACAAAAGAAAGATTATGCTTAAGCATTACCCTTAATAAATATTCTAAATAGTTTATTTTTAAAAATACACTAACTACTAAAAACCAACCTTTTCCAAGCATTCCTTCATGTATCCTTCCAGTTAGTGACATATTACAGAGTATCAAGTTTTGAAACTAGGAACTTCACCCATTTTTTTCTAAGTTCTGCCAAAAATTGAGTCTCCGTAACACAGGGCAGTGTCACATATGAATAGTGTGCACTATATTGGCTAAAGAGAAAAGATTTTTTGACTAATTGTGAAAAGATTTTATGTTCTTTCTATCCAAATACTTACATGGTGAGTATTGGAAAACTACCCATCTTTTGATCATTTATCTTGATCACACACACTTAAGCTTCATTAGCTCTTTTTCTTTTCTCATTTTCTGTCTCACTCACCATGAGGGTAACCAAAGAATGAGAATTAGGAGTCAGATCTGAAGATTTTAGATCTAATCTAAACAACACTGAATTTGATGGAAAATGTCCTCTTGACTCCAAGATGATTGAATTGGGCTCTATTACATAAAATGTCTGTGATGGATCTGGAAAATTATCTTACTTCCACAAAGTGGAAGATACTGAAAGCCCATGCAATATCTTAAGCACTCATTGTGAAAATACAAAAGCACCACTACTATTATATGTCTTCATTAAAATGGTTGAGAACAGCAACTATTATGATTATAAATCTCAAAGGAGAAAAGATTTCCTGTCTAAAAATAGAATACTTCCTAAGAAATACCCTGGATGCTTGCAATTTTGCCTCCCTTGTCTCAGTCCTGAGCCAATTATCAGCCAAGATCCTGTTTTTGCATGTAGTCACTTAACTCAGTGTCATTTTCGTGTAAACAGAACATGTGGTTCATTAATCCTGAAGTAACAGCTAGTGTGTAACCTTAGGTTCTTCAGCAACATACAAAGGTTTACAAAAGACTAGGAAAATTAAAACAGCATCCTTCATCAAAAATGAAATGGTTGCAAAGACGTGTTTCACTATTGTGTAGCTATCAAGCACAGCTGAATGTGACTTAATAAACATGTTGTTCTCTGTTGCCTACATGGAGGCAGAATAGCTGAGAAAGGGCAGGAATAGGAACACCTGGAGTAGATAAATGAATGCTGCTTACCGGGCTTTCTGATTCTCTTTTGAATCTTGACACAATAATAAGGAGTATTGTAGCAACTGTATAGTCCAGGGGAAGGGAAGATCAGCATGGCAGGTTATTTTCCCTTCTTCAAAGGCCATTTGCTCAATCCTTATGTTTTGAACTGCACTGAAACATCCCTGGAACCACAGGCGCAGCAGAAAGCTATAATCAGACTTGTGCCTTGCCTTACCCTTCACACCTTGGTCCTAGCTTTGAAACCTTCTGTGAAGGCAGCAGCAAAAAACCCAATTTTTCATAATCAAAATATGCTTTTGGACACTGCATCCACAGTCACTGAGTCTTTTGTAAGAAGGCATTCCAGTTTGCAATCAGCACAGCTTGCCCCTGATTATGCAGCAGGGTGGTTGCACTCTGTGGGAGGACTTGCAGACCCACTTTTTGCCAGAATTTGCAGGAAACCTCACTTCAGGGTGACATATAGTTGGTTACTTCCCCAGACAGGATAAGAGCTTAAAACTTTGCTGGTTTCCTGTCACACAAGCTTTACCTCCTGTTTCTACAACCAACTTTACTGTGTCTTCGAGCTCCAGGAGTCCTGAGAGAGGCACAGGTTCTTTTCTGGCTGTCTCAATACAGAGTCAATTGGACCCTTCTGACTTCTTAGTGGTGAGGAAGATAACATCCCATCACACACACTTCTTATTTTTCCCCTGACCAAAAATGCTCAAGGATTTTATAGGCAATTAATGTCTTGGCTTGCTTCCTATCTCTAGCTTTTCTCTGATAGATATCAAAGCTGTGACACACTATATATCTTGATCTGTCAGGCTGAGACCTTCTGTGTGACTCTGAAAACCCTGGAAATTTTAAAAAGAAGTGATCAGAGACACTATCTTCATTGGAGTAATGGAGATTAGATGCTGACAAACTGATCAACTCTCCTGGCAAGGTGAGAGGAGCAAACTTAAAAAAACAACAAACAATAGCCACAAAGGCAAACAAAAAAGCAGGTTCACCAACCTTTCATGAATGCAAGCAGCAAAGTATTTAGCATGCTGATTGACTATCAATCTGTTTTCTATGTGCCTACCAAATAACTGCAAATATTTGCCTCTTGAACACAGACAAACTGCAGGTTATGTTGGTTTTGAAGTCAAAATGGAATCCCCCTTATTTTCTATCTGCAAAAATTAACAAAGAGATCATGAAGGTCAAACAGTAATTATCACAGTAATTTCAGCAACTGATATTGGAGGAAAGGTGTGGGGAAGGTAGTTCATTCTGATTCAAAGCAGGGTTAGTTCTGAATGTTAACACCAGAACTATGTGTACCTTGATTTTAAGGAAATTCAGTTTGTGGCAGACAGGCAGTACTTGTCTCAAGAGCAGCTCAGCGCAGTCCTTCCAGCTATCTGTCTGTTATCTTCTACCTATAGTGCCTCTTGTCTAGACCAACACAATGCTTTACCACGCTGCTATTCTCTGCCCTGTGCAGAAATATCCAGAGAGTACCAGGGTCCATGTGGAGTTTGTGAGCAGATGAGAGGGTACTCATTTATAAAAATGAGTTAAAAGTGAAGAAGGAGCTAAGGGTAGGACAATGGTACAGAAAAGAGGAATGCTCTTGGTGCTAAAAAAAAGATATATGAGAAAGAGGACTTCTACCCAGACTGAGGAGCAAGCTTGCTCACTTTTCCCCTCCCTTCTTCTTAAGCATATTAATATTTTATCACTTCTTATTTACTAGGTGACCTGCCTCATATGTTTTTGACACACTAGAATCAAAACTTTCCTCAGTGCAACAGGAACAGCTTTAGTGGAGTCTGCTAAAGCCAGAAAAGGAGATTTTTTTCTGTGATGGGAGAGGGATGACTGTGGTGAAGAAAAACAGTGTGAATAATTCATGCAGCACATTCAGATGCCATGTGGATCCTGAACTAGCCTGAACATATTATTTGCTTTGCATTCATAATGTTTCATTAGCCACTATAGAGATGAGGAAGGCAGTTATTAAGCTTAGTGTAATGTTGTTTTAACACCACTTGTTGGTTGTATTACTATGCAAAGACAGTGACTACAAAGGACTTTGGCTTATTCCATGGGTGTTTCCTTTCAAAGTCGCTCCATACACTGGGGAGTAGTTATTGGAGAGTGACTTCAGTCTCCTATCTCCCAGCTCACAGAATGCGATAGTATTCTGAGATTTCAGTTCTAGAGAATATCCGAGTCCCTATGTAAGAAAGCTCAAAGAGATCCTTTTCAGGTAAATGCTAAACAACTCTTATTACATGCCAGAGTGATTATGTTCAGACTAAATCAGGTTAGAGACAACAGTGGGTTCCTAAGCTCCATCACTGCTGCCTAAACAGGAGCTATTACTGAAAGGTGTTACTCTTTAAAGTCCAGCAGGCCATTGTGGAAGATTACTGAGCATGACCATGAGCTGAACCCTCTCAGATCCTAGCGCTTCCTGCTACACAATGAGGAAGGCTGGAAGGCTGATTTTTGTCTGAAAAAAAAAAATAAAAAAAAATCAGCCAGATTTGAGATTAAAATCTACCTCCCTCCCTACAGTGTTGAGACTTTTAGTGGCGAATATTTTCATCTGGAACATTTTGTGATCTTTGCAAGGAATATATTTGTAAATAACTGTATTTATTTCCCATTCCTCAAAGCTTATCTCACCTCTGCTTAGCTGTTAGAATATCACTCAGGTTTTACATGACCATTTTAATATTCAGCTGACAACACTCTTATCTCAGGATCCCTTAGTCTCTGTTCTGTCTCTGAAATGAAAAGCTCTGTTTTGTCTTGTCTTAAAGAGATAAATCATACAGCTTCGCATGAGCTGTAGACTAGGCTGAATTAATTTCCAAGAAATTGGGTGTTTTGTTAAGCAGCACTTATTGGAGAGGGTCTCTGAATTTTGATGGTGACTGTAAAGTGAAATGGACAGGTGAGGCTCACACATTAGACAAATGAGATAGAAGATTTTTTTCTGCTGTGAGTTTTACTCGTCATGATTCTCTCCCTGACATTTTTTTTCTTCCTTCCCACTGGCTGAAGTGCAGAGGAGGTTGATAATGCTCTTGCTGCCTCTGAGGCAATGAACCTAGTGGTTTTAGCTCCAGTCATAGAAAATTATAACTCCAGTCGCAGAGTTCAGGCCCTGTGGACAATTTAACCCAAAGCGAGTTGTCACATGAGCCAACCTCATAACCTTAGCAGGATGTAAAGTAGACTGGAAATTTACTCTATATACAATGCACCATTAAATATGAAAGCTTCCTGAAATGTCGTGCTATTTCCTATGATTATTTTGCAGCATTGCTGCAAGATTAAATGTCTGCAATTCATGACAATTGTGCTCACAAAACAACACACATAAAAATCCCTTTTTTTTCAAGAAAATAAATTAATTTCTCCTCTTCCATGCTCACACCCATCTCAGTGCTAAGTAACATAGCTCAAATTTAAACCAAGGATTTGAAGGTCTCTGACCTATGCTTGTGAGAGTGGAATTCATTCCAGTGAGCACACAAAGGACAAGCAATTGTACAGAGAGAAGGGAAGCGTGGGCAAGACACACACCAAGGAAAGCTGACAGCTTTAATGTAGTGTATTTTGATCCCAGAAATCTCAATGAGCTTAATGAAGGAAGATAATATCAGTAGCCACATTGTACAAGTGGGTAAAGTGGAGCTATACTTTAAAGTGAACAGGTATTCTTGGTAGGTAGACTACCAGGATGGCTTTGTCTCTCTGACACAAGAAAACCTTCCAGCATGCCACTTTGTCACAGCTCTCAGAAGCCTATATCCTCCGTCTCTTCCTTTTAATGAACTGAGATTCCCAGCAGGCATTTTTTATCTCCCCTCTCCCCTCTCCCCTTCCCAAGGAATGGTGGGATTTCATGATGGACAGAAGCTGCAACTGAGGTGCAAGGCCTGTGACTCATCGTGAGCTTCTCTTTTTTTTCTCCCTTTTTCCCCTTGCAACATTAAATGAATGAGTTGCGGGCAATACACAAAGCTTAGACCAGGTAACACTGATAACTTCTTTGTTTGATGTTTCTTTGGAAATTACTGTTGCTCAAATATTCAACATGCAATACTGACCAGTCAGTATGCTGCTGTGTGTCTTACATCTGTTACCACATTATCATATGCTGTGTAAATTACAGAGTATCCTGTCTTGGTTGACATTGCAATTCAAAAGCAGCTCTGGATTTGGCAAGTGGGACAGGGAAAAAATGCAACTTGGATTGCCAGTAGATTAATAGCATTAAATTTATTTAGCACTAATATATAGTCAAGTCTGGACCATAATCTGGAATCACTGGGAAATAGGAATAGATGGTGAACAGGAGAAAAAGCAAAAGGTGAGATCCAAATCTCACTGATGTCAGTGGAAACTGGATCACATCCAGGGAGCTGAGATGGAGGAAGGGGTATAGCAATGACACCAACTCGGGGACACTGAAACAGATATACAAGTGGTGTGTGAGTCATGAGAAAGACAGAGACATGAGTTTTGGAAAGAAAGTGTGAGCAGAAAGGATGTACTGAACTGACTAGAGCTAATACAGGTCCATAGAAACTCCTTAGAAATAGATATCGCAATACTTCAGCATCTCAGGTCAGTTTTTATATGAACATTTGGATCTCTTCTTACTGAACCCTCACAGTTAACTGTATGGTATTTTTCCAAAGGCATCGTCTGAGCTGTTGAGTACAGCTACCTACTCACATAACCAGATTTCAAGGCTAGCTTTGTGGCCACCATACCAACATTTAGATCAGCTGAAAATCTGCCTCAGAAAAAAAGTCAATGATTCTATTCCTGAACTTCATTACTGTTAAGTATATTTCAAGGAATTGCTTAGATAGGAATGCAGAGCATTTATTATGGCTGTCACACTAACCCCAGGACCAGCCGTCTCCTGTCTGAAGTTAATAGTAAATTTCCATAAATTTCAAATAGAAATCACAACAGTGCACAATAATAGATACAAATCTATTTTGGAGGGACATAAACAGTATATTCAGCTCCATTAGATCCTGATAGAAAAAAAAAATATAGAAGGACGAGGTTACATTGAATCTAAAGTTCTTGATCTTTGATTTCATGTGCTTCAGTGCCTCATGCACCAAAGCAAGAGACAGAGAGCTGCTTCGGAAAGAGTGAGTTTGTTTTCCCAGTTTCTCTCTTACAGTTAGATGAGGAATCCTAATGGAAACTGTACATCAGGAGTAATCACACTTTATTTACCTTTGCAAATGGAAAACAGTGATGCATATCAAGCACCACTTCAAATGATGATTCCCTCCAAAATATAGTGTTTATTTTATAGACGGTAGAAGATTCACTGGTGGGATTTATGCAGCATCTGAGAAGACAGGGCAATGTGTGAAAGGAAAAAAATGCAAAATAAGAACAGTGCAGCACTTTTATGGACAGACCGTCTTGCCTGCTCTTTGATATCTAGATTCTCTTGCAAGAAAATTATTTCATTGCTCAGGCATTCCTAACTGTTTTAAATTTCAGACACTATTATTGTCACAAGCATTGCAGTAGGAACTCAATTTCATCACTGATATTTTAGGTGGTATTGGACTTTGTAGGTTTAAAATTTGATCAGATACTGTGACGTCCATGTAAATTGAAGGAAGAGTCTCTTTCAAAGTACAGTCATTAATGTGTGTGTGTGTATATATATATATATAATTTTCTCATGGTCTTGTTATTCAATATCCACCTTTTTTTTTTCCTATTAGACTCACTCCACGTGGGTGAATTAACTGTACGTAATTTCAAAATCTGGGTTCTGAAAACATCTCTGATTGTCCATATAGAGTTGGATCTTAAATCTGACCATAGACAAATTGGTCCAGAAGCAATCCTGACAGATGTCCTCCTGCCTCACAGATCTTCCCTATTGTCTCATACATCTTGAAAAACTCTTTCATTGTGACTCTGTCTGAGACAATAAAAAACATGTAACTCTTTTCCCTTCTCAAAGTGTAAGGTTCTGTGTCATTTCCTAGCATAGTCCTTAATACATGTGAACATTGACTATAGCAAAGACTATAGAGAAAAGCTGCACCTGATCTACCTCTAAACCACAGGAATGGCTTTAGCACTAGCAGTGCTTCCTGCAGATTAAATGAAATCTGCAAATCTTGGATTATGCTTCCCATAACTGAGAAACTCAGGGAATTCTTCAAGTAACAGGACTGGCTTACATAGAAGACTTCAGTTGAGTATGAAGGTATCCAAACTAGCTGTGTATGAATGAGCTGGCTACTGAAAGTAGCCCAACCCTGACAACATAAATCTAAGCAGTAATGCTGATACTTGACATGTTTATGTAGGAGAACTTTTTACTTAGGTAGTTAAATTTTGCCATTGTGAGCTGTGAGGGAAGCCTTTCCCCACCGATGTATTCAGTGAAATTCCTGTTAGCTTCTCTAAGTTCCAGCAGATACCAACAGCAGCTGCCTCTTGGAGAATACAAAACAAGATGATTGCATGATAGTACTTTTCCTAAAATATTCTCACAGCCTTCAGGAAATTGCGGTTGAGAGACATCCTGTGCCAGAGGTGTATTTCTGCCTTTAATAGCCCTCCATGGGCTTGTCAACAGTGCCAGGGTTTACTCACTGCCTCCAAAGAAGACTTAGAATATATTCTCATGTGAGTATTTTGAGACATAAATACACAGGACATGCAACCAACTGCAAAAAGTTAGCCCTCTTCAGAGACTATACTTTCTATTACCAACAAAAAGGCAGAAGAGAACATCATCTGAATTTGATGACATCAGTCATACATCGGTACTCTGTTGTTTTCAGCAACAGGAAGAGCAATCAAGTTGCTATCTGGCTGGTTTCCAAATAGCATGTCCAATTCTGCTGTGTTCTCACCAGTTACTGCTGGAGCTATCTTAAAGTGCATTGCACAAGCATGACTATCTTTGGCCATGCAAGGTGTTTCTAAGATGGGGGCTGTAAGACAAATGGATGGGCAGCGATGCCCAATGGAAAGGCATATGTCCTGGCATTGACTTGGAGTCAGCAAGGGCTGGAATGAGGTGGGAGTAGTGAAACATCATTCTGTGAAGGAACACTGTAATCTTTCTGAAATGTTAGTATTTAACTAATTTAATAACTTGATAGGGGTGGAATTTTAAACAAATTGTACATATAGTTTGGGGTTTTTTCTAAGTCAACCGCAAGATCAGAAAGAAAGTTGTATGTTTATAAAGCAGCACAAAACCAGCAATAGCAAACTAGTAATAAAAATTAGAAAATGTAGAGGGTAAGTCAGGCAAAACTGAGTCCAAGAAAAACAAGAGACTGACGTTTCTCTGTTGATTTACCAGCACTTCAGATTCTCTTTAACATCTCTTTCTGAATGAGGTGTTATTTCAAAGAAATGCACTCAAGGTGGATGAAATATTTCATTATTACAATATTTGTTTTTCTTACTCTTCAGTGATAGCTTTCATCCATTTCATCCAGATCATTTCATCCAGATCTGCCTATCTGTCCTCTTTCTCTTCATTAGTAAGAAGTTGTTGAATTACTGCAAGGGTATTCACTGAAGTTTTATCGAGGTAATCTATCTGTGCTACATATTGACTTGACAGTTGTTCAAAGAGTAGGACAGCACTTCTCAAGGACAAGAGAAGCAGTCTTTGTCCAGTCTATGTTTTACTCACTTAAAACACTCTCCGCAAAAAGCTACTCATGCCATCGAAGATGCAGATCCTTAGATAACCCTGATCTTACAACTAAAGAGATGAAAGAGAGAAGATCCCTCAACAAAGATCAATACAGCCAGAGGAAACCTTATAATTCACCCACAGCATCTTTCTTCTTTGATTCCAAGTCAGTGTTGTTATTTTAGGAACACAGGGATGAAAGCATTTTCCTCTCTGGTATTTTCATACATCTCTGTGATAGTTCTTCAACAAAATTATGGTACATGCATCTGCCACAAAATTTTCATCCACTTAAGCTTCTGTAATTCACATGCTTTTTGTCTTGTTTGAATGATGTATAATATAGAATCATATTCTTATAAAATTTATAGCAGCAAATGGCTATGTTTAGAAAGACAGAGGCACTGCAAGCTTTCTAACAAAAAAGAAGAGTAGTTTATGTGGTCATATGCTTCAGGAAATATATTCAGTTTCTTCAGTTCAATGCAAAATTACAAAAGGAAAACCAGGAAATTTTATCCTTTTTGAGTTTTTGGGGTTTCATCAAAACAGGAAATTCTGAGTGAATTATAAGGAACAGGATGAGCAGTTCAATACGTTTAGAATTTTATTTTTACATCTCTAAATGAATATATTTTAAACAATTTTAATTGGTTTTAGTTGAAATGTGTCTCTGGAACTAGAATAACGTTTGTCTTTCTGAGAGAGTTATCCATAAATCCTATCTTTATTTTGAAAGTATACCTTCCTTTTTATACTTGTACCTTAGCCTGTGCAACAAAGCTCAGGGATTAATGCAAGCACAACTGGAATATGCATATGTCAAGGTCAGCAGTTATCAGAACAGCATTGTAACCATGGTTCCATTCTCTGCTTTGTGGTTTGCAGTGTAACAGTAGGACTATCAGCAGATGAGGGAAGGTTTTGGTTTATCTCAGAGAATGAAATTTACCTATTTAGAACTCTCTTTAGACTAAGAAGCTGACAAATATTTTAACCTCTTAAATAGTGGAAAGACCTGGCTTATTAAGTGATTGCAAATACTTCTACTGGCTTTAATGATCTTTGAATCAAGCTGTCATTTTGGAGAGAGCTGAAAACCCCAAGAAAATCTAGCAGGAAATAGATAAAATTTCTTGCAATGTAGAATGAAGTTTCTGCATTTCTACATTTGGAGGGTTGTTCAAATGTGAACACTTGAAATTAAAGGCGTTTTTAAAAATGCAATGTGTAAGTAACTAAGTAAAAAGTCTATAATGCCAATCAACATTGCTTTTTGGAAAGGAGATCTTGTCACATAAAATCCAATTGTTCTTTGACAAGGATGCAAGACTGGATGATAAAGGTATCTCTGTAATATTCTTAGCCTGAGATATGGGAAAGAATTGATTATCTCTTTATTTCTCCTAACTGGTACTTTCTGTTTATCTGTGATTTACTGTGGTTGTTGTAAATTATTGAAATAGAATTGCCTCAGTGTTTGGCTAAGCATCAGAACCAATAAATACTATATATGGACAAAGAAGTGATTAACAAATTCTAAAAGAGATCTATTAATAGGAAATCAGTAGTAAAAAAAAAAGGTGTAGTTCCTGGGCAGATTGTCTGGGAGTGATTCTGTCTCAGGGTTGTGCTGTTGTACATGTTTCATCAAGGAGTATTAGGGTATCACAAAATCATTTGTAAGTATGGACAAAGCCTGGTAGCCTATAAAGTAAAGATAAGGACAAGACAGTGATACAGAGGGATTTAGCGTCATTTGGTTATCATCTGGCCTGTTCAAATAACTTTAGGACATTCTGATACAAAATGACAGGGATCCCAAAAAAGCATTTAGGAGCCATACTCAAGAAATAAAGGAGTATAAATGCTCAACGTGATCATGGGAAGAGTCTTTAAGTATAGGTCTTATAAATGCCTTTTGAATTATAAAGGTTACAGTTGAAGGTGATGTGGGGAGAAGAATGAAGTATTTCTTGAAATCCAGATCTCCTTTTCTATGATTCTGAATAAAGGGTAGAAAATAGGAAATTATTTTATGATTTGTAAATTCATTTTTTACAGTATGCCAAGTTAATCCTGCAATACATTTTACACAGAAAGCAGATATATGCTATGCAAAAGACCCTCCAATTAAACCTCTTATGACCTGTAAACTCAGATCACGTAGCAAAACACTTTACAGAGATATAACCTCAAGTCTCAGAAGCACCTAGGAAGTCCTGCCTAGAGGGATTATCTCAGAGCACTGTTTTTTACTGCTGGAGTGAAGAAAACTGTAAGGAGGAATTGTCTTTAAGTTATCAAGTCAGACGCAGCCTGGTGATAAAGAAATGACAATGTTTTCCTAAGTAGCAGAGGTAATTAATCACCTAACTGACTGTCTAGAGATGCGGTGACCTCTCTGCTTCTTGAGGGCTCCAAATCAAATTATGAGCCTGCTACTTAATTTATTAGACAATTCTAAGACCTCTGACTTACCTCTGAGTGGGAAGATTTGGCTAGTACACCCTTATGTCTGTAAAAAATGTGGATCTTGTAGAATTCTTCTGAGTATCAGTTCCCAGCACAGATTCACTCATGTTTCACAATCTGACCTGCTCAGGTCAGGAGCAGCAGGGCACGTTGAAGCTTGGAGCACATCACTCCATGGTAAAGGCACTGCAGGAGGCATGACATTGGTTTCTAGATGTCATCTTATGAATAATTTGATGTTCCTGTAAATTGCTAAGAGTTATGAAGAGCACTTGAATACACTGAAGCACCTAGTAGAGGTGGCTGAAAAATGTTAATTTTTTTTTAACTGTAATAAAGAAAATGCATGTAAATTTTGAAACACCAAAAAATAGTTTAGATTCAAATGAGGGGAAAGTGAGTATCTTTTACTCCCTCCTTAAAACTAAAATCAATTTTAAAATCCAAAACAAACAAACGAACAAAAACCACAAAAAAAAAAAAAAATTCCCCCATACCAAAACATCCTATTTATCAGTTCTAGGCTTGTTTTAAGAAGAAAAAAGATGAAATCCTCTCATAAAAATTCATTCCATGTCCAAAACTGAGGAGCTACAAAAATAATTTTTCATCTATCCCAAGGAAACAGTGGTTTATGTTAGAGATAAAATTAAAGAAGATTAAGAGTATTTTTTCCTCTACCTTTCTCTTCATATGTGCTTCTGTATGTATGAAATCATGCATACATAGTTTATACATATATTTATACATATATTCACATCCAAAACACCTATTCTGGGGGACTGTGTGGATGTTCCCTGCCTTCCTGTGAAATTCCAAAGGATTTAGGGTGTGTTCAGCAGAAACTGCTCTTTACTCAGAAAAATTCAGCTGCTATTACTCATGTACTTGAGAGCAGCGCAGCCTTTTAGAAGCAACGTTAAAGGCAGTAGAGACAGCTACCTCGTAATTGCTTCTGTTACAAGAGGGAGCATTATTTCATCTGGAAGCTTTTGGCTTATGGCTACACTCGCTTACACTTAATCATCCTTTTACCTCTGTACTATGTTATGGCAGGCAGAGTAAGTCTTCAGAGAGCAGGTATTTCAAGGAAAGGTTGCATGTAATTGGCACCATCCAATGATGTGCATACCTGTGGGGCTTTTTTCACTTCAGTTGTGAATGGCATGGCACGAAAAATTCAGCTCCATTCCTTCCTTTCATGACAATGGTATTTCACCATGCTGTGGTGCCTCCCCTCACACTGCCCGATGTGATTCTACAGCAGTTTTAGCATTTGTTTTCTGGAAACGCCATTTCAAAGCCATGCTCAAAATGAAAAGCACCTTCAACAACACAGAAAAAGCTGGAAGCTAAATTTCTTGGTCTTTTATTGTCTGATCCCAGAAAATGATGACCCCCTACATCTGCTCATTTTAACTGACAAATAAGTGGTCAGTCTGGATAAAGTTCAAAGTTTTGAATAAGTGTATTGGCAGAAACATCCATGGAAACTAGTTTATTTAAGAAAGTATTAAAAAAACAAGTTTGCCAAGAGGGTTTTTAAAATATATTTTCCTCAAATACATGCACAGGAAATCTGGAGTATGTTCAACCAAATTATAGACAGTTACATACTGTATCACTTGTGAACACTCAGAGCAATTAAATTTTGTTTTCACAATACTCTAAAAATGGCCATAAAGTGATTTACAAAGAAAAAAAACTTATTCAAGTGAATAAATCCAAGAAATCAGCAAACTGATCCTAAGAATGAAGGGGGGGAGGGGGGCGGGGAAAGCTGTAAAATGCAAAGATACCTTAGCCATTATGAGAGGTTATTCACCTCCAAAAACACTTTTTTAAAATTCTGGATGGTACAAATATTACTTCAGACAAATGATATTATTCCTTAGTCTTCTGTGTGATAGAAGATAGTCAAGACAGAATATTGCAGATATGCAGAGAGCTTTCATTGTTGCAGTCATGATATCTGATCTCTTTTGGGTAGCAAAAATGAATTCTTGAATTAACAAACTGCACAGACAATGAAGGCTCAAGTATAATGTGCCCAGCCAGATTTGTTATTGACAGTCAACTCAAATATTCAGTGAAAAATGCACCCTGTTTGGGTTTGGCAAATGAATGAAGCTTGAGATATGACAAACAAACTTCTTAAGTGACCAGTTTCACACGTGCTGCTGCAGACCTCTCCTGGTTATCCACACTGCTATACACATCAACAGACGGTACAGGAGGAAGTTTCATATCTTCAAACCTACACTCCCTCTGGGTCCCATATATTTTAGGGCTCTGTCAAGAGAGTCTGGGAATCAACAACTGTGATTTTTCATTCGGGTAGGAAGAGAGGTGGAAATTAGCCTGGATAGCTTGCTCTCGTTTTTCATAAATCCAATGCATCCTTCTGCTCAGGGAAGGAAAGCTTGTCAAAATCTCACAGCTTCAAAAATGAACCTGGCAGTGATTTGTAAGGGGTTAGGCAAAACTGTGAAAGGCCACCAGTCAACCTAGTTGCCTGGGTCAGCAGCGAACTGCTTCTTCAGCTGATTGTGCTTTAGCTTCTGGGCTGCTCCTATTCAAGATGTTACTGTAACTGAGCATTGCCCCAAGTGAAGGCCTGCAAGTAAGTGAACTCAGGTTGCAAAATGAAAAAAGGTGAAGAATTAGTTTTTTGTGCCTCAGAGGCCTCTTGTTCCTTTTTATTCCTTTGTTGCCACTGGCTCTGACTCTGTTTTGCCACCTTGAGACAGAATTGGCAGAGCTTTTACTTCCAGCTCTTCTCTTCTGCATAAAAGAAGTGCTGGGGCAGCCCCAAAGCCATGACTTCATTGTCTTTATTTTTGCAGTCATGTCATGTGTTGCCTGTAGATTTTAGCATTCATAGAAACATGACATCCTCAGCAAGGAGGTCTGCAGCACATCACTGAATTGTCCCACATCTGCTATCTTTCCTCCAATATTCAGCTTCTCTTCCCACATCTTCTTAGTGGATCATACCCAACAAATAGCTTCTGCTCAGCTCACTGTGGCTACAGTCATCATTCAAGTACTACTTGGTGTCAGAGTACAGCAAAGTCTAATCAACAAAGACAAAGAAGGACTATGTTGCAGTGTGAAGATGAGCAAGGCCAACAACCAACCTTTTCTTGGCCAGAAGCCTTCTGTGAACTGCCACTAACTGTGAAGCATTGAAACTTCACTGCCATTCTCTCTGCATGAGGAACATTGACTTTGACCTGCCTTTTCCAATATAAACATAATTCTATGTGTGTCATAAAAAATGCTTGAATAAAAAGAACTGCTTTGTTGCCCGTTTGTCCCTTGCTGAGAAGGAACAAATGGAACAAACAAATGACATGTGTTAGTCACGGTGCTTCACGCACTGCTGGAATGCTTTCAGATACTCTGGTGCCTTCAATTAGCATCTCTTGTAGAGTTAAATATACATTTTTTTGACAATACTGCAATATCTGAAATTAAGTATGAATTACATGCAGCCAGGTAAATGTGACATCCATTAGAATAAGGATGTACTGACCTTCATAAAAGACATGTATTTTGTAGGAGTCTTTCATCTGGCTAAATTGCAGATGACTGGCTAAGGTATGAGTTTGTTGGTGATGCTATTCATATTATTTGAGTACCTATAACTGTGAAGTGGCCTTTTTAGAGATAATGTCTATTCTCCCATACAAATGGCACATAGAATACTCTTCACTGGCATCACTGAAATCGGGCAGAGGCTGACAAGATTGAATGGAACTGTCACATACTGGTCAAAATCTGCAAATAGCCTTCTGAGAAAAAAAAGTTCTCAGTTTCAAAGGATTTGTATCTATTTCACACATAAGGTTAATTTTTCATTATTATTACTTTCAATATTTTTCCTCAATGGTTTACATAATGGTTAAAGGGCATTCAACAGTGATGCCAAGAATATCAAATCAAACATTTCCTTTAAAAGATCACTTTTGTTTGTTGCTTGCAAGATGTCATTGGATCCTTCTGACAGAACAAAAAAAAAAATATCCATCCTTTCATTTCAAAACTCTCTAATCAGCATATGACATCTTGAAAACCTCTCATCCATTTAAATGGGATTAGGACCAGGATCGGTATTTCAACAGTCAATTTCCTCAATATGCCCGAGTTAAGTAATTGCAATCCTTTCTCAAACCAGAAGGTGGCAAGCACTCTTAAAGTATGAGTTGTATTAAAACAAGACAGGCTACCTTTCGATAAAATCTCAGCCACCATTGTACTTTGCTCAAACACTCAGCTCTGGGTTTCCTAGTCACAGATTTGTGTTTAACAGCATCCAGTAATTCACAGCAGGATAGGGCTAAACAGGGAAGCATGGAAGAGATTTAAACATATCTCCCATTGTAATTTAAGCAAAGAACTCCCTGAGACTAAAGTAGAAAGTAATTGCGTAGAAAATAAAGCTGACCGGAAAAAAGTGAAATTTCCTCCCCACAGTGGCTCTGGCATCACGAAGGCTCCAAAGAGATTGGGCTGGCTGCCAAACATAGCCACAGAGGAGTCATGGAGCACTTGGAGCTAAACCTGCCCTGCAGCCCATATGGAAATGGAGATTAATTGTACGAAATGCTAAAGAATTATTTGGATGGATTTCTCGAAAAAGAAGCCATCCCCAAACCTCATGTATTGTTTCTCAGCAAAAGCTGTATGCTTTTTCTGCTAATCTGTCAGTCTTAGAAAACTAAGTAATTTGTGTGTGCAAACAACAATAGCAGAAAGCTTATGTGTTGTAGGGTGTCAAGTTAGAGGTGTTGGTAGGAAATTGCCTCCCCAGCACTTTCTTCTCAAGCTTTTTAGTTAAATTTCAGTCTGTAACTTAGTGGAGAGGGGAGATCACCAAGGACATACTACACAGGAGTGTGTGAATTAAAACATCTAGATAAATCTGTTACACAAGGAAACCAATATACTCTCTATTTTAAGATTGTTTATTTCATGACTTAATTTTAGCACTTGGCCTAAAGACTTCATATCCGTCATGTGATTTTCCTGACAGTCTGTCTTCTAATATGAGAATTGACATGGGATGATGACTTGAAAGCAGTGACGATAAAATCCTCTCTGACATTAATCCTGGGCTGGGAGCAAGAAACTGCTCCTGCTGTTTTTAGTGTTCTTAATTATATTTTGCCATAGTGGAGGTGACTGCAGTGCTGAGAAATGAAATTCTTCCTTACCACCCCATGTCAGGCACTTGGTAAGTGACCTCTGTCCCTTCCAGATGAGAAAGGGAAAGGAAGTATGAGAAGAAAAAGGAAGAAAGGACCTGGCAGAGAGAGGGAGGGAGGACAACATCTCTGTCCTCATGGCAGGCCATGGCATCAGCTTTCTCTAGCTCCTGACCATGTTAAATACTAGAGATAGAAGGTTGTTTGGGCTTTTTTGAAAAGTTTTGCAACAAAGCTGCAAATCAAATCATAGTAGATGCAAATGGGTTTGAGAAAGGACCGTGACCTAGCAGGCATTCAAGGCATACATAGAACCCACTAAATGTCACGTAAGATTTACCATGTCTAGGGGGCCCAGACACACCCATCTTATACCTCCAATCACCAAACCCATGTACAGGAACAAAAACTGCCTAAATAGCAGGCATGTTCCACATAAAGTGCCCTACTGCAAGGAGTTTCAATGCCCTGAGTACCTTCTGCTCACAGATCTGCCATAGGGACTGGCTTTGCCCTGGAGCAGAAAAATGACAGCAAATTTCATCCCTCCTACTCCAGTTACCTTGTCACAAGCTACAAGCGCAGTGCTTGTTTGCATTTGTTACTGAGTTCTGCAGTGAAAAGCCTTGTGTTTACAAAGACCATGGGTTAAGGGAGCTCAGAGTCCAAAGTCCTGCTACTCCTTGCAAAATTCAGGCTTTCCTGCTGAGCTGGTTAACAAATCCACCCCCAGCAGGCGGAACGGGGTGGGATAACATCTGAGATAATGCCAAGGGATACAGTGTAGTCACAAGAGGAAAGCTGATGTATATAGAGGAAGTTTGAGGCAAATAGGTTTTAATTACAGTATCATTCAGCCCTTTGGATATTTGCTGAGTACAAAGTCAGATTTAACAAGGCACTTACTTACCAATCATCACATACATTTAAGATTGCACAGAATGAAGAAAGACATACTAAGAGAACCCTAAGCAGAGGAGACCTAAATCAGAGTTTAAAGGGTGAACTGTATCTTCTGTCTAGCTTAGAAGTATCTACTCTCCATCTCCTTGTCTTTCTGGTCAGAGCTGAGATTCACTCTGGAAATAATTCACAAGTAGACAGTCAGAAATGGCCTGAGATTCTCATGAGAAAGGAAGAACTGCCCTCACTGCTCATTGCTAGCTCTTACCCCAAGAGAAAGCACAATTCGGCCATGGCACTGAAAAGTCAATGGTAACTATTTAGTTTCCAAAACCCAGTGAAATAGAGACACAAGCCAACAGCCTGTTTCTCAGGGAGTGTTTTAGAACAAAAAGGCATAAAGTCTTTGTCTCTCCAGACTTCGAGCCCCCATTTTCCTCATCACCTGCCCATCTCTGTTTAGAAAACTTGTGCAATCTCTTATTGTAATAACAGCTTACCATCCATATAGCTGTTGAGGCAGAATCAATATTGCATCGAGTTCACATTAACTTTTGGGTGAACTGTTCATGCTCCTGGCTCAACTAAGAAAATGACTGTTATTTCCCCATTCTACAAATGTCCCTATTTATCACTACATTTGCAAACATGACCTTAGAAGTCAGACTCCATTACAGCAACAATCACCAGTCCAGAGGGAAATTAAGCAAAAAAGGATTTATTTATTTTTTCAACAGCAAACAAACACACAACAGAAAAATGCATCTTGGCAAGGTAATTGAAAGAAACTCATCACTTTTAATGAAAGTTAAAGTGATTGTATGCTAAGCAAGTTAATTATAACACTGTATTATTGCTGACTGACAGATTAATTTCTTTTATAGTCAGTAGGGAGGTAACCCACACTAGAAGCCCATTGTGAAGCGTTTCATTGATTTTTAATGGGCTTTGGATTGGATCTTTGGCCAATTTTGCCTCTATGCCTCTGTAATGCTGAGCCAGAGATATTAGTTTTATCTTTATGTGCGTTTTTCAGAAGGAAAATGATTGGTAGTTATGATGAAGTGAAGTAAATACCCTTCTGACAAGAGCAAAATACTGTTTTAAGAACAAACAGTGTAGTGCTCACCTGCTGAAATGAGTTTTCATAGGAAGAGGTGGGTTTTTTTATTACTCAAAACACCAGTATTTTAATATTCTCATTTTCAAAACAGTATTTGTTTTCACCTCTTTTTTCCCTCTTAAAAATTGTTATAAAAGCTGTAACACAGAATAGCTGACAGTAGCATCTTCCAAGTTAAGTGCTACTTTTCACTTTTAAAATAACACTCCCTCTTTTGGTGTCATTTAAGTGATGATGTTACTTCCAAAAATAAAACATCTTGTCTATCAAATTCTGACTATTTTTTAGCTTTTTACCTGTTAGGGAATTGTTCCACTATGAAAGAAAGTAGGAAAAGTTTCAGGGTTGTTTTTTTTTCCAAGAAGAAAACTTTCCTTTTTCCAGGAAAACTTTGAATTGAAATCTTTTCTGGTAAAATATCTTTGGTTAAAATGTTTCTTCTCTACTGTGTATAAGAGACAATCTTCTTCATAAGATATTGAATCAAACGTCTTCCCAGTGTGTTTTCTGACTGTCATTCTTTATGGTTGACAGAATGGCTGTAATCTAGGGTACAGTCTTGAGGCAACCAGCTCCATCTGTGCCTGTGTGGCTAAATTTTCAGTTCTTCAGCTGCTTAGCAAGACCTGAGATGCTTTCAAAAATAATCAGCACTGTTCAATCTACAGGGGTTTATACAGTATATGCTTTGGGTCATATCTGGAATCTGTGCATCCAGAGACCACCTCCTGTAAAAATATGTAAAATAGGAATGAACACCAGAGAGATAATTATCCATATACAGAGGTGGGATTTGCAGAAGAGAGCTGCCCTGAGATGTTCAAAACAGTAGAAGTTCATTTTTAAGTTCATTATAGGTTTCCTTAATACCCAGCCATGGGCATTTTCCTGTCTCTCACTTTCTTTTTCATGACAGTTGTAAAAAAATAGAGAGTTTCTTGTTCGTGTTTATGTAGTTGCCTAAAGCATTAAAAAAGTAAACTTCTGCAGTTCCTGTAACAGTGGGTAGTGGCTCATAGGGCTAAACATACGGTCTAAAACCCCCGGATTTTTAGGCTGCAGTCTCAAAAACATCTGGCTGATCTTTTACACATTTACAGAAAGCGATGTCAAATATCACTCAGCTTAAATGTACATTGACTGAAAGATGAACAGGCTCAACAAGGTTTAAAGTTCTCTGTGCTGCTATTAAAAGCTTTGCATCACCTCGCAGTTCACCATGATGAGAGTTTGTCTTATTTTTCCTAATCTAATTTTCTACCCTACCTGCTCTGGCTCAGCCGAGCACTGCGTGGGTCTCACTTTCCCAGAAGTGACTGCCTGTCAGTGACTGGCGTTTAAGTATAAAACACACAGCTACAAGGGATAGTATCTCACTAGAATTTTTAATCTGCTGCTTCCACATTTTAGTTTCACATTTTTATATTATGTTGAAGAGAATTGAAGTTGAATCCACATATTGTTACAAAGAGTTGGCTCAGAGATAGAGAAGTATCTGCTTTCTTATGCTATATTTGCTGTTATGTAAGACTTAGGAGAATAGGTACTTCTGCAGAGCGAGAAAGTCAAAGGCAAATTAGTCTGTAAAATGACAGCCAGCAAAAGGTGCAATGTTAGGAAACAGAAGTAGTCTATTGAAAGAAAAGTCTGCGGAGCTCTCGATGAGGAAGACCAGCAAGACTCATTCAGGCTCCGTGGGATGAGAAACTGGGAAGATGTCAACCCCAGAGCAGGTCCTACAGCCTATGCACTCTGATGAGTCAAAAAAAATCACTGATGTCTGCAGTGACAGCCACAGGATTGTGTGTCTTGCACATACTGTGAAGCTGAGAGCATAGTCCTCACTATGGCTAAAATCACACAGTTCACATGGGACCACGGTGTTGCCCATGGCTTAGTCTCCGTGGCTAAGCAGCCACAGTGGTTTGACAGCCACATAGCCCGAAGAGAGTCACAGCAAAATATGCAGTAGTTCCTCTAGAGCATATTCATATTCATCTTACTCATAAGACACGCTAATTGTTCACAGGGTAGCAAAGACAATTTATTGGTTTGTATTTTATAACATTTGTAGGGTTTTCTGGATATGTATCACGCATGGTATTTTTTTTTATGGTTTAACTTGCACTCACCTGGGTATTTTCACTGGATTTCAATGCTTTTCTGGTGATGTAGAATAGTTTACACACTAAAAGAAAAGGTTATATGGTTTTGATGCATAGTCTGGAAAAGAGATGAAAGAGGACAAGGAGGTTCTGTATGATAGAGTTCTATTCAATCTAGTGTGGCATAAGAAAGGCTTGCCTCTGGCAAAACATGGACTAGGAAGTGTTTATAGTTTCTTCACAGGAAGCAGGCTGAAAACAAAGCAAAAATATACTTCACACAATACAGAGTTATGGATCTCTTTGCTGAGGGATATGCTTTACTGGGTGTTAAAAGTTTATGGCTTCAGAAAGGAACTGTAGGAATACATAGAAAAAACATCCCTTGGGAACTATGTCCATCCCCTCCCACTCCACAAACCTGTAAAGTTAAAACAACTGATAGTTGGGAAAGTAGCCTTCCAAATGTGTAAATATCATGATTAATTGCCTTGCTATTACACTCGTCTTTAGAAACAAGATACTGGTTGGGGGGAAGTTGGCCTTAGCCAGTGGGGCTTTATGTTCTGCATTTATCTAGTACTGAAGGTTTGAAATTCATAGAGAAATTTACTTCTATAGATCAAGAAGTAACACTAGGTCCTCAGTAGATATGTGACTTTCAGTGTTAGTTGTGATATTAATTTGCTGAAATGCAATAGCTTCGTTGTCAGTGATGGCAATGATTTTCAGATAAAAAATGTGATATTAATAATTATTATAGCCTTTTATTGTGTTTTTTTTTTTTTAAGACCATGCTACATGGAGAATTGCCTAATGATCCAAATTGCAACAAATTTTAGCTACCAAAAAATGAGCTTACAAGGTTGTTTAATGTATTCAATGCAATATCACTTGCCAGGAGCATGCCACAATGTAGGCAGAGAAAGCAAGACACCATGTTTTCTTAACAGAGGCATTGTTCTTCATTATTTGCAAGGAAATGCAGTACAGAAAGGAGCCAAAGTGTGACTCAAGGTGAAGTTACAGAATCTTAAGGGTTGGAAGGGATCTTGAAAGATTATCCAGTAAAACCCCCCTGCCAGAGTAGGACCACCTAGAGTAGGTAACACAGGAACTTGTCCAGGTGGGGTTTGCATGTCTCCAAAGAAGGAGACTCCACAACTCATCTGGGCAGCCCCTTCCAGTGCTCTCTCACACTCACATGGAAGAAATTCTTCCTTGTGTTTCTTTGGAACCTCTGATATTCCAGCTTGTACCCATTACCTCTTGTCCTATGTACAGGGCGGTATTTTCTCTGAGTTAACCTGATAACTTTAAGGGAAGACAGACCTCTCGACAAATGGTAACTGAAAAAGATAGAGAACATAAAACTCAACAATCTCAGAAGTCTTTTGAAAGTCCCACTGATTTCAGTGGGCTTCACACCTGGAGTTCCTCTTCAAATACCTCCACAATTTTCTTTAAAAGTGAACACATTTTTCTACTGTAACTTTTTCTTGTGTTTTCTCCTTCAGTTAATACAAAATCATGATACTACTCAAGCAAATTAGGACCACAGGGATCCCTCATGTTGTGCAGTTAGTGTCATCTCAAAATGGGTGAAGTCCAGATGGAAATGGGGTGCTCTAAGAGTGATTCATCATAACTCAGATGAGTGATTTGAGAGCTGCTTGGGGATTAGGAACAAGAAATCTGAACTATTGTCAACAGATCCTCAGCACCTGGCTGTGTGCCTGCTCCTGCTCTGTGGCAGATCCCTCCTGAGTGCCCTCAGCTAAGCCTGCTGACGCAGAGCAACATTCACATATGATATCCCAGTTTGCTCAGAGTTAGTTATCCCAGCTTGGCTGACATACAAATGTATCAAGTGGCAGTAACTTGTTTCTCTGAGCTCTCAGCTAAATCAATCACTGTTGTTATTAGGTGAATCAATGAAACTTCAAGGCTCAAGGTTTTTATTCCAGGAGGATGTATTTAAAAGCTACTCACCTGTTCTACAAATATATGTACTTGTCTTCCTATGGATTTCATTTATAAAGCTGACATTAAGCCACATCTTGCCCTCTAAATGATTATGAAATTTCAGCCAAAGAGCAAATCACCAGCGATCTCCAATTCAAATACAGATTCCAAGTCCAATCCTTTATCAGCTTCCTTCTTCGTAAGAATCATCCTCTGCATACCACTGTAGAGGAAAAGGCATTTGCATTTTCTGGGGAATGAGCTGTTGGAGAGTAGTGTAGGGTAAAGGGACCTGGGGGTCTTGGTGATCTTTCAAGATCGTTTCCAACCCTTAAGATTATTTGATTCTGTGACTAATAGGAAGCTAAGTAAAACCATACTGATATAGGAGAGTATTATCATAGATACAGATTCACCAGGATTCAGAGAGGAATTGCTATATTATATCATCTAAAAGGAGCTTACTGTAACACTTAGAAATCAACTGTACTGTCAAGAGATTGTACAGAGTATCTGCAGAGAGAATAAGTGCAGTGTGCTATGCAACATAAATGATGAAGCCAAACTCCTAATTATTTTCATGCAAATTGAAGACTGTTTGTTTGTTTCATGGAAAAATTAATATGCTCTAAAATATTTATGCTTCAGCAGATTTCCAGTGTGGATCTTCACTGGAGCTAATTCATGACAGTTCTTTCCTGTTTTGTCTGAGAAAGATCCCAGGTATGAAGCAATCAATCACGCTGAACTCTAAAGAATACTCTTAAGTATAGTAACTTTGAAGGCTGTTAAATTGGTTATAACTGAGCCCTGGCATTTCCCAGCTGCGGAAGACTATATCATTAATAAGCTTTGCAGCAGTTTTATGTGTTTGTACTTTCAGCTATAGTAAAAGTGAGATGTCATCTTTTTTCCCTTTGTGGCCAGTGAACACCAGTGATATCCTAGTGACTTCCTGCCTGAAACCTTGTCCTGCCTGAAAAGGACATTGCCTCTCTCCTGGGCTGGAAGTTACTGGCTACCTCATGGAACTCCAGAACCCACAACACAGTTGTGTAATCAGAGATCCATGAAAAAAACCAACTACAAGAGCAGTTACAGAGCAACTGTAAAAAGGGAATTAAGGTGGGAAATCATTGAATGACCTGTTGACCAAGGATGCCTGACAAGGAATTGGTGTCAATACCAGATCTGTGCTTATCACAGTAGGGTTAACTAGATCCCACAGTGTGCTTAAGTCTTCCCTCCTGTCTTCAGAAGCCTTCGCAGCTTTCTTAATACAGCAGCTGAAAAACTGGCTCACCCAGCTTGAGCTTTCTCTGTGACAGCTTAATGTTTACAAGAATTCCATAGATTTTTCCTTTCATATAGTTTTTTTTGTTTGGGGTTTTTTTTGGTTTTTTTTTGGTTGGTTTTTTTTTTTAGTTTTTTTTCTGAGTAAGTAGCAAGTGTCTAAAGCAGGTATGGAGTGAGAAAGCACTTTACATAAAGGATAATCAGTTACTAATAGTAACCAAGTCACTACATACAGTGTGACCTAAAGTAGTGTCAGAGATGGGTAAAGCAGCCTAACTTCATGATCCCTAAGGACATTTAATCCATATATTTAATATGAAGGCTTAAGATTCAGCCCTTTCTTCTGTTTTGAAATAAGTCACTGCTGCAGAAACTTGATTTGACGCTGGTTTTCCACAACCATATGAATATTTAGATGCCTGATATTGAGCCCCATGTGGCCTGCTTCTAGTAGTAATGTAATCAGAAGATTTTTTTTCAGCCTTGTTTGTGCTCTCAAAAGATGACAGAGTGGCTTTAGCCCAAGAGAGACCAAGCTGCTTGTTTTCAAGGCATTTTTTCTTTTGCCACATATTCCTGAGAAGTCTTCTGTCACTGAAAATTCACTCCTAAATTCACTGAAAAATCAATCTTTATGGACAAGCTTTCCACAGGCTTTCACACTCACTGAACTTTCCCTGCACGTGAGAATTATTCCAGACATGCTCTATGAGCAGTAGTTCTTCATCTTTGGTCTGAGCTGTCCAAGGGGATTTCTGCTTTTATAGTCTTCTTCCTGCTCTGCTGTTTTTGGTTTTGGGTTTTTTTTATCCTGTGATGAGAGAGAGAAGCAAGGAGGAAACAACAATTGTAAAGTAAGAAGGTGGAGAGGTAGCTCAACCTCTGGGAGCCATTGTACACCGAGGAGGAGATACCACTACTTTATGTTCAGAAGAAGTAACTCCATGACATACTTCCATTTGTAGTGTTTGCATTTTGTGACAGATCTTTTCCGACTGCAACCCAGTACTTGACCATAAGTTTAACTTTAAAAACACTATGGTGCAAAGGCAGTGGTATATGCTTTTCTATTAAACTACTTTTTGGAACCAAACCCTAAAAATGAATCTGGGAAAATGAGCCTGGAATAGAAAAATAGACCAGCAGGCTAGAAAGATATAAAGCAGGATACAAATATATCACAGGCTATTGTAGAAAGTGATTTCTAGTTAGGAAAAAGTGACTTTCAAAACTAATTTGAGAATATATTTGTCATGAGACAGATAAGAGGAGCCAAGATACTTTGAATCAGTTCATCCCTGCTTCCTTTGGCTGGTAGTAAAGAAAAAGAAACTTTGTGCACAGAGGGGAGAATCTGATGCCGAGCTAATCAAATGTGCGTGCAGAGTGAGCAGCAGATGACAAGGACAGGGTTGTCAGGATGTCGCCAGATTGTTTGATTAGCAATGGGATGGTTCAAAAAACTCCCTGTTGTACCAGGGACTTGGCACAAATGCTGGCACATGACTCAGTTCTCAAGTAGTTGCTCGCTGCAAAACTGTTTGAGAAATGACTCTGCTTCTCCGAAAACAGGAAAGAAATTAACAAAAACAAAAACAAAGATGAGCAAGAAAGGCTGCAATACTTCATCGATAAATGATATATTCTGTCTCTTCTAATACCATACAAACTTCAGGTGAAATGAGCTGTTTGAGATGGGATAAAAATTGGAACGTCTGAAATTAAATCTGGCAAGAGTAATATGAGAGAGCATTATTGAGTGGATGTTTTCTTTTCCCTACAGTTGATATCTATGTTATTGCTTTTCTCTGTGTGTCAGTTTGTACCAAACAGTCACATAAAAGAAAAAAAAATAGATAAATTTTTAAAAGTTGAGTGGGTTTTTTTCGTTGTTTTGTTCTGTGTTTTTTTTTTTTTTTCCATGTGAGAAGCATGTTCCAGATAATATGTTCCAAAGAAAAGTAGTGTCACTATCTTCCTATGCAGCAAAGCTGCATGTCTGTTCTTGGGGTAGCTAAGGAAAACAAGCTTCTTTTAATGATGTATATATAGGAATGAGGAAAAAGTCCCAAACATCAAACCTATCAACAGAACAAGTACAACAATCACCTTTGATTGCTAAAAACAGGGTTTTTGATCTAGAGACAAAATATATATGAATTAAGAGCAATTTTCTGAGCTATCTGAATTAGCATGGTCAGAAAGAATCAAGATTGTTGATGATATAGCGTCAAAGCTACAATCCAAAATATGTTGTCCAGACACACAGGTAAATATTATCCTTGTATCAAAGGCAGTTCTGAAAATTAAAGAATCTAACACCTCCCTTGAGATTTTAGATACCTTGAATTAAAAACAAAAAAACCCCCACAACCTAAATACATCAGAAATAAGATATACATTAATGCTAATCTTACATATTTAGAACAACACATCATCAGCTAGCACAAGTTTGGATAGCTCTGTCAAAACAACAGAGCAGCAGTAGTTTTTATCTTGTGACAGTTAATCCAGAGTGTACATCAGACTTGCATATGACAATCATATAGGTATATGGAGAAATATTATAACATAGCCAGAAGTCTCATAGTGGGATTTCATAGACCTCTGAGTAACTACGATCTTGTCAGTTTTCCAGCATATTCAGTTGAATGTGTTGCTTCTCTCTAACACGTCAGTTTTCTGACTAACCTGTCATAACAATCCATGACACCATTCTCTGACAGCTTACCACTGCTTTACATAAAATATGAAGGTTTTTCTGCACTTGCAAGTTGGATTCACATTCCTAAATAAGAGTGTGGGGGAGCTGTGTGTAGGTATAGATATAAGTGTGTACGCAGGTATACATAGACAGACACATACACAAATACCCGCCTATGAATTATCAGAATTACAATTACACAGAAGCAAGTAGTGCCAACTTGGATATTTCTCCTAAGGTGGCCATCCTTTTTTTCCTAGCTTTGTGGAAGGCTCTTCTGCATTCTGTGACCACATAATTCTGTGCACTGCCAGGGGAGTAACAGCATATTGTTGAGAAATGAACTTCTTGTTTGAACAGACTTTTCATTTGTTGAAGAGAACTGTCTCCAGTTTCAGTCAGATTCATTAATGTACTTCATGATGTTCAAATGACTCTTATTGCTTTTAGCAAAACAGGCTAAAGAATGTAACATCAACTTTCCAGGTAGGTACAATTTCTCATTGTGAGTCCTTCTGGAAAGCCTGAAGACACAAGATCTATTTAATAAGTTGGCATCTTTTCATAGAAATTGGGTTATTTGCCTAGCACTGAACTCCCAGACCTGTCAAGCAATTTCGGGAATTTCCTGATGATAGAACAGATTTCCAGAGCTGAGAAGAGGTCTGAAAATGTACATTTGCATAGTTTAAATTCACAAGCCCATGACCTCAGCCAGCAGGTACCCACTGATTATGATGCCCCTTTCTCAGTTACAGTTGTTTCTACCAGATGAGTGTTGCCAATTGATCAGAGTGAGAAAACTCATGAGGGAAATAAGGCAAATTAAAATCCAAAATGTACCCTCACTGAGGTTCAGCAACCTTCTGTAGCTAAGGAGAGGCCCAGTGCTGTGGTGACTCAGTCTATTAAATTGTTAATTAAACTCTCCAACCTATCAATTGACAACTAAACAGTCAGATAACACTTTCTCAGCTGTGAACACAGCCAGAGCAATGAAGGTTGAGCACTTGCCTCATCCTCTGGGAAACAAGCAGTACATTTGCTATCTCCCTGCAGTGTTCTCCAGGCCCACAGGGTTAAAATTTTATATTCCTCATCATGCAAACACACCAAATGCTCCCCAGCAGCTTATAGAAAAAGTAAGATCTTCAGGTAGGACACTGAAGAACCTTAGAACTATATCCTCCTGGCCACACAAGAAACAGGCAGCATTACCACTGTCCTAGGACCATACAAACAGCAGGGAACACTTTGAGTGACCTGAGAGAGAAGAACACTTCCCACACACAAATAAAAACAAACACTCCATGTTTCCCATGGACTTATTTCTTTTTCCTTCTTTCCATTTCCAAATGAAAACAGTCCCTGCTGGTCTGATCTCGCGGGGAATATATCCTGGTGGGCAGCTTAACCTTAAGTGCCTGAAAGAGAAAGTAAACAGGTCTCTAAAAGGCTTTTCTGCACCACTGAGAACATCAGTATCCCCTACTTCTCTCTTTCTAGTTGAAGCTAATCTTGGATGTTACAGAAGCAGAAGTAACCCAGAAACTAAGTTCTGTATAGACGGTGTAAAACATATTTCTTGCCCTTGCTTTAACTTCAGACTAACTTATCAAATCTTTCCCTGTTTCTAGGCATCTTGTTTGACCCTTGTAATCACAATTAATGTTGCTCAGGCAACATTACTCCCTGTCTTGCTTCATTTCTAATAGTGGTTGGACCAAAGACTTCACTATATTTGTGGCTGTTTAATCACTCATCACCTAGCAGCATGGAAAAAGCCACTGCTCTATGGATGTGGCCATTAGTGGGGACTAGTGAAGTCTGCCTGAAATGAAGAACGGGTCGTCATGAAGTGGCTTAGATCCTGCTTTTACAGACATATGTGATAAAGAAGTGTACTCCACGTTGAGATTATCCAAAACCCATTGACGTCAGTGGAGCGACCTGATCTCAGTGAGTTTTAAATAAGACTCAATAGCTGAGACTTCCAAAGCAGCCTGGGGGATTCAGACACATATCTTTCATTAAAGTGAGGATATATTAAAGCAAATGGAAGAAATGTGTCTGAAATCCCCTAGACTGCTTTGAAAAACTAAACTACTGTGCAAGCTGTACAGCTTTCCCCATAAAAATAGCTGCCAAAAGTAATGGAACTCTGTGAAAAGATCCACACAAAGGCCTGGACCTTTCATCCTTTAAGAAAAAACAGGGAGCGTGCTGTCACAAGTGGGTGAAGAGTACATTCCAGTCACACCTCCCATGCAGCTCGAGTCGTCATGCCACTCACACATTATGCCTGTGTGGGTGCTTACTTCCCTTTATTTCTTTCATTGTAGGAGTTCTGAGAATAGGTGAAATCTGGTACAATGACAAAGAGTAATTGTATTTTAGGTGCTATTTAATGGCAGAAGAGATACTTCAGACCTCAGGTTGATTTCAGGTTTCAAACTTCAGAAAGTTTGAGGCGGTTTTCTAACTCTAACCTATCTTCTGTAAACACGATTAAAAACTTACTACAAGACTCAGACTGGACAAATGTTAAGCTGAGCCCAGGGATCTGCTCATAGTTCATCTTTTAAGTGCAGGAAAAATGGACTCAAAGGGAAAAATATTGTAAAAGAAAATTTGATAAAGCCGATGCCTGGAAAAATTTTGCTGTGCTGTGATGTTGCAACCTGTGCAAGACAATCTCTGAAATATGTAATTGAGCATTTGAAAAGCAGCTGTTAATCACACTTAAGATAGCAACCTCAGTGAGCCAGCTGTCAGGGAGAGTGATGGATTCAGCTTCTACTCTATGTTTACCTGAAGAAAAGTCTGCTGAGAAACAAGCAGAATACTCACATCTCTAGACACAAGGATCACGATAACAGGGGATTAAAATAGACAGAAGATTGATTTTCATGGAAGGTGAACTATTCATAATTCTTTTTACTTTTATCACACAGCTGAACAGTTTAACTCATGGGGAATCTAAATAAATTTATGTCAAATGTTAAATAAACCCTTTCTTTCTTCTTTTTTTTTTCAATTTCCATTTCTTTCTCTTTTTAATAAATATTGTTTGTGCTGAAATTATGTTCATAAAGGCAATTCATGCAGGAGCAACACAGAAAACAGATGTTGTAACCTTTGAACAGAATTACTGAAAAGCAATGTGAAAGAGAGTTTGGAAATGAAAACTACCACTTCTGTCTTTGGGACTTACAAGATAGAAGTAGCTCATGTGGGAGGCATAACATGTCTCGCTTAGTATTTATGGCAGAACTGACTCAGGGTACTGCACACAGCCACAACTATATTCCCGTTAAATCATGGGCATCAAAATGCTCTGGGATGATAACTGAGCACTCACACACTGCACCATAAAAGAGTACTCAAAATGAGAGCTGTTTGCCCAGCACCTATAATGTCACGGTGGACAGAACTGCCCCAAATTTCGTCCACCCAAAACTGGAAACAGGGAAGTAAAAAGGAGCTAATAGCTCTAAAAAGAATCGTCACCCACCACGGCCTTGGAGATATCATCTCCTGAAGAAGGAGACAATAACAGCAGCCACCAGAGAAGCTGGAGGTGGCAGGGAGGGAGGGGTATTGGCCCTGTGAGAAGAGCAACTATGATTGTAATACAGCTTATACAACAGTTATCTATATTAACCAATACATACTGCTTTAAAGTATCAGTAATATCTGTATTTGCTGTAGTGATAGGAGAGTACAGGCACTGCTGCAAATGGCTTATGTGAGATCACCTGTGGAACACCTTGCAGGTTCGCTTCCACAGGTTAATGGAAGAGGAAGTTAAATTGTAGCAAATGCAGGAATCACATTGGAGAAAACTGCAGCAGCTCAGCCTATCATAGTAAAATAGTATGGTGTGAAAATGGAGGGAAATTTAAGAACTCAGCAGAAAAAATTAAATTAGAAGATTCAGGGCCTCTCTGATCTTCCAAATAAAGATGAATATGTTTGTAATTCAATATACACTTTCTCTCTTTTGAATTCATAAGCAGCACTCAGATACTATAAAGAGATCCATTAAAGAAAAAAAAAACAAATCAGCCCCACATCTTTCCTCTGTTGTACCAAAATCAAGCTTGAGCCTTTCTCTTTCACACACAAGAGAAGAGAATATTTTTGAGCCTTGCTATCAGTCTCTGTTTTGAAGCACTATGTGAGATGCAGATCCGTACAGAGGTTATTCAGTTCTGCTTAGTGGTTTCAGTTATCATCAGCTAGATCCTGTATAACTCTCTTATATAGCCCTCTTCATGCCCTCAAAGCTTATTAAATGCCTCACAGTAGATGATAACACCTCTGTGCCTTTGCTTGCACTTCACATTACCCCAATGCGATGTCACACTAGAATATTTTTTAAAAGCTCCATCTCTTCCTCTCCCCACCCAACAGAATCACAACTGCAGAGATTCCCAGTGACAGACAACAAGAAACCAGCCCATTCACGTCACCAGGCCATTATGCATCATTACCATGCATCATCAAGTGGCAATGTCATTCCCACACATGAAATAATAATGTCCTAACAGATGTGAGAGTCATTGCATTTTTGTCTAGTGCTGTTGGAAGACAAACTAACAACACAGCAAAACAGATTTGTAGGGAAATCGTTCTGGCAAAGCTTCTTCAGAGAACTTGATGTGGACCAAAAAAGATTGTGAGGTTTTTTTGCTTTGGGTTTGGGGTTGCTTGGGCTTTTTATCTTTAATTATTTTTTCCTGATTTGAGGAGGTTTTGTGTCAAATTTCTGATTTACATTTCAGCTACTATTAATGAATCTTTCTTGGCTCATAAGTGCTTCTAACCGTATCACAGATTTCTCATGAAACTTCTCCCCTACTATGGAAGATGAGTGCATTTGCCTCTTTCAGACAATCCCTCTGCTTTGCTGTTACAATAGCTTTGTTGCATGCAACTTTCTTCAACCGAAAGACAAAAGTTCTCTTCATCTTTTGCACTCATGAAGTACAAAACATGGATGCCAAAACATAATGGACAGACTTTGCCACTTAATATAACTAATAATGGGAGACATTCAGTGTTAGCACAAGACTGCTTTATTCAATGACCCCCATAAACTCTTTAAGACTGCTCTGGCAAAGCCCTGGTAACTTCTAATTAGAGAAGTAAACCTCATAATAAATGTTCGTCATAGCAACCTATTCAGCAATTTTTATTTCTTATAAGTATTGACATTTAGGGTTGACATTTGCCTTTATAGGACGTTAGCCATTAGAAAATGGGTTTTAATCATGAAACATGATGTTTTTCCAGTCACCATGTGCCTTACAGTGACACAGTGACTGAAACAATCCAGTCCAGGATCAGCTCCAGAGCTGTTCCTTAAACTTACTGTGTGATCCCAAGAAAAAAATTAATGCTTTTGTGCCTCATTTTCCCTCCATAGGGGAAACAACATTCAGAGAGTAACATCTGCTCTAACAATTTGCCATCTAGTCATAAGAATATGGGAAACATGCATTTTTAAGATATGCATGCAAATCTATATTTACATACTCAAAAAGTTCCATTTAAATATAAGAAAAAGCTATTTTATTGTGAGGGTAACAGAGCAGTGTAACAGGCTGCCCAGAGGGGTTATGGAGTCTCCTTCCTTGGAGGTCTTCAAGACTCGCCTGGACATGTTCCTATGCCACCTGATCTAGGTGAACCTGCTTCTGCAGGGGAGTTGGACTTGATGATCTCTAAAGGTCCCTTTCAACCCTACCATTCTATGATTCTATATGCTATTATCCAAAGCTTTTTGCTGCTTTCCTGAGCTCTGCTAAATGCTCTGCTTTGACTGATTCCTGCTGCCTGCTCCCACTTCTCACTTTTGCCAGTGCCTCTCCCATCTGCAGGATGGCACTGTGGTGACTCCCAATCACTCCCAGCACATCTGTGACCTGGATGTTTCTAATAAATAAGCTCATGCTCTGTGAAGTAAGTGCTAACATTAGGCTTACATATGGGATAATATGTTGATATCTGTATCTGTAGATAGATCTGTGCTAATCTGTTGTGTTTCTAGTCTAGTCTGTGCAAAGTTTCAGTGTGAACAGGTGAAAGACTCAAATAAAAAACCCAGCACCTCTGTTATCCAGACCATTGGCCATCCTCTTGTACTACATTTTAGCCAGTTAAAATTAATACTGCAGAGCACAAACAAAATTAGTTATGAAACAAGGCAAATCAGTCCAACGATACCCTCTCAGGCTGACAGGAGACTCCCTGGACCCTCTCTGTTTTGATAGTTGTTGCTCTCAGCCACAAGAAGTGATTTGTAGCCCTCCCATTAGGTATTGGAAACACCAAATCTAGCAGTTTGCATTAACACAGACAAATTAACACTATCTCAGGGTCACTCATAGTTCCTCTGAATGAAAAGAGTATGCCAGCAGTGATTCATGCACCATTACTGAAACAATAACTCACCCCACACACCCCAGCAGCACACTGCAAAATAACCTGGGTGTGTAATTATAGCAAGAACCATTCTGGCACAGTTGCTACTCTTCACTCTCATGCAACCGTTACATTCCCCTGTGCTTCGTGGAATGTTCTTTCTAACAAAGTTTTACTGACTTCTGGAAAATGTGTATCCTGGTGGCATAATTAGCTGGACGTGGCAGCAAGCAGGGGAAAAGTAGTAAACAGGAGTATAAAAACAATAAATGATGTTAGGAGTTTGGCCAGTGGTGGGTGCTGCTAATGTATGGTTCTGCCAAGCACCTCATGCTGCTGGAGCAGAGCAGGAACTGTCCTGAAGCACTGTCAGTTGAAACACAGTCCTGATGCCTCCTTTAAAAAAAAAATCCCAGGGGATGTTCTACGGTATTAGCAAGCCTTTATTTTGGACTAAAGGAAAGGTTGGTGTGACATGTAAAATAGTATCTGTAATAAATCTATAGAAATTTTAATTTTGTCTTCATCTTGCAAGATAAATACCAGCACCTACCAACAACTTCAAAGGGATTTATAGGCACTCTATGAGCTGGAAAACAGCCAGCTCGACCATTTTGAGTTTCTGGATGCCAGAAGGGAAATAACTCAGATGGGCCTTTCTGAGGAGATTCTCAGTATATATTCTGGCCTGGCTTAGATCCAGGGTATACAGTGCTGCATCAAGGCTGAATAGTGAGGCAGTTCATCCTTTTGACACTCAGGAGAGATTTTGGCTGGGTTTGAAGGTGTAGAACTTCATTTATATTTTATCAGGAATGTGTTCGTCCTTCTCATTACTCAACTATGCAGCAGCAAAGAGACTTTTTAGGCCTTATGTTCTCAATGTGTTAGATTACTCTAGAGTCATGAGTTGTTTTCAACCCTACTTTCTGTTAAATGAAGTTCTTTGAGGGATGAAACCACTTTAGACATCATGTCTTTCTCCAGATAAATTTGTTCATAAAGAATGCCATGATGCTATGACCATATAATCATAGCATATATGATACCACGGAGATGACAGCAAATTAATTAATCTTCCTTAAAACTCAGAGAGAAGCTATTAGGGTCTAAAGATGGGAAACACAGCTGTGTAGACATCAGTTCTGTAGCAAGGCTCATCACCATTATGAGCACAGTCTCTGCTTAGGCATGTCTGGTGTCAGCTATCCCATTGAAATTTGAAGGTGAATAAAAACCACTGAAGAAATTCAGAATTAAGAATCTATAGCATCCTTACACATACTATATGTGTAAGTCCCCAAGGGATGTAATCTGGGAAGAAGTTGCAGTCTACTGTCACTCTCAGGGAAGAGCATCAATGCTTTCTCTTTGCTATCAAACAGGTAATATTGCTCACTTATCTCCATTTCTGCAGCACCAAGAATGAGGTTTTCACGGAAGATAAGACACAAAAAACCTGAAGTTTCCTTTTTAGCTAGCAGAGAGAGACACACATTCAGTTCTCACAAATAGTTCTCTGCAAGAACCCATCTTGCTCCATTAACTCAATGGAAGCCTATTACTGCTACTACTAAGGTCTTCATTTAGATACCTCATTTAGAACCTCATATTAGATAGTATGAATAGTTTTTCTTACCATTCCATATCACAGCAAATGTCAGTATCCTTTTGCAGATTGGTCAAAACACATCCATTAGAACAATTTTGAAGAAGAAATCTACTTTGAAAGTTCCCAGTATATCGATTTGTTAATGGAGAAAAAATTAATTATTTCCGAAGGATAATTTGATGAAAAGTGAAACAACCTGATAATTTATTGAGGACAATCTTGAGGTGAATTTTAAAGCTCAGAAAGATCCTGCACTGCAAAAAAACAGTCCTGGAGAGGAAGTTCCATGTGACTCCTTCTCTTGGAAAAATGCAGATACATGAACCAACATCCTTCAAGGCTGGAAAGTTTTGCACTCTATCCATCTGGACTATAAGTCAATCAGAACATTGAGGGCAGAGGTTAATAAAAAAAAATTTTATGCAGTCCTCAGCAGAAAAAAATTACTTTCAAGAGACATATCTGGCTTTCACTACATTTTTTCTTATCCCATAGTACTGGTAAGAGAAATATTTTTTGTTTTGCACAAAATTCACCTGAAGTCTTTCAGTGATCTTCAGCCTATACATTTTAGACCTCACATCCAGCCTTCCTCCCCATAGTTTCTCAGCTTCTGAAGTCTGACTGTACAAAACACTTTGAAGAACAAAGGTACATACAAAAATCTTCCTAGGTACACACAAAAAGCTTCTCTAACTTGCCTCTTCTTATTCCTTTTATGTGTTACAATACTGATAAAACCATGAGTTTCCTCTGCTAGTTCATAGACACCTCCTTTTTGTGATGTTCTGTAGATACATGGACATTGTCCATCCTCTTATTAGATATTACAGATTTAGCAGGCCCTCAGTAGTGTACAGAGGAGTACAAGAAAATAGTGGACACTTTCTGATAGGTCTCCAGGCAGGGGATCCAGGATTATCCATCTGTACTCTGCAGCATTCCCATTTTTTTCTCTGGGCCTACACTAGGATTTGTCCTTAACAAAACACTTTATTTTTACAGAAAAGATGGTGTAAGGGCAGAACATGCTCTTTTGATCTGGTACATGATATAGTGTCTGGTACAGAGCAGGACAGTTTGTCAAACTCATGTTTACTGGGTCCTCATTTGGCAAAAATGGTCTTAGCAGTGTCAGTTGATACCATTGCAGTTAACAATCTATTCCTACTTCTAATAAACTGATATTTCTTCAGAAAACATAGTGGTCAATCCCTCTTCTTTGCAATACTTCAGACAATTATGGTTTTTTTTATACTTTTGCCAAAGCATCAAAATAAAACATATTACTGTGTATACAAACACACTTATTGGTGAATGTGTTTCTGTAAAAAAAAAATATATAGATATATTTTTTAAAATACACATATATGTATGTACATGTAAAAACACACATAGAAGACAGAAAAATACCTGATATCAAAACTGACAGTTCTGTGTTCTGCTCTTGTTGTTGAAGTAAATTTTGTCAAATTGGTTAGACTTGAAGAACACTATAACAAAAATTTGTTTTCAATGCTAATGCAATTACTTCTCTTCCTCTAAGCAAATTCTTCAGCACTGTTGCAAAAAGAAAAAGATAAAAGCACAAAAATCAATTCCAGCTGCCTAATCTAACCCATAATAACAGATGTGTGTGGATCTCTGACAACAGAGGGGAAAGGAGAACTCTATAATAAAATGGAAGCACCTACATGAAGGAGAGTCAGCCTCCAACAACTCATTTCACAGGTCTTATTTTCAATTATTAATGAGATGCTATTTACAGATTAATGGTAGGTCTCCAGCATAGATCATCAGTTACATGGCCCCCTGTTCAAGATCTTGCCTGTTTCTCAGTTTGACAGTTTGGACTTGAGCTTAGATTTTCTGTGACTTAGTTTACCACCTTTTTGCAATGGAATTTGAGAGAATCAATTTGGAGTCAGAACCCATAGTTGCATAGTCCTTTTGCCTATCTTTTTACCAACACATGGTTAAAAAATCAACACCCAAACTCTTAAGGGACTCATGCATTACCTCTTGTGAGCAGTGTCATTTGGAAAATGTCACATTAATAGAGAATAAAGCTCATCTCATACATAGCTTAGGCTTCTGCATGTGCTCCAGTGCCAACACCAACATCAAATGTCTGCTGCTGAAAGAGCAACTTATTTCCCTAAATACATGTTTCCACAGGCCTGGACTACATTGTAGGATTTTAAAGCATTATTTAATAGATGCAGAGTCATCTTAGCCATATTGTTATGCAAATGACAATATTGTCCTTGTCAGTATTAAAATCAGAAAAAAAAAAAAAGTCCATACTTCGATTCTTAAACTACAGGAAATGACATTTTTTTAAAAAATATAACAGAAATTCAATGATACACTTATCTAAGACTCTTATTACTGGATACATTCTGCTACAGGAGACAATTGCCTGCAGGCTGAAATTCACAGCTTAGCTCCAGCTACATCATTTTCAGTTAGACTTCAAAAGTCTCTGATCTCTACTTAAGAGGCAGTGCAGGGACCTCTTTTGAAAATTTTGACATTAACAGTTACATTTCTTATCCTAAAGAAAGACTAATGTGGAGTTTTACAAGAACCTCCTAACCATGTTTCCTTAAACAACATTTCTAAACAACAATAGGAAATACATTAAAGGCAAAAAGCTTTCATGAAGATGGAGGGTGTTGACAGATGCAGAGGGAAGATGAAGGAGGACACATGGGAATCTTTGCAGCTGAAATTGATGAAAGACCAGCTGATCTTTATAAAGGGTAAGGCAATAAGAGTACTGAAAAGGTAGCTGGGAATATGGCTGAGGTATCTTTAGCTCTACTATTGGTGGGACTTCTCCCACAGTGATTTAGATATAGCATGAGGATGAATGCTGAGACAAAATTCGTTTCTGAAGCAATAACAGTGGTCTTCAAAAAGTATATTCCCTGTTGCATGGAGTCTTTTTGTGCCTAAGAAGCTCAAGGGCAGGGAAGAGGAAGAGATTTCAAATGCAGAAGTGATGCAACTGAGGTAATTTCAGGATTTTTTTTCACTGCTGTTCAAGATTAAAGAGAATTCTGGATACTTGGTAAAGGTAACATCTACTAAATCTGACTCTTGGGTATCTTGGTTTTAATTAGAAGTTAAATTAATCCAGTTTTTTTTTTCCTTTCTTACATCTAGAAGTGGTAATTTGCATGTGTTTTTGTCTGGTAACTCTCATACCTCTCTTGAACCTCCTACATGCCCTTGGCAAGGCAGTTTAAAAGGAGTTGTCAGATGCTTCTTTTCAGAGTAGCCACAATCTACTAATTCTCCTATTTCCAAATGGCATAGTTGCAGTATCAGAGATGCTTCTGGATTGCAAAACTTTGTAGATTAGGTGTAGCTGAGTGGTGTGTTAAGTTTTCACATACAGATATTTTCCTGAGGATTTTTCCCTCTGATTGTTACAGAGGTATGGCGGGATGCTCAAGAACAAAAAGGTAAATCAAAAATTTACATTTTTCAGCTGCTTAGATTTCTCAGGACATCTGCTATGTCATCTGCCTTTGTGACTTCTGTAGCAGCCTTCTGGCTTCTGTTGTACTACGTGTATCTATGTATCAATGACTGTCACTGTGTTGTTCTGACAGAGTGACAAGCAGGTCAGAGATGGATTTGCTGCTACTATGGCCCTAAAAAAGCAGGGAACTCTCTAAAATCTGGGGAAAGCCAAGAAAGCAGACAGTTAGTACTCAGCTGCCAAAAGGCTCCAATATCATCTCTTGCCTGTGCAGGACATGAAAAAGGCTGTTCCCACCTGGGCTTGTCAGCCTCCAATGCCCAGACTTACTGTGTCACAGAACTAACTTCACAACAGTTGCATCATGTGATTGATTTTATCCTGACTTAGGCTGACGTTCCCTAATGCCCAGAGCCACAGGAACACAGCCATAGTGCTATTCGCCCCTCTATTTGACTTCCACATCTATCGCATTCACTTGGAGCTTTTCAAGCTGTGGTAAAAAAAAACTCTCTCACAGTTGGGTGTAACTAAGTCTCAAACAAGTAGTTTTCCCCTGCCTTTGTGCCTTCCCACATAAGACCTAGAGCTGCTGTGGTTGCAACTGCTGTTACAATACTGGTAATGTTCTTAATCTATCCAAGACACCACGTGAGGTTCTCTTTGATAAAAGACCCTGTTATTCACCAAGAAATGGGCTGATTATTTTACTGTCAGTATAAAAAGTGACTAGCTAGGACAAAAATTATTTCCTTTTTTTGAGGGATATATGAACTGAGAGTGCTGTGTCCTGTAGATTGAACTTGTATTAAGCATCCCTGTTTATACTTTGCTTTGTCTTGAGGTAAAAAAATAGAGATTAACTTTTACAATTATCTTTGGCCTTATTCCTATATGCAGATGTCTTATAAACTTGTACATTATTCAATGTTTTCCTGGCATGTGAAACATGGTAAGAAATCTGTGTGTGATTATAGAGCAGGGGCGGGAGCAAACCCTGAGCTCCTTGGCAGCAGAAATACAGTTATGTACATGGGATCAACCTGCCTCCAGGCTCACGTGCAGACACAGCATATCACAAAGTGTACAAGTGGCCTTTATGGTAAAGATAAGGGAATAAGTTTGTTTCTTATGGCTTCTGGAAAACAGTGTAAGCAGGACGGAAGTTAGTTTAAGTGGTTGCATATGTATCATTTAATAAGGTTCAGTTGAGAGTAGTTTGTTCTTGGAGTTAGCATTTAATCTTTCTGATGTCCTGAGCAATGCCTAGGAGACAATTTAAGGCTACTGAAAAGTTAACATCTTTGGATGGAGGCTGTTTGCTGTGAGCTCTTCCGAATTGAAACATGGCTAAGATTTCACCACCACTGCTCACATGGCACAACTTTTATTATCTCGAAAGCTGGAACTTGCAGGGTGTTGTTTAAGTGCCACTGTTCCCATTAAATACTAAGGCTAGCTGTAAGCCACACTTCTTTGACTGGTGGCTCTCTGAGCCATTTAATTCATTTGTATTTAAACTCCAGATAGTATGCAAAACATTCTTTTGTTGTCTTCAGATCATCTATCCCTATTATCATCTGTTTGACTGACAAATAGAGCTGCTGGGTTTAACAGATTCTGGTCTTTGGAGAGAGAAACCGAAATGCTGGGCCAATATTCTAGGTTTTGAAAAAGTTCATTGTGTTTTATTTCACCCATTTTTCTTGAAATTGTCCTGCATGTTGCAGAAAACGAAACTAATGTTGCTAACAAGGTTACTATCCGTCCCCTTCTCCATCAAGGTGGTAACTAATCCCTCAAGAAGCCAACCCTGAAACTTGTGTGATTCACCTCTACCATAACAAAGTAAATGTTTTGCTTCAGTTTCTTTTTTCCTTGTACTTATTTCTACAAAACTTTCATACTTGTCCTTTGCTGTGCTTGGCATGGGTACTCTGTTGTCAGGTTCCCACTGTTCAAAGATTTTAGCTAATGGTTTTCAAGGTTGAATGCCTAAGGCTTAGTTCCTGAATTCAGCAGAGACAAGTAAATAATTAAGATGACTGAGATTTCCTTGCTGTTTGTAGTGTTCCTCCCAAATGGAGGTGAGAAAATCAGACATTTCTAATACACCAGGCTTACTGAAGTCTTTGACTTCAACAACATTTTGGATCTTAGGGACATACGATGCATGGAAATGTCTCAGTTGCCAGCATACTCTATCCAGCTGTTCAATAGCTACATAGTGTGTTTTATCTGAGCACCCTAACAAGCATGTTCTGAGTGGTGCAACATGACTCCCAGAATTGGCTAGAATCTGTAGGGACTGCAGGTTATGCAGAAAATGTGGGTTTTCGGGCCACTTGAATACATCAGAGTGATGTGGATCCCAAATGTTAGCTTCAGTCATTAATAAATACAGTCTCTGGGCATGTTGAGCTACTTATATGAATAGTGTTTTTCTCAAATACAGAAGTCCCTTGTCCCTTTCATCTTGTAACATTGGGACGTGGGCATGATGTATGTGTATGGAAGACACAATTTCCTTACATCTAGCTAGGATGCTTGTCATCAGGTCTAAAGATAAATTTCTGTGAACTTGAGTAGTGCATTTGTTCTGAGTACTGGACACTGAAGCAGGAAACAGAACATTAAGCTACTGCTCATGGGGATAAAAGAGGCTATATGGAGTTGGATATAGTGACAGATCATGAAAGAAATGCAGATGAGACATTATGTATGAAAATAGTTTGAGCTGGGAAACCAAATGATCTCTTGCCTGAGTAGTGAGAAAATATGCAAGCTAATAAAGTTAGGATTGTGATGGCATGAACATGCTACTGAAACGCTATTTATCATGGCTACGAAGGAGGAATCAGCTTGGTTTTAAACTCACTGAACAGCACCTTAGCTGTCTTGCTGGTCAACAGAGATAGTGCAAATTTAGATTTCAGGTCACTAGAGCCTCTTTAAAAGAGACCAAACTCACCAAATCCCTCCTAAAGACAAATAAGAAAAGGGTACTTTTATCTGAAACCTCGTTCTTTGGCAGCAATCCAAGTTTAAGGTAATTTTGTAGCCATATTATTCGAGAGGCTAATTTTTCCTGGTTTTAAGAAAATAGGTTTTTTGTTATTTATCACTTCAACAAATACATTAGGAAACTAACTGAGTAAAGTAAGTCCTCATGAAAATGCCAGCAAGATATGACCCCAGAGGTAGCACCCAGAATTTACTTTTCATGGTCTGAGTAACTCATCTCCTTCCAACTCTGCATTTTCCATAATAATGAAAGTATATTATGTGAATGACAGCAGTGTTACACCTGGGCTCACAGAAACACTCAGTAGCAACTGCTGTGCATCTTACCTTAAGTCTCCAGTGGAGCTCTATCAAGTCATGTCACAAATATCTGAAATTACACGTTCCTTTTACAGATGCTTTTTCCTAGTCCAAGACATTTCACTTATCACCATGTATGTAAAGCAAAGCCCTCTTGTTCCCAACCCAGACCATCTTTGCACATTTGGTTTGCTTGTGTGATTTGCAAAGAATTGTTGATGTTAACAGTTCACAGAATTACGGTTACTAATTCAGTTTGTGTCTCCCGTTTGGTTGTCAAAAGACTTGTTTTCTCTTACTCTGTAGGCAGTGAAACCCAAGGTTAAACTAGGGTTGCTGTCATACAACATTTTGGTATCCAGTGTTACTGGCATCACATCTCTCACAGCATGACTTTTCTTGGAAGCTCTGCATACATGAACCATCTAGGCCTGCCTGACCTTGCTCTGTCTGGGACATCTGGTGAGATCACAACTGGAGGTGATATAACTATGAACATTGAGTTGTGGGAAAGTCTGTGGAGATATTTTTAACAAAAAGAAGTGGAAAGCTTGCAAAAGCATGACGTAAGCATTGTGTTTTCAGTACTTGAAGTTCCCTTCTCATAAGCATGTGGAAACTCTCTAGACATATGGCATCAAGATCTTAGTTAATTTCTTTTTCCAAACTGCTACAAAGCTTTGTTCTACATGAGAAGCAAATGCTGCAGTCCAAGGTCATGGAAAGCAAGGGAGAAAAGATTTGGCTGCGTACATGTAAGTGTTTCATTTTTAGATTGTTTCCCTCTTCTGTAGCCAATTTCCAATAGTAAAGAGAAAGCTGACACTGGGACTGTGTTGGGTAACAAGCTTTCTGTTGCTCTTCTCAAATGCTTCCAAAATAGTCATAAACATGGATTATGTGGTAACTTGTAGCTATGTGAGCATATCTAGTGGAGAAAGTGTGTGTTTCCCTTTGAAGGAATGAAAAATGAAGGAGAAGCTACTGGATTTTTCAGATAGCGAGCAACCTGCAGTTTCTAGCACAGGAGGACATTAGTATGTGATTCAGAAACCAGAATAACTTCGGGAGACAATGGGTCAAATCAGAGTGCAATTATGTGAAGATAGCCCATGGATCTTATGTTATCTGCTATGGGAAGCAATGTAAACCAAAATTGACTACAGGTATCTCTGTCAAAGGGAACTCATGGTCTAATGTCCCTAACACCAAAGAAAGGAATCTAATGTGCTCTAAAACTGATGGAGATTGAGGACTTTCCACAGTAATGTAAAAATGTCAGATGTTTGTTGGCCAAAACAAGACTCCTTGCAATTGCCAAAAGGGCCCAGAGGAAAAAAAGTTGCTCCTTAGAAACCAGTTTCTAGTTTGAATTATAGACTTGACTTGCACATTGCCTAGAAGTGGAGCAGTATTCAGGGGCTGTGAACTTACCCTCTCTCAGGCATTTGGCAAACCTGCCGTGTGACCTGCACCCAAGTCCAGAACTAGAGCATTGTATGGGCTAATTCTCAAAATAAAGAATGAAAACCTATCCAGTCTTAGATTAAGTATTGGGTGAAGTTACCAAAGTGAGAGCTATGTTGGAAAACCTACAGAAAACAGTTAAGCAGGTGGACAAGGATGCTGTTTTCACATACACAGTCTTAGCCCTTTCCATCAACTTTCAAGGGAGAGCTCATTCCTGGGTAGCATTTTGTCATAATTTTCTCTAAAGAGAGCATGACATATCACTTATATATTGAAAAATGTTAAAAACAAAGCAAGAAATGGAGAATAGTAGTTTCACTGACAATCAGTGAAGTTCAGTGCTTTCTGTGTGTACCAAAAGTATCAGAATATCTGGTATTTTGCACATAACAATGAAAACCAGTATTAATTTATGAGACTGAGTTCACTAATATAATTTGCTTCTGACCAAAAGTAGCTATTGTATTCTTGTTTCATTTTACCTATATATACCTAATTGTGAACGCTTTTCAGATTAAAACTATATTTAACCTCAAGCTAAGCCACAAACAGAGACCCACAAATCATTGTTCTTGTTTTTGTCATTCCTGAGTGGAACATAATCCAGATTTTGTGTTACAAGGCTAAAAAGGGAACTATCCCGTTTGTTTAAATACGTATTTTCTACCAAGGAATTGTACTGGTAAATTAGTCAAAACCAGTGTAGGTCAGATACAAGCAGTCCATGATTTAGCAAGGCTTTAAAGTTCTATAAAATATACTGTCTCTTTGTATGTTGTTCCCAGCTGAAGTTTAAATAGCCACCACAAACACACCTCAAGGTAATTAGCTGATATGTCACTCTCTTTATGCCATAAATTCAGGAGAGCTGGCTCAGCTCTAAAAATTCCTGTTGAAATTATGGAGTTAAATCTCATAATTTCTCCTCACTTGCAAGACCAGCTGTTTCACAGCTCCTCCTGCAATCATGTCATCTCATTTGAGGTCAGAGACATCTTGTTTTCAAACTGTAGTGAGAAGGAAAATTGTGGCTCTTCCCATCTGTTATTAGATCTTGTCTGTCACTTCCTCTTCAGATGCTCCATCCTGGAGGCTGAACCAGGAGCTGGTGAAAAGCAGCACCTGGGACTGTTATCTTCTCTAAGACTTGTTTTAACTAGCCATTGGGATAAAGAGCTTGAGAACAAAGGTTTCAGCAAAACAACAGGATTTACAAGCAAGAGTGACTTTCCTCATAAGTTACAAAAATAAAACAAAACCAGCTTCTTTATTCTTTGGAAACCTGTTCCCTGCTATTTCAAGGAAATTTTTGATGTGTGTGAGCCAGAGTGGGAGAGAAACTGTTTTTATTTATTTGTGTCAACTCAGTTACCATATGGCTTGCAGCACAGAAGGCGAATCTTCCTTCTCTCTGAGGCAGGGTTGTTTTGGCCATGACTCTACATGACTGTAACTGTGATTGGCTTCCCCAGTGCTGAGCATGTGATCACTGCCCTTGTGACCTTGTCTCCTGAAGAGCATGCTGAAACTGTCTTGTCCATGCACAGCATGAAATATTTCTAAAAGTCAAGATAAAGTGTATTTATCTACAGGCCACAAGGTTAATAATTTTAACAAGACTGCTCCAAATTTTCACAATGTCTGATAATTTTTGTTTGAAGAAATTAAAAATCTGTTCCATAAATTATGCTTTTCAATGGAAAGTATCTAGGAACTTAAATCCTTGCATGTGCAACTAATTTCTGCCACAGCATTTGGTTTATTATTTGGGCCATAAACAGATGCGGATTCCTTCAGTGACACTGGAATTAGATGCTATATGTGCAGTGGGCTGCATATTATGAAAGTAGCCCTGTATCTTCCTATCTGGTGGCAGATTTGTACTTCCAATCCATCTCCTTGGTACCATGGAGACATTTCATGGGAAAGAAATGAGAACAGTTGAATGCTTTTGGTAATGTTTCTTTAGTAAACCATTTTGTCAGGTTATTCTTCTCTTCGGAATATTGAATCACATGTTATCAAGTAACTTGATATTCTCTGAGGCTGCACAAGATTCATAGCATCTGGCTATTGCAGAAATATATGAAACAGGTTTTTTTCTGACTCAGGTGGTTTTTTGACTTTTACATATAAGAGTCAGAACACTGGTTGTTACTCTTCTGCTGAATCTCGAAGAAAAACACTGCTTTTATGAATCCTCAAAGCAGCTGTTTTATCCCTATCTGTAGCAACCATTTATTGTCACAGTTAGTGATGCCTTCCCAACCTGTTCTTGTAAGAATGAACGTCCAGAAGTTGTATGTGAGCCTGCTTTCTTCAAAAAGATTTAAACTAGGAAAGCTGCTCTCCAGGCTGTGGCCCAAACCATCTGAGTTCAGATTTTTCACTTTTGTCTCAGATTTAAGACCATTCCTCAGTGCAAAAATCACACAGGTTATTTGCCAGAGCTTAGTTTTATGAAGGATCAGTCTTGTGCTTTGAGAGATCTTTCAGCCTGAAAACACCTTACACAGTGCAGTGTACTTATACCTTATGCAGTAATGTACTTCACCTGTGCCATAGAGATACCATGAGTTAAAGGTGCGTTCAACACTTTTTTTCCAACCTCTGCTGTTATCTCAGATTGTAGTGTCTGTCTTTCTGTGTGTCAGAACAGCAGCAAAAGTGAGCCTGTATAGAGCTATCCTTATATTTAGGGCTTCCAAGTGCCTGTACCAAGTGTTCCCACAGGTCTGCATTGATGGGAATCATATCATGACAGAGAGGTATTTAACCTTCATAAAAATGTTGATCAACGGTAGCCTGTTTTCTCATTCCTGGTTGTCACAGAGCTGAGAGCACCGTCAGGCAAGCAAGAGGAGAGGAAGAGGGCTTGGGTGGTTTTGTGCCCTTGAATCCCACGTGATTCTATCTCTGCTGTTACATTTTTGTTATCCAAAATCATCTTGGAAAGTGTTACAGTATGGTTGCTCTAATGCCATAGAGTTCATATTTTTATATTGCAGAACTATGATGTGTTTCTGCCAGCAGGTCTCTTGGGAACTCTTTGGCTGCTTTCCCAATTTAGCTGCTAAATAGGTGATTCATTTAAAGAGACAAGAACACCATATTCTCAGAAGTGCATGCTGAGACATTCTTTTAAAGACATGTCTAAAGAGTTTCTCACTCTTCCCTTGGATTTATCACAGAAAATGGAAAGAATAGAACAACAGCTGTGCTCGTTCTGCTGTGAGAACACAGAGTACACCAAAGTGAGGGGAAAGTCTAAACCATGCTCAAAGTGTTGCCAGATGTGCTTGTGGCTGGATTGTTATCCCAGAACAAGGCAGGGATGGCTCACTTTTAACCAAACAGACAATTCTGTGAGTAGAGTTTTCAAACTTCCCTTCCTCTCAAGGCTATTTGGGTGGGTTTGGTTTTGTTGAGGTTTCTTCCAGATGAATCCTCTTATGGACAGAAGCTGCTCTATGGTTGTGGCAGTTACACCCACTCATTCTCCTTGGATGTGCTGATAGCTGGTGTTCTTGATTTTTTTCAGTGTTCCTGTGAGGGAGAGTTTGAATTGGGCTTTTTTTTTTTTCTTCTCTATGTGGGTTACTTCAAAATCTCTGCTTGTCAGAGATTTGCTTTGTCAGCTGATTAGGGAACTGGTAATATATAACTGTAGTTCTGCATTTAGGATAAGAATCTGAAGTAGTAACATCTGTGATTTATTTGCATAATGATCAACCTTAACTGAGGTTATAAATGTTCTTGGTCTCACTACAGACCATAGGCAAAAAATCCAGGTAATGGCAGTGCTGTGTTCAGGTTACATGAGTCAATGCTATATGCTCACTTGGGAAAGGAAGAAGATCATTATATATGAAGAGATTGTTACAGGGCTCACACATGTGAGAGATGGTTACACTACTATTATCTGCAATTAGCAAAGAACAGCCTTCAAAATTCTTGTATGATCATTTTGTGCCCTCTCAAAGACCTTTTAAAGACATTTTGTTAGATTCTGCCCTCAGGAAAGCCCACAGTGGCAGAACCTAGACTCTCTTCTGACTGAATGGCTAGTGCTCAGCAAGATTGTCCTAATGAGTGTCTAACACAAAGAGCTTATCTGCTCAGTGAGCACTTTAGCTTGTGCCCTCCAGTCTCTAGTCTCGGAGGCAATGCTGACATCAGAAATACAAGCAGCTGGTTCTGTGGTGTCATCCAAGCAACATGGCTAGAAGTAGTGCTGTGCCAGACTTACACATAATCCTAAAATAGAGTGTTAATAGTGAAGCAACAGAGTACAAAGCCAGCTACAAAACCAGTGTGGTGTGGGGGGGGAAAAAAAAAGATGGATTTGATGAGAAGTGTATTATACAATTTTTTCTCCTTATTTCCTAGTCTGAAAACCATAAAAGCCTCAAAACACAAGTACTTTTTGCTCTTTTTGCGGCCTTGAAGATGTGTGCATGAAAACATGCCAACATTCAAGCTGACACAAGTACTCCTCAGTGCTGTGTTCTCCAGCTTCCTGCTTCACAAGGTTCCTGGGTATCTGAGGTGGACACTGATCTGCTGCAGCAGAGAGGAAGAGTTTGCAAATATGTTGTGCTAAGGATCCAATAGGAAAGCAGTGTCCCAATATCCTGTAGATTCTTGGGTTTACAGTGAGGAAATTCTTTAACAGCAGTCTCCTTCACCCAGACCCATAAGCAAAAGACCTAAGGCTAAGAAGGCAAAATTAAATGTCTCCTGTTCTCTGGGGTGGGGGGGGGTGGTGTAGAGTTCTTGAATTTTCACTACTTTTTAAATTGAGTTTGTGTATGGAGAAGGAAGTTTGCCAGGGGGAAACACTTCAGTGGAGGAACTTAACTGAGATAATGTAAGAAGCCAGTAATCAAATCAGGACAAGAAGTCTCCTTTTTCATGCCGTATTTGTTACCAAGTCTTTCTTAGTGTACTTTGTTTAGCGTTAAGAAGCTGTTTGGAAAATACTGACTCTTGTAGGTGTGTGTTTGATGCCAGACAGAAGTCTAAAAGTGTAAAATCACTACTAACACTCTGGAAGCCCTTGCACTCTCTTCTCTTTTTGCAAGAAGAACTTTCAAGATGAAGTCTATTATGAGACTAGGAAAGCTTTGAGGGATTTTTGGTTTATCTTGGTGTATCCATTCTTTATATAAAATGCTTGCAGAGGACAGAATATTCAAAACTAAATGAGGCAAGTGAACTCAAAATTATAGATAACTTATGATTCTGAAAAGGAAATTAAGTGTGAAAAGTCATTAGTATCAAGTCTTTAATGACCCTTAATGAAAATGGGCATATCTTCAATGCCACATACAGGGGAAAGCCCTACAGGCTGTATCATAATGGCTTAGACTGTATGTGTTTGAAACTTAAGGTTTTAAATAACCTTATGGAATGAACAGAACTTGCTGTGGCTTTGAAAGCCTTTTAAATGCTCATGAGGTTGAGGCAAGATCTAGAAATGCATCAAGGTTAAAAAGAACATCATCATATGTCCTCTGCTGCTTTTTGTTTCCTGTGTTGCATTCCAAGTTTTACTTAATTTTACATTGTGATTTTTTTTTTTTTTTTTATGAAGACCAGAAAGAAATCTTGACAATGTCAGAATGGAAAGTCCTTTCTGTAGACCTTTCTTTTCTCATTGTCTTTGTGCAATGAGTTCTCTTTAATCCTCCCTGCTGAACATGAGCTAGCCTGAGTGAAAGTAAACCATTTGAATTGAAGGAACATTTTCCTTTAAATCCCTTTTCTAGTGCTCAGCTTGTCTACTTAAAATGTCATTGTGGTTCTGCTGTGCAATTCTTTATTCTGGCTAAAAGAATTCTGTATTCTCTAATCAGAAAATATTACTTTTAATAAAATAAAGACATCTGAGGCAGATTGTTCTATAATGCTGTCATATCAGAAAATCTTAACAATGAAAGTTATGTTGCATTTTTCTTCGCAGACACACAGATATTTTATAGCCTTTATAGCAGGAATATACACCAAAATATAGTGTTATCCCTTTACAGACAAAGCGGTAGTCAAATTTGGGTCAGGAGAAGAAATTAGTCTTGAATCAAATATCACTGCAGTCATCTGTCTTGTCAAAGAAAGCATGAACTCTTGCTTTTGTGATCACAGTAGAGCAATCAAACAAACAAACAAAAAAGGCTTTTTCCTCTGAAACAAACCCACTTTCAGCTAACACTGAAGCTTCAAACTTTTATGAAATAACTTTTACAGGATAAAATCCCAAGCTTTCTCCTCAGTGCACCCTTAGGCACTTGTCACTTTTTTCCCAGTCCTCATGTCCATGTTTGAGCACAGCCATCTATTAACAACTAGTGAAAAAGCACTCCAGTGAAAGGCTCACTGTTAAATGGAGACAGCTCTAGTGTTTTGGTTGTGAGCTTCCCTTGTACTAGATGATCTTTATTTCATTCCTATATTCCAAAGGGGAAAAAAAATACAGAATAGAATAATAGGGATTGGAAGAGACTTAAGGAGATTATCTAGTCCAATCACTTGCTAAAGCAGGTTCACCTAGATCAAGTTGCACAGGAACACATTCAGGCAGATTTTGAAAACCTCCAGAGGAGACTTCACACCTTCCCTGGGCAGCCTGTGGCAGTGAACAAATCATGGCTGTTATGCCTTCCATTTCAGAGGGATTCATCCACTTCTGAGTATCACCTGTCAAGCAATCTTGTAACTCTTGACTGGTGTTGACAGGCTGTTGACAGGCTCCACCTTCTTACCTGTTAATCCATGCCAAGTCTCCTCAGTGTTTATTTTTTTTTTAAGAAAAAGGCAGATGTTCTTCAGGTGTACATGTACATCACTTTTTTTTTTCGTATCAAGTGCATCTGATTTCATTTCATGAACTATAGGCTAATAATTCCAGATATGCAATGAATTAAGACCCAGATGTACTATTTCCTAACTGAGCAAATACCTGCTGCTCACGCTTTTCTGCTGAATGCCTTGTCAACATCTTTCAGCTGTATATATCTTGGTCCATCTGACTCTCAGATTACAAGAAACCAGCTGCTTCACTGTGGCAAATGTGATCTTCTCTTTGCTTCATATGACCAATGAGCCCCATCATCCATTCACAAGATAAAAATGTCAAGAAATGTCATCTTCAGCATTACTTTGTAAAAACTGTAGGAAGATTACAACATCCATTAAATGTAAGAAATATTCTCACAGATTAATAAATTACTTCATAGCCTGTCAGCAATGCCAGATAACAAAATAACCTGATAAGTATACTGTTCACCAAAAAAAAACCAACTCTATTTACAAGCATCAAAAACATTGCAGAAATAATAAACCTGGCTTTTTACTACTTGCACTGCAAGTTGCACAGGTCTCATGCTGGTCCCTGTTTCACTGAATTCCTGGACTCTTGAGAGACAACCCTACACAGAGAATCGAGCAACATGAACTTGCAGACTGGCAACCCTTTCAACTACAGTGCATCTACTGATGCATTTTCCACTTTCTGTTTCATCTTCATCTTTTTATTACAGTGTCCAAGGCTATTTTAACCAACATCTTCTCCTTAATTATTATACATAATAGTTTATTTAAACCAAATCTAAAATACTATCAGTCCTGATTGATTTCTTTGCTATTTGGTGAAGAAATCGATGTAGCCTTTAACATTACTGGTAATATTTGTTCTGAGTTTCCAATGGGAAAATTTGTCATTTGGAATGAGAGATTTCCTTGTAATACTTATCTGTCAAAAAATATCAAAGAGCTTTCAAGTTGTAAACAGTTCTGACCCTGAACATCTCTAAAAGACCACATATGCAACTCCAGCAGTCTCTTGAGAAGTGGTAAAACCACCATCCTTGAAAGTTTCCAGAATTCAACTGAGAAAAGCCACCTGATCTAACTTTGAAGCTAGCTCTGTGTTGAGCACTATGTTGGACTAGTGATCTCCAGAGGTCTCTTTCAACCTGCATTTTTTTTCCTGTGCTTCTGAAACTCCTACTATTCCTCAACCTCATAGATGTTTCTATCCTCTTTGAACAGTGAGTGTCCTTTTGCAACCCTGTTCAAGTCACAACTGGGTTTTTCCATGTTCGTTCTATATATCTTACATAACTATTTTCATTTTCTACATCAGTCTGTTCTTTCTGTTTTGTCACTCGGTTTCTTTGCGATGAGAATTTTGAATAGATTTACCTTGATTAATTCTATTTCTCCATGACAGCCTTTCATTCAAAAGTATTGTCCAGATGGCTAATTTTCTCCATCTTAGTTTCATCTCTTTCTCCATATAGTGATACTCTTCTGTCACTATATTTTTCACTTCGTTTTCTGTATGTTTTAAAGTCCCAAAAATCATCTTCAAAGGAAGTGGGTGGAAACACTCAGCTTCCCTTGGACTCCAGTGGAGTCCACCTATAAGCAATCTCATCTGCATTAGTGTGTCCCACTCACTAAATACTTTGAAACGCCTTGAATTATCATTACTATTTTTATTTAGAGAAGCCACCAATATTCTAGAGATGAAATTTGTTTAAAACAATGTGTTTGTAATAAAATGGAAGATAATAGTATGAATTTTCCAATTGGTAGACACGGAATGGAAAGGAAATATTCTTTGTGTTCGAGAGAAGGCACTGAGTATGAAATTGTTTAAATCTGCATATACAGAGATACACATTCCTCTGCCACTAGTCCAAGTAATCCTGCCAGAGTATTAAGAGTTTCAATTTTGAACATTAATGTATGCACTCTGATTCATGGAGTATTAAGAACAAGCATACAATTGATCCTCTGCCTGGAAACTGCTTTTTTGTATTTAATATCTCATATTTTCAAAGTTGCACACATTTGCAAATTGTACAAGCAATGATATAACAGTGTACACCCAGTTCCATTTGTCTCTTTACTGCTGAGACCTTTGAGAAACAGTGTTTTACTTGTACCACTCAAGCAGACAGACTGTATTCCCGAAACCAGATACCACAGTCATGACAAAAGTGGACAGCATGGCTGAAATGAAATTGCTATTACCATATCATAAAAGCTGAAGAAAACATTCACCAGCTATGTCCAGACACTAGTATTCATAGCTTAGGAGAATGCATTGCAACATACAAGCTATACTTCATGAAGTAATTGTTATCATGTCAGTTAGAACACAAACTGATTTCAGGAACACCCCACTACTCCTTGTCTTATTAGACTGTGGATTAATATGATCTTATTAGAGTGGAGGCTGCTTTGTTAAGAACAGTCACCAAGCCTGGATTGTTAACAGTCTTAGTTGCAAGCTCTTAGATATCTTCTTCCCTAAGGGGTATACATTTTGGTGTGTGAACCTGGATATTTGAATTATACTACTCTACCAAGAGTTGCTCTTATTGAGATATTTAATCTGTAGAATCATCACACTTGGAAAAGAGCTTTAAGATTGAGTTCAATCACTAACCTAACACTGCCAAGCCCCTCACTAAACTAAGCCAAATCCCTCAGCAATATCATCAGTTAAATGGGGTGATTACTAAATGCAATTGATACCCTCTCTCTCCTTTATTTACTTACTAAATTTACATGTGGTGAGGTATAAAAGGCAAGACAGCATTTGTCAGGTAAGAGACCTTGCATTGGTTTTCATCTTGAGTCACAGAAACATAGAATAGATGAGACGGGAAGGCATCTCTTTGCCAAATCCATTCTGACCTGTCCCAACAATCTACTTGCAATTAATATCTTTGGAAATGGTTTCCTCTGATTATTTTCTTCCCTCACCTTTCCAGAGATCAAAGGGAGGATGGCCAGCCTGTAGGTGCCTGAATTTTCAGTCTTAAAGATAAGAGTTGAATTAATAATGTGTTAGGAATGTTCTTTCTTATTTTTATTCCAAGAGCTGAAAGCACTTCTAAGCTTTACATATTTCACTAACTAAAAGCTCTGCCCATGGCAGCAGCATTTGTTTAAAAGCAGAAATACTGCTGCTAAGAAAAACTTTTTAAAAAGTGTCATATCAAAAACCACAAAAAACACACAAACAATAACCAAGAAAAAAACCCACTCAAACCCCCCACATTATTTTATTGTATTTCTTTATCCTAAATACACCTAGTGATGCAGCTCACTAGGTACAAAACAAGGCTTAAACCAATTTTAAAACATCAATTTGTATTCCTGATGTAACTGGAGCAGAGTCTCCTAAGGGAGGAAAATTTTATGTCTATTCTGATAGCTGTATATATTGATTCTTTTCCTGTCCCTGCCTCACAAAACACGTCTGGATGCTTTAGTACTTGTAGTTGTCATGATATGCCCTGACACTTTCCACTAGGAAATAAATCAAACTTTACTTATGTAGAGCCAGAACTGTATTGTAAAAGGTGACCACGACCTGTGACCCACAGTTCTAGCTTCTGAGATAGTTACAATTTGAGATTGGGTTTTACATTGCAGGTTCAACTCTCTTTCTAGGGCGTTTGTTTTTGTCTGAAGTGACAGGTTTTATCCTCCACGGTAAAGCCAAAATAATCCTTTGTCAAGAAACTGAGTTGTTTATGAGCAAATATTTTGCATTGGCAGAACCACAGAAACCAGGGTGGCCACTTAATGTAGTCTGAGAAGATTTCTTGAAGATAGGTAATATAACTGTTTTAACTTTGCCCTCATGGGCAAATTCCAGATTGGACAATGTTTTATGCATTCAACTCCTTACAAAAATCAAAAAGATTAAAATCCTTTCTTCTCATTGCTGTCCTTGTAGCGTGTTCTTGGACAGTTGAATGTCTTCCTCCTACTCCAGAGTATCAGCTATAATTTGATTTTCAAAGAAGTAACTCCAGAGTAAAGATTACAGTTTCTTTTTTCTTTAACTACATAGCTTTAACATAAATAGTAGCTATAATCCACATCTTAGAGATATTATGTGGTTATAGATGGCTCTTGGAACAACTGTAGCAGATGTCTTTGTTGGTTATAGGCATCCTGTTGACTTCTTGAATTAAAAAAAAAAAAAACCTTTACAGAAATATTCACCCTTTAGAAACATTTTCAAGCATATATTTTGCTATATAAAGTGTTCATTTAAAAGGCTGTGGCTTATGTTGATTGATGGTATACTAAGTGCCATAAAAAATTCACAGGAAATCTGTTTTGATTATGTTGGAATTTCCCTCGGGAAATATAACAGAATTCCCTCGGGAATTGGAAATTAGTCCCTAGGGAAACTAGGACAAGTAGGAGATACAGGTGGCCTATCAGTGGCTATTGAGCCAAATGCTTGAATTGCATGTGTCTCAAGCTGGCTACAGGGCTGTGCTGGCATGGGAAAAGCTGCTGGCAGAGTGAAATAAAGCAGCAAGTACTACTGAAGCTGACATCACTAGGCTTCCCAGGACCAAGGTGCACTTCCAGCCTCGGTACCCTCTTGGAGCTGTGGAGCAACAATGGAGCTGCTACTCTAGACTCTGTGACTGTTGAGTCTCTAAATGTTTTCTGTTTCTTGGACAGACAAAAATGTTGTTACAGAGCTCACAGTTACAGGACTTTGGGTCATTGTATGTGGCACAGGCATATTACAAGGCAGGAGTCTGTTTGCTTTTACCTCTACAAGGTGGTCAATGGGCAATATCATCCAGCACATACACTCCACCATGTCCTATGCTGTGACCTCTTTGAGGCATTGTTCCCTTTTCTGGAAATAAGCTGTGACCTTTGTGTGAATGGCACGTAGTGAGTGTTGGCAGCACAAGCTGAACAAGCATCCACAGCCAATCCATCCTCATTTACGGGTTGACTTTTCTTATTTAATAGCTTACTCTGATGAGCTGCTTAAGGTTATATTTGAGAAATGCTAGAAGCTGATGCATGCTTGCCAACCAACATCCAGCTGGCAAGAGACCTGAGTAATTCCACAAACTGAGATGAGTTTAGAATACATTTCCTGCTGCTTTGCCTCTAAAAGGGGAAATAGCTGTTCCATTACTCAGGAGTGCTGCATGCCATTCAGGGGGTGAAGGATAACAGGTATATGTCTGATCGGACTGGTGTGACTTAGTGAAAAGACTTTAAGTACACATGTAGCCACAGACACTCATACAGACAACTTAGTTGCAGCAAATTAAGACCAGATAAACAAGCAGTTTCCTAACAGTAACTTCTTGTTCTGGCTGATCTCTCAGGCTTTTTAGCAACATATGCTGTCAATTTCCGAAGTTCCAAAAGCATCTATGAGATCTGGACTCATTCACAATTATTTTCTTCTCCTGTATTTGTGGTGTTCAAGTGTTGTTAGGCCAGGGGTTGAATTTAAAGTGGAGCATAGAATCTTGGTGTGAATGCTTCTATTGGCATTTGCAGCCTCCTCATACCCCTCAGTTTTCCATCATGCCTCTGAAAGCTGTTTAACAAAATGCTGAAGCTTTTCTTCCTGAGACACTCTATATCTTGAACTGTCAAGGAACTATGACACTGTCCCAGCTAAAACCTTGCATTGGAAGTGAGAACTAGAACGTTGCCAAAATAATAGTTGTGATGAGCATATCACTAGAGCAAGACGAAGGTCAGTTTATTGGCCCTAGGTTTTTACTGTTTCTTTTGCCTTATGAAGATAACATTTCAGCCAAAGCAGGGAAGGCCTACCCATATCCCAGCTCTCCTTCCACCATCTTGCAAAACTTACCGTCTTTCTTTCCATATTTTGGAAGCATTCAAAATCAGTAATGAAAGGAAATATGTACTAGGCTTCATCATCACAAAGTTCCTTTTCCTTTGTCATCCCTTCCCTGTAAGGATCTCAGTTCTCAGAATAAAAAGGAATGAAGGCCGTGAACTTCAAAAATAGGTTATTCTATATCAGCTCCTCTTTTGGGACTTTCCTAACAGGTGATTTGGTGAACACTCTTTTTTTTGCCACTTTATCCCAGCTGAATACTGCAGTCTGTATACAACATTTTGTTGCAACAGCTTTCCTTTATCAAATACAGAAAATAGTTTAATAACAATAGGATTTGTATGATACAAGCAGGAACAATAGGGACCATTGTTGTTTTGAATTGCATGAAATTTAAACCACTTAGTTCTGAACTGTGTGAAAATATAACTGGATATTGTTTTCTCAACAGAGCATGTTGTGCATGAGAACTGTCTTGAATTAAGAAAAATATGCACCTAAACTTCAATAAACATCACCAAGTTCCCACTATAGAAGTTTCCTCTCAGGAGCTGCCTTGTAACGTTAGGTCATCTGTCCTATCATTAAGTTCAAAACCCATCCTTATAATTGTGTGAGTCCATCTTCATTTATGAAAATATCTTCACTTATGAAAGCTGATGCTACAGAAAGCTCTGAAACGTTGAAAAAGAATCACATGCTGAGCTGAAACCACAGAACGTTGTTTCCTCTGTTTTGTGGGAAGCTGTGCCTTACAATGGCTTTTTATATCATCATACAGACAGAACCCTTTCCATCACAAACAGATGACAATACCCTTAGAGCTTTTTTAACTCATTGGAGAGCAACAATGAATATTTAAGGAAATACCAGCCATGCCCACAGCTTGCAGAAAGGAACAACAGAGATGTATTTATTATTTGCATTACAGTTGGGCACAACGGTGGTGCTGGGAATCTGTTATTGTAGATGTTGGGCAAGTACTGACAGAAGGCTTGAATAAACAGAACTGTTAGTGACCTAAACAGACAGCACTGAAAGGGCCAGAGGAGAACAGGAAAATGGTGAAACTAGAGAAAAATCTTTAAAAGGTATGGAAAGTATTTGAAATACAATCAGGATTTCAAAGTTTTGTGGGCTGCAGAACCCTTTAAAATCTGTTTCATGTTTAATTTACAGATGGACTGTATTAATGTCTATAATTACACTATTTATGTCATATTAATGTCTGTGGTGGGTCAGAACCGTGTCCACTAGGTATAGGAGTGAGAGAGATACTAAATTTAAAAAATATAGTCTCAATGAGGAATGAGCTTCAGTAAAGAACACACCTCAGGAAACTCTCTTCCTTTATAGTATTGCATGAGCAGAAAAGCAAGTTAAATTTATTACACATGTATTCTGTGGGTAATGACTCATTCTTTTCTAGAGGAATGCAAACAGGCTTGTGATGCATTCAAACATTACACTAAAAATATCCCATTACCATCCACAGTCTGTCATACAGAAATACTTCTTGAGAAGTTTTCAAAACAAGATCTTACATATTCAAGTTTAGTTCATTAAATAAGTAGGCCCTGACTACTTTACAACCAAACATCTGATTGAGGTCTTTAGGATTAATCCTTAAGACCTTAAATCCCTAAACCTGAACAAAATTCCTGCTAATTTGATTCTAATTCTGTTATCTGAGACACACTTAACCTACTTCCACCTAATTAGAGAATAACAGCATGAAGATGGAGCATATTAATTTAGATATACAGCTGTATAAGCAAACCATCAGAGCTTCCTGTATTGGTAAATGCCTGTATTATAATCTTTGTAATCAAAAGCTTTTTGATACATTGATGTGCTTTTTGTGTGCCAACCTGAACACCTTTCCCCAGTAACTCTGGAATGATGCAGCTGACATCTATGGCTTTTGAAGAAATGCAGCTATCTCAAAGATACAATATTCCTACTGAATTTGAGAAAAGAAAGGCTTCAACCACCACCTCACTCTTTACTAAAAATTAAGTACACCAAGGTGGTCTTTTGTGAGACACAAATCAATAATAAACCTGATCTTCTTAATTCTACCACTCATGTTGTTCTTTTAAACTGTAGAAGATACAGGTTTCATAAGGTTTGGTCTCGTAGAAAATTTTTATGTTTTGGGTTTTTTTTTGTCAAAAAAGTGTCCAGTTAGTCAAAATGAATGCATTTTGCCAAAGCCTATTTATAGTCCAGTTATCTGAATGTTAGATGTTCCATAGTGTTCTCTCTTAGCTTATGTTGGTATGCTTTTCTTGAGAAAGCTTGGATAGACAAAATCCAAGCCTGCTCTGTTATGGGGATTGCTTTGTGTCTGAGCAGTCCAGCTCTTCTAAGATCTATCTTCTAAGACAAGATCGGAAAGGAAGAGGAAACCTAAAAGCCTTGTCAATCCAGTGGCCTAGGGGTTTTGGGTCTTTCCTTAGAGAAAAATTCTGATTTGAAAGCTTGACAACAAGATGTTTTGTTTTATGCTTATTTAAGAAGTCATTTAATTGATATTTCTGAAGATCAGAGACTTTATTTTACATGGCAATATTATTTTTATCTTCAAAATATTCATCTTCCTTCCTGAAGAAGGGGTTATAATTCAGCAGACTTTCAGGGAAGTGAAAACCATTATTATTTGATCACTGCTAGGAGGAGCCTGAGTGTATCCTCAGTCTAGATTCTATTTGCACAAAAGCTCATGGTGTTTTGCAAACAGGACGAGGACAGTCTGTTATGGATTTGTTGTGGATTTTAAACTCATTATTGCCACTATAGAAGAAGCCAAAGACCTGATAAGGATCTCTTTATGCTGCCATATTTGGTCAAATGATGGTTCTATGTATACTACTTGTGAACATTAGAATTTTATTTTTAGATGACCAGTGAGACCTATGTAGTTTAAAAATAGCCAGTCATGGGGCCTATACTGTTTTTTTCAAGGACAAAATGCAGCTGTTGCATGAGCAAACACAAAGTAACCTCTCACTCAGAAAAACTGATTTCTACCAACATGTCATTATAACAAACTACTAGATAAGAAAAATTATTCACATTTCAGTACAGGTGGCACAAGTTTTCTACTTACTCTCTATTGAGGTTGGTACCAGTAGAGAAAGAAAAGCATTTGACAGTGATGTTAACAGGTTGCAGGTCTGCTTGGCAGAAGGAGAGTGTGAAAGCACAAAAAAGGAAGGACACTGACAAGTGCAGGTCCAGAGGCCAGTGGGCCACTTGTAGGAGAGTTATCAAGTACTGGAAGATCTATAAGAGAAAGACTAGTTTGGTTTTGCTTATCTGATTAACTGGTTTTGCTTATCTGATTAACTGGTAATGTTTTGTTCTATGGAAAGATTTTCATTTTAGCAACTGTGGTTGTATTAGTTATTAGAATATCTGTTTATAAAGGCAATGGCTGCATGAGCCAGAATCTCTGATTGTATCTGGAATGGTAAGGTATAGGAATTATCTGCCTTTTATAACGGAAGATACATGTGTTTGGTATTCATGTAGTAAGGCAATTTGCTTTATGACCAGCCAGGTTGTTACTACCAAAATATGTTTTGACAAACTAAAAGCAAGGCACTTTGATAAACAAAACTCTTGTTCCAAGGCAACCTCTGACTTTTAGATTATTTGTCATTACAATTTTATACTATTGTGATGTAAATCACATGAGGTCATGCTGAGTAGTGGAACACTGCATCTGAGTCATGAGCTAATGAACAAAATGTTACTTGGAGTGTAATTAGCTATTTTGGGGTATGAAAAGAGCTAAAAAACAACAAAATTTTTTTAGAGCCATTCCACAAGAAGACATCTTCATTTATGTTATTTCTGAAATGACAGAGTTGTGAGTGAGAAGATTTTGTTTCCTGTTGGAAGTGATTTCCTTTTTTTTTTTTTTGTAACATCAGCACTAAGATTATTGGAGGGGACAGGAAGGAAGGATTAGTGAGATTATTGGGGAGGGCACACTTAGACTCAAATCTATAGTAATTTAATTTGGGGCTTTTTAGAGGAACAAAAACAACTTACTGAAACTAACACATTCATCAGAAATTTAGCTAAACTACTACAAGGAATGAAGCAGATTACAATCAGAAAAAGAGTATAGGAAGGAAGAAAAAGTAATGATATTTTTAATAGAATTGAGAGGAGCAAGATTTCTTTTCTAATGTAAAACTATTGCTCCCAAAGCTAACTGGCCTGATACATCTACATTGAACCAAAAGAAATCCATCCGAAAGCAAACTACAAACAGCCAGCAGAATGTTGATGTCCAAAAGAAAAGACTTCTTTTCTCTGAAGCGTTGGCTGCTGCAGTGCTTGCTTGTAGCTTAAAACCCATGTATTTCTAGCCATATCTTTCTTTGTCTTAAAACCATAAGTACTGTTCCTCAGATTTGGTGGTGGGGGGGGGGTGTGGGGGCAGGGACGTGCTGGTGTGTGAAGTGCTCCTTAAAAATATAGGTAAATCTTTTTTCACTCCCAAACTGCAGATCCTCATGTAGCCTATGGAGGTGACAGTGATCACTCACAGACAACTTGATTATACCTCTTGACTACAAAAATTATTTGTGAGGTCTACAGACAGTTTTAGTTTAAGAATCTAATCCAAGTATTACTGGGGAAAAGAAACCACAAGCTTGAGTTCTTTGGAATATGGCTCAGAGAAAGAAGAAAACATTGTTTCTGCTTGCCTGTATTAGAAAGAGAGTATTGCTCTTCAGATCTAACAGCCTGATATTCTTCACAGACTCCATAATTCAGTGTATGAAATAGTTTTCAATACTAACTGATTCTTTTGGTGTTACCAGAGTGCCTTTTATTTGTCTCTTAGGAATAATACGTTTTTAATAAATAGCCATTCCTGGAAGCAAGATAGGTAGTAGCATTTGTAATGCCAAGCAGATAGCAGTTTTAATTAAGAGCCAAGTCCTCCCATGCCTTTGACAGTCCACAGTACTGGTTTCACTTGCAGTTGTCATGTTCATTATTAATCTGCAAAATGAGCCCTCACAAGATAAATGAGAGGAAAATACTCATAGGGTACATGTAATTAGCACATGACTTATTATGAATTGAGGTGGTGTCCTTGATAATTAATCAGGCTTACAGTTGCTGTTTGGAAGCAGTCCAGATAGAAGATATTTCAGTAAATAAGAACAAATTCTTCTGGGGACAGAGGAAGACACGATGAGGAACAGGGAGGCAAAAAGATCATAGGTCTAAAAGAAATGTTGTTTAATAGTTGTGAAGCAAGGCTCTGCCCTCAGTGGATAAAAGCTAGAGTTGTTTTATCTCAGGTTTCTGCAGAGAGGACAGTAATGTGCATCTTGGAGCATGAAGCATCCGAAGGATGTACAATGGAGCGGTTCTCTTGATGTATTGATTTGTCTTCAAAAGAAAATGGTTAGAATAAAACAGCTGCACAGGAACAGGGTGCACTTTCCATGTGAAGGAACTAAAATGCTATGCAATAGTAAGGACTTGAGTCTTATTTCCTTAACTCAGAATAGGAGCAAAGCCTAGAGCCCAGGTATGTGTGGATACAGAAAGTGATGTCAGAGGCACGATACTGAGTTGCCTGGTATCACCTGTCCATACATGGGCAAAATAAGTGTTGAGGGCAAAACTTATTACTAACATACCTCCATGCACCATAGTCTAGGCTGTTGTGAAAGCCCTGAATTTCTCACAAGAAGAGAGAAACCTTCCTTTTTTTTCTTTTTTTCTTTTTATTCTTTCTGATTCCTTTCTGATTCCTTTCTCATTTAAAATGTAGCTGAAGGAAGTGTTCGGAGGAGTTTTCAGGAGCAGCCTAGAGCCCTATCAGGTATAAGAGGCTTAGACTTACGTGAGTGCAGACCCACAAGTCCCTACAGCCACAGTCGATCCTCTGTGGGATGTACATATCTGCTTCTTTGCCACTGTGAAGAGAGACCTTCAGTCTCCTCCAGCCTTGTGCATCTTTTGATCTGGGCAACAGAAAGATGCAATCTGGTCTGAAGGGTATTTCAGCACAAAATTAATTTTCTAGTATTCAACACAGGTCGTGTCTTCCCACTGGCATCCACTGTGAATGGAATTAGGCCATGCATGGGTTCGTGTTGGTGTATTCATTTATTTGGTCTCTGCATGTTACCAGTTAATACCATGTGCATCTTCAGTCCAGCTGCTAATGTGGAATACAGGACCCAGACCGTTCAGGAGCAGTTAAGTGATCACAGACTGTGCCTTTTCTGGGATTAGGAGTAACTGGAATTGACTTTAATTGATTTGTTTTATCTTCCTTCCTAACATACTCTTAAGCACCTTGCGTCCAAATCTCTGCACAAGTGATTACACACACAGCAGCCCTCAAAGCTGTAAGAATGCTACAAAATGACAAAGACAACAGTGACAGTAACCGTGTGCATGTCATCAAGCAATCCTGCATCCAGGGCACACAAATAGGGATGAAAAAAACCTACCATCTGTCACCTAGCAAACATTATCCAATAGTGCAGCAAAGCTCTCAACATCTCTGTTTTCATGATATTTGTCAGCTATTCCCATTCCATTTATTCTGTAAAATGCATATTTAATGTGTAGGATGCAATGCAATGCTGAACCAGTAGAAGTCAGCCAATATATGCCTTATCTCTCAAAAAAAAACTAGATTACCGTTTCTCTCTGTTATGGCTTATTTTACTGTAATTGCTTTGTACACATGTGGCCAGCAGTGAAGTGCTTGTCTCAAGCTCCCCTATAAAAGAGTAGACTTTTAATGACCTGTTTCTCCCACTTTGCAGAGTCATTAAGGCAATATGTCCTCCCCTCTAGTATTTCCCTGGTAAATTTGTAATCTGTCTCACTCTGTTATCATATCAGTGTGCTAAAAAGACACTATAATTTGCATTCAACCTGCAGGGAAAAAAAAAAAGGAATGTGAGACATAACACGTTGTGCATTCATGAAGCTTTTATACCTGGAGAGAGAACAATGCTCAAATTTGATTAAAATTGTATTTCTGCCATTGCCACATAAAACTGTTAAGCACTTCAGAAGTGTCCAGAGTACACTAAGCTAGCAAAGCTTGGCATGGCCACGCTTAGCTGTTGCTGCTGAAATGATGCTAATGTTCAGTCTGTACTGCACATGGTGTAAGTCAGCGTGATAGGACATCTCTACTTGCTTGAGGAGTTTTTCGTTTTACTGTGGTAGTAAAGAGGCAGAGAGGACCTTTCACCTTGACTCCAGACTTGAGGTCATGTCTTTATGTCTGGCTGCTGCAAAAGCACCTGATGGAGCTGTTGAGTAGCCAATAAATTAATTCAATAAAGCATAAGTGAGCTTACCAAAGATATTATTACTCTGCTTCTTGTCAGAGCTGTTCATGTGTAGTGGAGTGATTTCTCTTCAGTACTGCTGGGGACAAACAACCTTTCAGGGCAGTGGAGGCTTGACAGCAAGCACAGCCTGTAAACTATTATAACCCAGTCCTGAGAGGACAATAGCAGTCCTCACAGAGCAGCCAGTGATAGTCAGAAGGAGGGAGACTTGATGGACTGGTCTTCCAGAAATGTAGATCCAGCTCTCTGCTCTTCCACAAAATGCTTCATTCTCCTTGTTTGGGAAAGTCATGCAGCTCTCCACACTTTGGGTCATTATATTCCTTGGAGGACAGTAGCTGAGAGAGCAACACCAGCAACAGCACATTGCTCAAGACATTGTCCAGTCAAATCCTGATTATCTCCAAAAAAGGGGACTATACATCTTCTTCAGGAGACTTGCAAAGGTATTAAACAGGAACCCCATTAACAAAAGCTAATGTTTACAGGAATGCATTAAATGAACCATGAGAGAGGCTTGGATTTTCCTTCTTCTCCTGAGCTTGTACCATTAGGCTGGTACCTAGACACCTCGCGTTTAGTGCAGATTACAGAAAGATGAAAAATAGGGTTGGCTTTTTAGAAATTAGTTAACAATTCTTTTCTTTAAAAGGTATTACTTCTCATACAGCTCTGGTTGCAACTGAACATTTCAGTATTTTGCCTTTTTGCCTTTTTCTTTTCCTTGACTAGTAAAGAATAGAATACATGACTGAAAGAGAATTATTGTTTCCTTGCACGATTTGTGTTTTCACTGTCTTTAAAAAGCTGGACTTATGGTGCAACTTAGTAGTTCTGATGCTTGAAAAAGTAGAAAGGTTTTGCAAGTGTACGGACCAGCAGAAGGACTAGGAAAACATGAAAAGGAGAAAGAGGAGGAACACAAAAATCACAGGAAAAGCAATTTACTCTATTTTCTAGTCACTTAAACCAAATTTCTTTGTAATATTTTGAAAAAGTTGAGCAATACTTCAACTGAAAGATGAAAAATTATGTCCATAACACCTGTTTTCCTGTAACATCCCTAAAACTCATGCAAGAATTTTTACTGAACACCAGAATTAGCCAATGGTGTTTTCTTTTTACACACCATCTGTGGGGAAAGGTGAGAAAAGTCATTTTAGTTCCTGGGGACTACAACAGAGGCAAGCAAGATGTTTCAATCCCACACTATCAAGGCATATTGGGATTATACAATGAGTCAGGTAGATGGTGTCAACGGAATCACTGCCAAAGTGATGATGAAATAAATAAAGGTAAAAGGTTATAAAGACAGGACAAGCATTGCTCTCTCATTTCCTCCTTGAATGTGAGGGAGTAGGCAGTAAAGTTAATTAACAGCCCCTGAGATGGATGGGCTTTGTGGTGTACTCTCCTGATTGTCAGGAAAGTCATCCTGTTCAGCATTTATTCAAGTAATTGCAATTAGCAAACAAGTGATCCTTCTCGTCAATTGATTAGGCTTCCTTAGTGTCAGAGATGTGATGACTACCCAGTTTCCCTCTGTTTTTTTTCCCATGTTTTGCTGATAGTTGACTTTTTATCAACAGTCACTGGGTTATGCTCCCTTCCTCTTCAGTCTGACACTCAGCTTTCTCGGGCTTTGCAATGTGCCTACCAGCAATCAGCTGGTAGCATACTATTGTTTAAAGGCTGTAAATGAACCCAAAACTTGAAATCCACAAACAGCCCTGAGTCAACTGGAGACTGGTTCTCTGAACATTGTTTCAAGCTTATAAGGAAAGTATATTTTAAGAGTATTTAGGTTTCTCACTATGAAAAATTTAGCCTCCCCAAAGGGGGACAAATTCTCACCTAATGAATGACCCATGGGGATGCAGGGTAATGAGCAAGCACTCTGCTGTTCCAGGTAACACGGGGAATGCTGTGAACTCTGTGTTTAGAAGAAAGATGTTTTTCATTAGTCTCCTCTAGAAAGAGTAGAGAGGATTCATGGTGGAAGAAAGACCCCAAAAATGCGTTGCTGTCCCAAAGAGTCCAACTGCCCTACTGTCTGAGTCACAATAGGTCTCCAGCTCCCACAAATTAGCTCAGTGGACTTGGATTACAGCTTTTCACACCAGCAGAGTAACAGGCATAACAGTACCTTGTATTCTCTCTTCCTTTGAGTGCACTTTTGTCCATTAAAGTTGATAATGGAGTATGGATCGAATTTAAAAAAAAAATCTTTCTCAACATTAATAAGTCCCTTAATTACAAGCTGATAATCCATAAACAAATCCCACTGCTAATATCAAGTAGTATACTGAACAAGCTGTCCTTTTGTGCCTTCTGGAGAAAACTGAGGAGGATAAGTTCTTATCCATTTCTCTTTATGGCTCTGTGTAAAACCAGTTTGGATAAAGGACTTTATCATATACCCCAAAGCAGCTCACCTTAGCAACTCTAAGTTCCAGGACACAGTATAAATCATGTTATGGTACCAGTTGCTTTATACTTGAAAGAGTACTTGTCTCAGATATAGTCTTTACTTGGGTCTAGTGCTGCAGAAAACGTTTTCCCCAAGTGATATGAGAACAGACTGAGTCAATGGCAATACCCCATAAACAACAGAGTGATGTTAATTCATCATAACATGCTCAAGACATGTTTGTGCAGTGAAAGGTATTGCCTCAGGGAAGGTAAGAAAGCTATCATATGAACAGAAACGTTGTGGTCCACCAGACAAAGCAGGACAAGAGCTGGATTTTGGAAAAATGGCAAGTGAAAGGTCTTTCTCCATATGTTCCTCTCTTGTATCTGATCTTCTCTATACAGTCACCCTGCAGCTCAATCACAGGGGTCATACCCAGTCCACAAGACTTCTCTGAGAGTTCACTTCCTTGTATAACAAACTACAGTCAGTCTTCTACATATTTGCTCTATTACTGGAAATAATGAACATTACCAGTTATCGTGACATTAAGGCAATATTAATAGTAAGGTAATAGGGAATGTATTTTAGAAAATTCATTCCTCTGGCATTCAACCTGCATTCATTCTCACCTATCTATCCACAGATGTTCTAAAATCTTCTGTGAAACTTAGTCTCTGGATTTGTGTGAGTTAGGCAGGTTTCCTGCTTACAAAAGTGTCCACTTGCTAGTGATCTTCCAAGAAAAAAATTGAGCTCTGAGTCAGAAATTAAATCAGAGAAAAATATTTTTCTGATTTTTTTTACACGTGATCTGCACGTTCAGCAGCTTAATGTTATTGTCACATACAGAGTCATCATGTCTCATCTCTCTGTATTTACTCATTTATCACCAAGCTCATAAGTATGATTTTTTTTTTTTTTTAATCCATAATTTCAGGAGCCTACACTCTCTGGCACGAGTTCCTCAAACTCATGATTCCCAGCTCATGTCTGGATATCTTGATACAAGGCAGTAGGTAACTGCAAAACCAAACACCATCATGCCCTGTACTGACATGTGTACAATCCACTGCATTCCTTACACTTCAATTCTTATAATAGAAATTAACACCAGAAAATCCCTTTTCTTCTGGTGAAAATGAAGCTAGTTCACTTCAGCAAAACTCTGTAGTATGTTCTATGGCCTGTCAAATCCTTTTCATTACAACACTTTTCATTTAAGAAAAAAATGTATTTGCTTGTTTCAAATCCCAAAGCAGATCATTTTCACTGAATGTGGAAAGCAGTCATGATGGACAGGAGGGGGAACTGGGTTCTGTCTTTCAGAACAAATGTTCTCTCTTTATTCCTGCCCCACTCCCCAGTCAGTGCATTTACCACTCTGCTATCAACTGTAGCTCAGTCCAGAGACTCTCATTTACTGTAGCAAATGAGCCAAAAAATGTAACATGTCATAATCCCAAAACCAAGCAAAAACTGCAGGAAAGAATCTTCCACCAGAGTAAATCTGCATAGCCAGAGTATTCAGTTTTAATTAATATCAACTGAGAACATGACCAAATTACTCCAGAATATACTACCAATGTTATATTGTGGATTTATATGGATTTTATTCCTATGTGTTGATATCTACGAAGAACTGATCATAATGCATATTGAAATAGAAATCTTCTTTTCTTCTCCCTGTAAATATCAAATGGGAGCCCCTGTGTCTTCTGTTGTCATGTCTTCTCTTGCTCTTGAAGACACATCTAAGAAACAATTACAGGGCTGGAAGATCCCACTGCTTCAGCATTGACCAGAATTGGGGTGGGGAGAAGAAGGGGAACATCTGCCTTGAGAATTAACTTTCTTGCCTTGGTTAAAGAGTGAAGCAAAATTTTCCTCATAAGAGCAGATCTAACCACGAGTTCTCAATGTCCTTATCATCTGGAAGCAGCATCTTTGACATTCGCTGCCCTCTGAAAACCTCTGCACCTGTGGGCAAGAGAAACAGTTGAACTAATGATTCCACAAACTCCGTCTGCCTACTTATAATCCAAGTTTAATTGATATAGCCAGGAGATTCATGAACTGAACATGAAAAAGATTGTAATAAATATTCTGGGCCAGAGAGAACTGTTTTCTTCAGAAGACTTCCTTCTCTAGTTAAGGTTGCAGAATCACGATCCTGTCCTCCTTCCTATAATTTGGATATTGCAAGTCCTTTGCATCCTGGAGCTACATTATCAGCACATCCAAATATGCTACCATTTACTCTATAAGACTGCTGTAGTTGCCTCTTGCCTTTATGCCAGCTACTGTATGCAATCAGGCTGCATTGAGGATGAAAGGTATTTTTAAAAAGGGAAAACGTAAAAAAGCCTCTACTAATCTCCTCCACACTTGTGTTACAGCTGTGCAATAATTTCCTGGACTCATTATTATGGAAGCATTTTGTGGCCATATTATGCAGTCCAGCAGTTAGCAGTGTTGAGTCTTCATTCACTTGTAAATCACATCATCTCCATTTTCATATGCCTAAGAAAATGATTCTATTAATACGATTACACTTTTGATGTTTCTTAACTAAGGCTGCCTGCCACAGCATCTTCATGCCCCAGAAAAAAGAAACACAAAGAAGTGTTTTCTCCTCTTTTTCACCGATGTAATCAGCTTTAACTCCATTAATTTTCTTCTAACTTCCACAAGAGAGAGATGTATGTAGGTGGAAAGAGAAAATGAGGACGGTTACAGTGTTTGTACGTCATCAAAACAAGAGTCACCCCAGTCAGCATCCTGCAGGTGTGATTGCTAGAAGAAACCAAGGGAGGGAGCAGAAAGGACATCCTTAGGAACACCTGTCCCCTGTTACATCATGTTGTTTTGGAAGATGCATTTGTTTAGTAATGTTTAATAACTGCACTTAGACCGTTCTTCCCCTGAGTCTGTTCACTTTCTTTTTGAATCAGTCTCTCCATCATAGGATTTGCTTTTTCCGTACATGTTAGTTCTCATTTAGTACCATTGAATTTCAGCTTCTTTTCCAGACCATTAGAAATATGTCGACTAGCAGTGATGCAGCAAGGCTCCCATAGTGGTCTTTCCATGAGAAAGTCCATTTATTTCTTGGTTTGGTTTCTTATCTTTTGACATTTAATTTCAGAGACATCCACAGTCATTCCATGACAGCTTAGCCACTGTGAAAGTCTTTGGAAACATGCCTCATCAAGTTTTGGTAACTGAGATATACTGTAGTAACTAGGTCATTGTTATATGTGTACTCATTGACTTCTCTGTGAGACTTCATTTGCCCCACAAACAGCTGTTTTAACTCTTTCTCCTAGAAATAATTTACCCTTTTCTGTATAATTCCATTCTTTTTTAATAGTAGTCCATTGTTCTTGCTACAAACTGTGAATACCTGTTTACAACTGCCTAGGAAACACATTTTTCTGCCATTCTCTTTCCTCAATATTTCCAGAGGTGAAAGTCAAATGGAAATTAGAAAGAGAAGGAAACATCAGCTCTTTTTCTTTTTTTTTTTCTTAAGGCCTCCACTCCGAACATATTTTCTGTCCTCATACAATTCCCACAGCTTCAGACAAGGAGGATGGCTGCTAAAAACTGAAAAAAGTATAGAGTTACAGAAATTGGAAGAGTATGTTGTGAAGTCCTTGAAATGTGAAATATTCCAGACATTGGAAATGGCTTAGAAAACATCTTTAGCAGAAAAGTAAACAGCAATTCAATTGCTTTTGCTTGACTCCATGCTCTGAGCAAGTGGGCAAACAGAGCAAGGGCATCTCTCACAGGACTAGAGCAGAAATCCTGAGCCACAATAACAGAAACATTGCACAATGCTACATGAAAGGTCTTTTCACATTGCAGCACCTGAGGATATGCAGTGTCACTATTCTCTAGATGTAGCATGAGTCTGAGACAACCACTTTATTTCCATGATTTTTCTTGAAGAGCCAAACTGGTTTAGGTGAGGCCAAGGTGAACTTCAAAACTGCTTTCTTGTCTCTCTCTTTCACTACTCTCTTTTGCCATTTCCCCCCAGCCACAGCCTGAATATCTCATTTGGACTGTTTATTCCCTAAAGCTAAAATGCAAACTCTGTCCTCCTGTCCCTGTTCACTTCCCAGCCTTCCTGGCATTTCTTTATTTTTGCTCAGATCTGCACAAACAACAGATGCTCCATCCGCGTGTTCCTTCAGGTTTGCCTCAGTGCCCCCTTGGTCTCTCCACTCTTGACTGCCAAAAATGACTCCTTCTTCTGCAGTTTTTCTGCTGCTTCTAACCCTCGAGGCCTCTCTGGTTTCTTCCCCTTTCTTACCCACAGTTATATTTTTCCAGTCTGTCGAGTATGCCAGTTTCAATGAATTGTTTATTTGTTATACCAATAAACACCACCTGCTTTCTTTCCTGCACCCTTTATAAAACCTATAAAAACCACACAGACTTACCCTCAGCAATTCCTGAAAACCCACAAACCACGAAGTCGGAAGCTTTAAATAGGCAATAATAGCTGGAGGTTTAAAATATTTATGGAATTATTCATTATGATGATGGAATCATGGGAGCTGTGGGTGGCAAAAGCCAAACAGTTGAGGGTAAAGACAGAGACTGATTTATCAGGTTGTGAATGAGGTAATGAATGCCACATTTGACCTCTCTACCAGTTGTACTGTCAGATCCAAGCTCTATATAACCTAACACTAACCTGCTCTCAGTTCATTTCTGCCTCCATATCCCCTGCAGCTCATGAAGGATGCAGATCTTGGTGAGCCATGCACACAAAACCAGAGCTTGAGCCATCTGGAAAACATTTATTTTAAAACATGTATTTGAAAATTCCTTGTGTGAACATATGTTGTTCAGGATGGATCTTGGTGACCAAAATCCCACTAAACTCTAGTCTGTGAGCTTGAGTTTTGGACAGAGGGAAGGACTGTGGGAAGAGAGAAACACAAATACTTGCAGAATATTTCAATTTACAATCACAATCCTGAGAAAGCCTGCACAGAGACTGATCCAAAGCTCACTGTGTCTGATGGACTCCACAGCAAGCTTTTAAAAGATTGTTGTGATTGCATGGGTTCCTCTTCTTACACCCACATTTTTGAGATACAGAATCACCCTCATCCTCTTCTAGGATCATCCTCCATGTAATCTAGAGAGACCCAGACCTCTAGAGACCTTAAATACAACCAGTACAACTTCACAAAGATTGCCACAAAGGACAAAAAAAAAAAAAACCCACAAACTTATCTCTGCAAGGACTTTTTTCCTTAGAGAAGGCAGCAGTGATAAAATCAACATTAATCCTGCATGACTCTATTCTGTTCTCAGGACAGAAGACACAGTGAATTATAGTGTGAAGCCGTTTACATTTTATCATGGTTTAATATCTGTCATAAAGTTGTAAAGAAAAATAAAACTGTTTCTTTTCTAGCTAGGAAAAAAGAGTTAATAATTTACAGAGACTATTCAAACTTCCGTATTAAATGAAATGAGGCATTATAGCCATCTCAATATTATCCTAGCTTTACTGTTCTCTAAGAGAAGAGGCTTAAGCAATTCCTAAAAATAGTGTCACAGGAACATTTCTGAATTTGTGCTTAGAAATTTCAGACACTTGCACCCTGACCCCACAATAAGAGAAGACCTGCACTACCCCTCTTCTCCCTCTGGGGTCTGCAAAATGACACTTGTCTACATAGGCCAGACAGAGCAGTGCTGCTCTCAAGACGTGCAAGCAGAATATAGCTACATGAAGTCTAGTCTTTTCTTTTTTCCTTTTCTCCACAGCACTGCTCAATGCAGAAAGACAAGCATCTGCTCTTATTATTTCTGCTGGCCCCCAATACATTCACCTCAGAGCACTAAGGCAGCTGTTCTACATTTCTTCTCTGATTATCAGTAGGGAAATTTATTATTACGATTGTTACGATAGAGAGTTACCAAGCCTAGTAAACCACTCGTAAAGTAACACACAAAAGAGATGGTTCCTGTTGTGTCATGTCTTCTGCATATTTGGTGTCAAATGGAAATGGGTTCTTTTGCCTTTCTTTTAACCGGATGTCAACCTTCCACAGTAGATACCACAAACATTTTGTTCTATACGTGTATTGACTGTTTTCCATAAACTAGCAACAGAGCTTTGAGGGATGCTGGGCAGCCCCAGAGATGAATACAGAACAGCCTGTAAGTTAAATGGATTGTCCAAGGTGATTTTTCAGATTACTAGTTCCATTTCACTCCTACACCCTACTGCACAACAATGAAGTTGTTCTAAGATGCTCAATGGCAAGAAACAGACATTGTTTTATCTAAAGAAAAAAATATCTATCATTCTTCTTCTGCAACACCCTCCCTGGTCTCAGGCACTGCTGCTAATAATAAACTCTACAAAGCAAGTATCAGGGTTTGAAAGAGAAATGGCAAGCAAGGGAATTAAAGGAATGGAGCCTTTGACAGTTGCTTGCTCCCAGAGTGATTTGCATTTGTTTCCAGTGCTGGGAACAGACAGTAAGATCCAGTAAAGTCACCAAATACATTGCAACCTCTGTGGCAAGTTTCTGTGGAGAGTCTTAAGGTTTAGTTTTGTTTTTTCAGCTTCCTAGTGCTAGATGTTTTCATTACCAACTTCTCTTTTTGAGGCTAAATTTTTTTTTTGTTGTTATTGTTTTGATTTTCTAGATAACCTTTAATTTCTAACCAATTCCCTGAAAAACAGTCATAATTACTGCAAAATCCTGGTTTCTCACTTGACAGGTAGTGCAAAACAAAGCTGGGCACATGGAGATCACCATGTTGACCAGCATACTGAATACTGTTGAGACTTTAATCTCAGTAGCTTTCAAAAGCCTTAGTTAATATACAGTCACTATGTGACCTCACAGCTGCTTTCAGAGTCCCTGTAGGAAATCCACAGCCCACAGACAAAGAAATACACATCTGTTAAGCAAAGCGCATTTACCTGTTTTCACACCTAAAACATGCCTTCAAATGCAAAATTTCTTTTGAAGGGGTTTCAGAATAAATAGAAATCTCTGTATTTTAGGATAAAAATATAATTTGATTGAAAAGGATTCAAGAACAAAATTTTGTCTGGGCAAGATACCCTGTAATATATCTGCTTCCTGCAGTTTGTATGTTTACAATGCACTTCTGGATGCTTTGTGGGGAAGGATCGGTCCTGCTGCTCTGGCTGCTCTTGTTCTCCTGACCTCCAGAAGATCACATGTAGTGTGATGGTGTGATAGATCTTAACTTTATGGTAGAGCAAAAGGGAAGCAGGCAAGTGCTGACGGCAATATAGGGAGCACTCTTGCTGCTGAGCACCTTGGCAAAACTGGGATGAGGAGGACTTTCTGTCCTTTTTGTTCTTTGGGAATGACTTCCTGCCATACTCCATCTCACTAGGAACTTTCCACAGGTGAAAATGAGATAACTTTTTTTCCTTCTCTATCTTTCAAAGTCTGTTGTGGCAGCTAAGAGAGAAAGCTTCAACTTTTCCCTCTCAGTTCCCCAAAGATAACCCCAGGGAGGCTGCCACATCCTTCCTGCCTCGGCCCTTGGTTTTGTCATGGCACTTAGACAGGGCTTTCATGGTCCAAGGTCACCACTAGCGTATCTTCTCCCTCACCTCAAAGTGCTAATATTGATGTTTCTAAACCCAGAGGCTCTCAGCGGCCAGAAGAACATCTTCTGTGGGAAGGGCCCTGACTCTGGCTTGTTATAGCCCTGCAGCTTCCACCCGAGTTGTGCCATGGGCTTCTGTGCCTACCTGTGCCATATGCCAGGGAACACCACAGCAAAGACCACCAACACATTAGAAAGACTTGATCCAGGCAGGCAAAACATGCTGAACCAGGGGCGGAAAAAACAGAACGTGAACACCGTCATCCTGTCTCCTCTCCCTCTTACTCTTTTGTAGGCTGCTCATCTTTCAGGATGTTGCATTATAAAAGCAAATACCTGGAAGCTCAGCATGAAACACATCACCTTTCTGGTGTACGTGATCACTAGCACAGTCCCAGAAGTAGCTATTGAAATAGAACTTTTCACTGGTAAATCTCCTGCTCTAGTTTATGCTATTTTTTTTTTTCCTAAAGAACAATTCCTACATACATTAGGTTTTAATTGACCCCCACAAGAACGTCACTGTTGCCTGCTCCAGACCTGGTCTATCTGCAGTCAGGTTTTTTCCTCCCTGAAGTTACAAATGAGATCCACTGAGCACTGCAAAGGGAAGCATAATGGACTGCTGTTCATTCTAGAGATAAATACAAAAATGGGGAGTATGCCAAAGGGAACAACCTTGAATTGTCTGAATTGGCCATGTTACCTGAAAGTCATTTTTAGGAAAGTCTGTCATTCAAGGTCCAACTGAGTTCACACTCTGCAATTCACTGAACTACTGTCATTAAATTGCTGGTCTGCCCGCTCCCAAGTGTGAGCCAGCAGATTGCTGTCCTTACCCGCTCCCGAGGGACAGGCTCTAAGCAACCACTTTGGGTGATTTATTTGGCTTCTACTCAGAAATAGAATGACAGTGATAAATAATTTACAGTAATTTATTGTTTTGGGTTTTTTTTTTATTATTAGAACTGTTTATTTGCGTGTAGCTTCCATGGTATGAAACGCTGTTTCCAAATCCTGTTGTATTTGCTATCAGGTGCTGATATTGGAATTTGATTTATTAAAAAAAACCCAAAACATCAAATCTCCAGTATGCGACCCACCCAGAAATATTTCTTTCCATCTCTAGCAGTTTTTGTTTGACTTTAAATATCAGGGTCTTCATTTGTAATGCATGAATCTCTCTATGTAATTAGTTTAGCTCCACGAAACAAAACTGCAATTTAGGAGGACACAGACAAAAGAACTATAGGGAAGAATTTTAAAGGTCCTTTTTTCTCTCTATCAGAATATATACCTCTAAAACATAGGGGGATGGTTTTGCTTTTTCTTTCTGTTTTTTTATGATAGGATTGAGTCATGATTTTGCAAAACTCCAAATTCAGGAGAAAATTCAGGTTAGCTCTTCAAAGACGCGTGACAAGATTGAAAACAACTGCTCACTGAAACTCAGCTTGCTGCCAAAATGCTGCCTTATGACAAATGCATCGTCTTCTAAAACCATTAATCTGGCTTATACAAAAAATATTCTATAACACTTCTTTACAGGCTCAAAAACTAACTTCAGTGTTTTTTGCAAGGAGAACATTTAGGAACCACAAGGAAGCCATAAAATAAGGCTATCAAGGCCCAGCTTCTTAAAGTTAGAAAAATGACAAAATTGTTTGCAAGACTTGAAAGCTTCTGAGGTAATGGAGGAAATGCTTCAAAATATGGTCCCAGAGCAAAAAGGTGAAGGACTGGAGAATAAAGGCTGCTTTGGCAGCCCCTGCTCACACTTGTCAGCTTCCTGGAGGACTATCATTTGTGTGGAGCCGAGAGACAGAGCTGTATCAATTTTTGCCCCAGACCTGGAGAGGGTTGAGATGTCCCAGAAAATACAGTTTACAACACCTGACTCTTAAGAATTAACTGTTTTACTTTCTAAGGAAAAAATAAGTAAGGAGTAAATCACAGTATCAAGGAAAGAGGTTTAAACAGATATATTTTATTTTATGTTTGCTGCAGAAATTACTTACCACAGATCTGCTAAAGACAATGACTTACTAAACCACAGACTCAGTCATGCATTGAGTCTGATATGTGGTGGGATTTGAACTTCTCAATCCATATGAGGACATTAAACAACACCCACAGGAAAGCCCATCATCTGCAACCTGGAACGGGTCCTGCACAGCATCTTACTCCTCACGTGTGATTCCTTCCATCCAGTACATGTTTTGAGACACATCTGAGGCATCACATATCATTTCTATGAGTTTAGTCTTGTCCCTGAAAGGCAATTGCTGTGGAACAAGCAGCCCAAAGGAATTTCTGAGGAGAAGGTGTCCCTAGGCTTGCACTTTGCTCTGTCTCAGTAAAAGACAAAGCTGGAGCAGTCATGATTAGGTCTCACCTTGCATATATGTGAACAGCCTACTGAGCAGCTTTGCAAATGACTTGGTTATCTGTTTCTAATGTCAAGAGAAGGCCAACCACACACTCACTCATGCTACACCTCAAGGCACGTGACTTCATGAACTGCATCTGCCAGATAAAACATTAGTGTCTGCCCTGAATCAGGCACTCTCCTGTACATCAGTGCCAATAGTAGATTGCTCATCTCATCAGCCTCTGATTTCCCTGCTACTGACAGCAACAGATCCTAAAAAATTAGGTGTAATTTAGACAGTCAGTTCTAGAAACGGTGACTCTTCAACCATTTCAACTACAGAGCCTTTTGGCAGAGCTCCAGCTGTAATTAAGTGTTCAATGCTTTTGCATTTTTTATGATATGTTGATGCAGTTTTTTCATGTCCTTGTTAATTTTCAAATGAAACATGGCACTAGAAATCACGTATCGTTCTGGTGACAAACTGTTTAGAAGACGATGTCAGGAAACTACAGATTAGAAAATTGTTGCTAGTCAAAAAAGTATAAGAATTTAATGCAAAAAGATTCTACAATCTGTTGTTCTGAGGGGTACTTCTGGTAAAATAGGTTTGATTTTATCTGTGCCATAGTCAGTTAAAGAGGAACTGTTTATTACTCTATAATCTCATGATTAAGGGTAATTTACATGTTTGAGAAAGAAACTTGACTCCCTACAAGTTCAGATTGTTGGAGTGGATCTTCAGCAACAGAACAGCATTTTTTTCTGGTACAGCACTATCTTTCAGTACAGGTAGGTTTTTTTTTTAAAAAAACAAAGCTTTTTTTATTTTGTTCTTTATATGTTCTTATTAGAATGGCACACCTTCACTCTAAGGACTTGTCCTGGTGGGCAGCAGGATGAGCCAGCAATGATCCATCATGGCCAAGAAGGCCAATGGCATCCTGGGGTGTATTAGAAGGGCTGTGGGCAGCCCTCTAACTCTGACCTCAAGAGACCACATCTGGAATATTGTGCCCAGTTCTGGGCCCTTCAGTTCAAAGACAGGGAGCTGCTGGAGAAAGTTCAGTGCAGGGCCACAAAGATGATGGAGTGGAGCATCTTTCTTATGATGAAAGGCTGAGGGAGCTGGGGCTCTTTAGCTTGGAAGAGACTGAGGAGTGACCTCACTAATGCTTACAAACATGTAAAGGGCGGGTGTCAGGAGGATGGAGCCAGGCTGTTGTCAATGATGTCCAGTGATAAGACAAGAGGCAATAGGTACAAGCTGGAACATCAGAGGTTCCAAAGAAACACAAGCAGAATTTCTTCCCTGTGAGAGTGAGGGAGCACTGGAATGGACTGCCCAGATGGATTGTGGAGTCTCCTTCTCTGGAGACATTCAAAATACACCTGGACGAGTTCCTGTGTGACCTACTCTAGGTGGTCCTGTAGGGGATTGGATTGGATAATCTTTAAAGGTCCCTTCCAGTCCTTAAGATTAGGCAATTCTGTAACTTCAAATCACTGAATAAAAGCTGCCTCATTTGCAATACCCAGGAAGGGATGTAACAAGCATGTAAACAGCAGTTGAAACTACCCAAGTATGCCCTGGTCGATGTTTATAGTTCTTCATTATTGTGAAGAATCTCATTCAAATGTTCATTTCTATCACAGAACATGAACCCTTGGTCAGTGAGAATACTTCTTTCCCCAATCTAGTGATGTCTTTGGTGAATAAAGTTTATTTGTAGATGTAATTAACAGAAAAAAAGTCTTCTTGTGGTGATTTTTTTTCTCCAACATAGTGTAATGTGACTGTGTATTCAATCAGTTGCCATTTGTTCTCCTTGGATATTTCCCAGCAATCTTGTGCCAGGCCCCAAAATGGCTCAGGGCTGGAGTTAATATTCTCTCACTTGTTTGACAAAGAGCTTTGACAAGAGAGTTTGACAAGTCATTGAGCAAATCTTCCAAAGCTGTTGGACGTACTGAGGGAACTGGAAACAACCCATTCCTCATCTCCTGAGTCATCTTTCCCAAGAGGCTTTTCATTTTGGCTTTAAAAATGTAATGAGATTTTTGGATTTAGTTTTTCCAGGACAAGGATATTCAGTCCAACAAAAATAGATAAGAAACTAGAACACAGTTAACATCCTTAAGAAGTCAACAATCACATGAAAATGTATGGCAACTCAGCTCTTGTTTAATGCCAAGTGAAACTCGTGGTTCCATAACTAAGAGCTCTGGGCAAAAGTAGAAAACTTTCAAGAGTTATTGCCAGCTACATTGTAAACACTAGAAAAAGTTCCATTGCCCTAAATGAGGCTGCAGCATGTTTACTAGTCATGGAAGTGCTCACAGTTCAGAAGTATCTATTTATGTTGCCATGTGACTAACTGCATTATACACACCTTGTAGGGACCAGACAGCAGCTCCACAGCCTGTCATCTTTCTAGCAAATGACAGTGATCAAAACTGAAATGTCTTTTTCTTTCTTTCCTTAAATGAAGTTTTTTGAAGAAAGAGTCAAACATCAAGCATTTAAGGAAAGGGCTTTAGTCACACACCCAGCCAGTTTACAGCAACACAGAGCTGATCCATATAGAGAAGAAAATGCCAATTTGAACAGGAAAAATAACCTGGTTCCAGTACCATCAAAAAGCCAGTGGCTTTTAGCTGAAAATACTCACTCTAAGATGAGGTTTGGGACGGCTGTTCTGGGACTCTCCTTGTGTCCTCTTTGCCTGCAGTAGAGGGGCTGGCAGCTTGACTGAGGTTTTAGCCACTCTACCTTTACAAAATACTCCATTTTTGGAAAAAGCCCAGAAAGATAATGTGGAAAAATTCAAAAGAGGAGAAAAAAAAAAAAAGTAGCTTTTCTTTGTTTTTTTTTTTCCTCAGAGTAGTATTTACTTAGCCATTTTCAGCACTACGTCAGGGTTATGGGAATATACAGGGCTCTTTGTGTGAATGATTCTTTTGGGCTTTGTCTTAGAAACCTCTGCTTTTTTGCAAATGAGTCAGTGGACCTTTTTCTGTTTTGCACTGTTTGGTAAGGATGATCCCAGCTTCCAATCACCTTCCTTTACCCTGTGATCCTGTGACTCTCATGGCAGGCAAAGCTGAGGCTGTCCCACTGTCCAACTGTGATATGATGGTAGGCAGGTGACAAAGACGGCATCCAGGCACTGGCTAGTGGTGCCACCTTTCCTTGAAGCAGTACAGACACTGAATTCATGAGCAAGTTCTCCTCAAGCAAAACTAGAGGAGCACACTTTGCCAAGCCACTGTCCATCATTTATCAGCAGTCCTGGCTGACTGGGGAGGTCCCATCTGATTGGAAGTCAGCCAATGTAACACTCATATATAAGAAGGTGTGGACAGACAGCCCAGGAAATTACAGGCCTGCCAGTTTCTCTGTTCTCCCTAGTAAAAAACAATAGAACAAGAGGAAACGGCCTCAAGTTGCACCAGGGGAAGTTCAGACTGGATATGGAGGAGGAATTTCTTTCCTGCAAGGGTTGTCAGGCATTGGAATGGGCTGCCCAGGAAGGTGCTGGAGTCATTGTCCCTGGAGGGATTTAAGAGAAGGATGAATGTTGCACCTAGGGAAATGATCTAGTGATCAGGAGAACTGGGTCAAAGGCTAGACTGGATGAGCTTAAAGGTGTCTTCCAGCTGAAACAATTCTATGATTCTGCTTCTTGGAGCCACCAGCAGCAGTAGTGCCTAACTGCTTCAACTGATTCACAGCCTCACACCTCTGACCGTGGCTTGCAGGCAGCATGAGTGCGCTAGATAACACACAAGAGACTGTTGTGTTATTTGTTATAGTGAAAACCAGTAGCTAGCTTTGTCATAAAGAAAAACTGGCTGTTTTCTGCTTGTGAGCTCTCTCCGAGATGTCCTAGTCCTTTTTTTTCTGTGTTTGTAGTCTTTTTCTTTCTCCCCTCATGGGTAAAATGGACATTATTTCTTTGCACTAAACATTAATGATTCATGTCTCTAAGGGCTGAACTGGAAAATTTCCTAGATTATACACCTGCCTTCTCTAGGAGGACTAAATGTACCAGCTGTGGGTGGACTTACTCAGGCTCCTATTAAGCAACATCTGTGGGTGGTTTTTTTTAGTCCAGCTGTTAGCATGTGACTTATTTGCAGTTAGATCAACTATGTCAATGGAAAGAGTAGGCTTCAAGCCTGCTGCTGAATGGAATGATTATAATCATTACTGTCACCATGAAATATCTTGCAAATGCCAGTGCATAGGCTCAGAGCCCCACACGCCAGCTGAATAAATGAGATATTGCTGCTCGCGGGACATCAGGTCAAACGCTGCGAAGTGGTTTAGGGCGGTCGTTCACAAATGGGAAAAGCCTACCAAGATATTGGCCACAATCACAGCAGCCACCTCTTAATTTTTCCATGAATTATTACCTCTCTAAAGTATCTGGAGCTGACTCGGAAAGTCAGGTTGTAGGGTTGGCAGATGGTCTTTCCCATAGGGTACAAAAATGTCTTTCAATTTTATCATAAAAACAGAACACACAAATGAAAGAGTGCAGAGTTAATTTGTCACTGACAAAACAGGTTGAGAGGGATACAAGGCAGTATTGAAGTGCATGACAAAGGTAACATATTGACAGCACAGCCTCCTTGATGCTGAGTTGCTGGTTTCATTCTGAATGCTGACACAAGCACCCAGAGAGAGAAGAGATAAGCAGATAAGCATGGGAACTTCTTACACGTCTGCATTTAGAGTGCACAAAGTACAGCTTACAGAGCCGTCATATCAAGTAAAGCTAAACAAATGTTCTTCTCTAAAAGAGAACAGCAACAAACTGGCTAAATGTGGCCGTGGATTAATTTAGGCTGAAATTTCAGAAGGTTTGCAGTTATCAGGAAAAAGAAAACCCCTCAGTGACAGCAAACTCATCAGCCAGACTTCACATTTGATTGCATTTTAATAAATAGATGTTCTTTCTAATTAATCAATTCATCTTATTGTAGAAGTTATTAATTATGGAATTAATTATCAATTAATAGTCTTTCACTAGCTTGCTTTTGAGTACTTCCACTTTATTTGATTTATACTTTGCCTATCTCAGTAGTGTACTCCATGACCCAGGAGATTCCTTCTTATCTCCCTTCTCTAGTTTCAGTTTTCCTGTCCTACTTTCTATTGACTTGACATTAAACTTCTTTCCTTCCCTCTCACCAGCTCCCCTTCCATGCACATAGTGCCCAAAGTCATCATAATGCAAGTAGTGGAAGAGTCATCCTGCACCCTCAGATGTGCCAGAGACAGGGAACTAATGCATCAGCCCAAGCAGACAGGTGAGGGGCTTTCTGTGCTCTCCAGGAGCACAATGCAGGGACAAGGTGGCTGCCAGTAGCTGGGGTTGTTACCAGGAATGGGATCTCCATCCTCTCCCTTCTAACTCCCTCCCAACTCCAGCTATCCCGAGCACAGGAGGGTAATCACCTTCCCTGCCCAAGCTGCAGGGGATCAGAAATAATGGGCTCAGAGCAAGAACGCCCTGCAGCAACACTGGGGCTTTTTGGTTTGGGAGATGTGCAAGGAGGGATGGGAAACAGGTAGTCAGTGCTGTAAGGATCCCATTTTCCCTGCAAGACAGGGAGATACTGACCATTGATAACAAACTGGTCTGGATTACTGGACAGCTAGTCAGGGTCAACTTCAGAGTAGCATTGGAAATGCTATTTAGAATTGTAATTAGAAATGTTAATCCTTCCTCTTAGATCTCTTAGAAATGGAGTGCATGAGGTCCAGAGTCCTCATGAGCAGACATGGCAAAAGCTCTTCCTACCTCTTTGTTATCCTTCAGCTCCTCTAGCTGAGGGTCCTCTGGTTTCCATACTGCTCAGACATGGCAAAAGCTCTTCTTACCTCTTTGTTATCCTTCAGCTCCTCTAGCTGAGGGTCAGTTTACCTACTACCCATCTGCCAAAGGGCTTTACTGCTCAGGAGATAGGTTCAGATTTCAGACCACTTTTTTGTTATGCTCACTTTTTGCTTTTTCAAAACAAATCTCTCCATTTACTGGATATTTCTTTCACTTGCCAGACTCCTGACTGGTATTTGTGGAATCATAGAAGGCAACAGACACTAGAAATTTGTTAAAGGCAGTAAGGATGCTCACAGTTCCTGCATTTCAGATGCCTGGTTAACAGTCATCTCAGTAAACATAATGATACCCACACTGTGAACACACAAGTGCACTCCCAAGAGTCTTCCATTAGTCATTTCTGTTGTCAGGAATACCATTTTAATCCTTTCTCCCGCTACAGAGATGCCAGACTTGCTAGTCTCTTAAAAAAAAAAAAAAAAAAAAAAAAAAAGGTAATATCACAGTTTAAACATCTAGTTAAAGCTAAATGAAGGGTGATTTATGTAAACAACTAACTCATTTAATGAAAAGACCAGGATAAAAAAGTTGACAAGCAAGAAAAAGCAATAGAAAAACATTAATTTGCCAGGATGCAAGTCTGGAGAGAAGTCCTTGAGATGCAGCATCTTGTATTCAAGGATGCCTCAAAAAGTGAGGAATATTAAGCTCTAGGAATATTAAGTATTATTCAAATTGTACACTATTTAAAAGAAGTCCATTACATGCTGAGAGTCTCCATCTAGATGTTATTATCTCTATCACTGTACATACTTTTGAATGCAGTTGAGGGCACTGCAATGTGGGGACAGTCAGGAGAACCACTCAGATTACACATTTTTAAGTGAAGCTTAATAAAGTAATAAAACCCTGTGTGGATACTGGTATTTAGAAGCAGAGTGTCTGAATTTCATTTTCTTTATTTGAATTTTTTTTTGGGGGGGGGATCTTTGCTTCAGGATTGATCAGAAAACATCAAAAGTAAACCTTCCAGAGGAAACCTTCACTTCTCATTGCTAAATTTTTTTAGAACGTAATCTCTGAAAAGGCCCCAGGTTGTCTTTCTAAATTATGAGTTTGTTCAGGACAAGTTTATAATCAGAGCTCATTAGTAGTAATGTGCTTTTGCATAATTTATACAACGATTGAAGTTCACCAGTTTCCAGATGACTAGTCAGCACTACCCTGCTTTGAACAAATTGTGCTATTCCGTTGCAAACACTCCTCTGCTGCATTGATTCTAGTTTGATTTGTATTGAGAAATTCCTGATGGAAACTAAGTATGTAATAACACAGTCCAATTATAGTATTTTTTCCAATAACAATCACACCTTCCAGAAGCACTACAGAAAATTAAGTGCTGCAACAAATGAACTATGCAAAATTATTTTACCACTACCAGTGATGACTGAAAACATTTAAAACAGTTTTAAATAGTTTATTCTATGGGTATAATGACACATGGGGCAATTGTTCTATTCTGAGAACTCTGTTGTGGCTGTACTATTTATTATTTAAAAATTTAGGGAGCATCTTTTGCCAGAGTGCTTAGATGCTTATTTACTCCCTGAGGTTGATCAATTACATCCACTCAGAAATATCTTCCCACAATGCTTGCGACTATAAACACTGTAATGTCATCAAATTTGATAGAAAAACACAACAAAACAAAACTTAAACTTCAGAATCTTATCTACAGCTTAAAATCTTTATTGACTCAATGGCAGAGAACTTCAGAGATCTCAGTTCACTGCCAACTGTACTCAGCCTTACATGTCAACTCAGATAATGACCTAGGAGAGCTGAGCAAACAGGGACTGCATTGTGCCTTAAATAGCAAGGATAGGTCCAGTCAAAATGGTTTTTTTTTTATTACATTACAGTTTAGCAGTGAATTCCACAGGCAGGGACCCTTGCTGGGTCTAACATGGTTTTGCACATGGTATCCTCCCATCTGCAGCTCATTGCAGGGTACAGTCTTTACTTTATATAGGCTGTATCAAACCATAGGACATCCTTAATTTCTGCTGTCTACAACCCTAAAGGCTTTGGCAGAGAACTTAGGGCCCTTCTGAGAATACTTTGAGCTATTTACTCACAAAAAAAAAAAAAAAAAAAGGAGATTTAAGACACAAGGGATGATAGCTTTAGAACAGAAGGATTGAGGCACTTTTGTGAGGTAGTTGAAGGCTCCTTTGAGAATATCATAAAGAATAAGCTATATTCAGGTGCTTTTTTTCCCATGGAAAAGCAATTGAGCAGGTCCAGAAGTAACCCAGAAGGCCATGCAACAGACGTGATGAATTTGGCCTCAAGCCACACAGCCATTCTCGTCTGACAGGCTGTGCAGAGATGTTATCCCCTTCTTTTGAACTTGTTCCACTGAGTAGGAAAGCTCTTAAAGATTCATTAAGCTATAAAGCCAACAGAAGAGAAATGAAACTCACCTGGGAGAGAAAAGTCCTGGGTAGTACATTGTGCTATAAGGTCCTTGGAAGGCAAAGTGTTGAACAGAAGTCCTTAAACAAGTCTGACCATAGCTATCCAGGGTCTTTGAGTCTACAAAAAATTATTAATGCAAAAGCTGACAAAACACGATGATGAAAATGAACACTAACTAAATAATTCAACACATATATTTTCCTGCTAATTAAAGATTATAATCAAAAGTGGTAATGATTTTTGCAATCATGAGTGAAGTGTGTGGAAGGAAAAGGAACTTGCAAAAGGATTTTATTAGAATCGGTTCTGGGGTGTTGAAACAAGGCTGAAAGAAACAGAATGTAAACAAGTGATAATTAATCAGATGTGCTGATAGCTTGGTATCTGCATTTTCATAAAGTCTGAGGCAACTCTGTCATTCACTGTGCAAGATGTCTCCCATATACAGTCCCCCCAGTAAATTTTGTCTCACTTAATGAATTTCCTAAGCTGGGTAAGGATCTGGTCATAAATCACGATGTACAAGGCAAGTGTTTGTGGGTTTTTTCTCCACAGCACTCCAGTTTAACATCAAGATAAATTTCTTTGATCATCTGAAGTAGGTATTTAGATACAAAAGCAAAGCACTTCTCTGTTGTTTTATTTAGACATACCATTACCAATATGACCTTGTAAGGGAAGGACAAGGTCAGAGGAAACCTGAAAATAAAAGGTATGTCTGTCCTTATCTTTGGCAGGTTTTGTTCAAGGTTGTTGTTCAGTACAATGGCCATGAAGCAAACAAAAAGTGTAGTCAATAATCTCAGTCATTTAGCCCTTGAATTTCTCATAAAATACAACAAGGTAACAGCCCAAAAAAGTATCTGTTTGTACCAGGTATACAAGATGAAATCCTGCATGCTCCATAGAAGGAGGTAGAACAGTCTCTCCTCTGCAGATCTATAAACTAAAGTCTGTTGTGAAAGGCACCACTGCAGTTCACTTCACTTAAGGCTAGGTTAGATGAATCCTGATGCATTTTATAGATTATGATGCTTAGTGATTTTAGGCTTAAAAAAAATGAGTGAAAAGTATTGATCTACACCTCTATGCTTCATGTAAGGTACGGATGTCAGTACAGGGGAGAGAGAGGGAAAACATTAGCTCACAGTTATTACAGGGCAAATTAGAACTTGCTTAAGGCATTCAAACTCTTTTGCAACTGTGGTTCCTTAATCTGCCTATGTCCCCACTGGTTCTGTAATGCTGCCTGGCAATGCACACAACTCCTCATATGTGTAGATACTGACTACCAAAGGGCAACCACACTCTGCAAATGTAGAGGTCTCCAGAACTCTTGTATTATAAATGTCTGGAACACAGTTGCCCAGTTGATTCTCGGAGCATAACCTCAAATAAGGTTTTCATTCACCTGTGCTTGCTAGCTTCTTTCAACTTCAGACATGAGAGCACTTGTCTCTGTGTTTCTGTACTGTTTCACAAGCATCCATAATCAACAACAGAGTTTCATGAGCACACATAGACACCCAAACCCTTCAACTGAACTGTTGTTGGGAAATCTTTTCCTGTTATCTAATTCTTCTCTGCAAAATCTGACAGTTTGTCTTCATGTCATCTATTCAATTTACAAAAACACATTCTATTCTATATGAGCATTTTGATCAACTCTGGGGTCACACCACTTACTCAGACTTGGCTGGATTATGTTTTTCTAAATGAATCTCCAAAACAGCAGTACCCAGACCCTGAAAAAAGCAAAAGTGCCACACAGAGTAAAACAAAAACCAAAGCTGGTTGATTTGTTCTGAGTCATTACTACTGATTGATACTGTTCTATTTGTTTAATTTTCTTACTGTTCACAAGTAGGGATGTTTTAAAGAGTATTTAAGGTCAGTTTGTAAGGGATTCGCATGCAATTTGATATTTTTAATTTCTGTTTATGCAAAATCTCAATGAAAGTAAATCCAAAAATTAATCTTGTCAGAAAGAGTATGGGAAAAATTAACAACAACAAAAAAATCTTCTCTGGCCTTTTGCTAGGCTTGTGTTTGCTTAAGAGAAAAAAAAACTGTTTTGCACCAAGGAAATGATGATTTACTCTTCAGCAAAAGAATTTCCTTCTTAGTCATCCAAGATGAACTGCAACTGAAATGCTAAGAAACATGGAAGAAGAAAGAATTTTAATGGGCAGGATGAAAATAATGTTGAGCTATAGGAATGATATTTTAGTGTGTGTTTTAAGCTTACTCATCGATTAGATTTTTAGAGCCAGAATATATCAAGTAGGAGGTTTTCTCATTAAATAAACTGCAAAGCAGCATGCATTACATCAAAGTCAGATCTTTTACAGATGTTTGAATATCTTGATCCCTAGAAGCTAAAAATGGACCTGATCTGAATGCAACAGAGACTGACTTCCCTATTGCAAGAAGTTGGTGTATTCATTTCTACCCATGCAAAATGAATGCAAATCTCTGCTGATGTGAGAAAACAGATTCTTGTAATGTTTTAACATAAAAACTGATCTGTAAGGGATGTCAAGATGTCATCTGGTTCTTCTTTCTACCTTAAGACAAGATGAACTCTGCCTGAGTTATTCCTTGGTGATGTTTGTCCTACTTGAAAATGTTCTTAATAAAACTTCAGTGATGGGAGTCAGTAGTAATGGCAAAAGGATTTGGAAACTTTAGCAATTTTCATTATGGCTTAATTGTTTTGAAACATTAACAACTTTATTGCTTATAATCTTGATGGAAAAGATGCACCTGGGGAATTTCTAGAGGATATTAATTGTGTTTTCATTGCACTGTTGCACTGATTTGCAGAATTGAAACAGTCTCACAGTTACAACGCTGAAAAATGGATCTAGTTCCTGATTACTTCTGGTGCCTCTCAGTGACACTCAAAATATGTGTGGTGTGGTGGTTGACAGGAAACTACTTCCCAAGACACAGTCACATCAGCCTCAAGTCAAGGGAGCAAGAAAGGACTATGCTTATCCACAAAGGTCTCAGCTGTGAGAACCTGTAACATCCTACAAATGCTACAAAAGAGATTAATACCATTTCCTCCATGCAAATCTTGTGTTGTCCCAGTATTCCTTGTACATATTGGCAGTCCCATTCACATTGAATGGGATACAGAATCAATGCCATAATAAAATAGCTTATTATGGCCTCTTGTCAGCAAGGAAGAAATTCTTAACTTTTCCTCATTCCACAGGACAATGCAATGAGTACTTTCTTTCATGATTCACTGGAACATCCAAGGTCTGACATTTCTGTAGTCAGGTTATTTTAACTAAAGATCAGTATTTGCTAGTAAGAGTGTATGATTTACTGTCAGATAGTAGAAATGGAAGATTGAATTTAAAAAAATAACATGGAGGGTGATTGCACTGACGCAGTTGGTAGTTCTATAGACTTGTTATCAAGGGTCAAAGGTTTACTGCTTATGAGGTTTAATGGGTCCCTGAGGCTTCACGTGCAGATGACAAGAAGTCAGATGGCAAGGACCGAATAATTCTTGGTGTTAGAACAAAGTATGGTGCAGTGCCAAGTCTCTGTTTGAGTTTATCACATGCTGCAGGATGGTAAAACAGGCAGATGGTAACACTGGTTTAATTGCAGGTAAAATTAGCTGTCAAGGATCAAAACTGAATGCCCTGAATGGAGCTAGTATCAGTGCTACTCACCTGAACTCACACTGAAAGTGTTGTTCAGAGAACAAATGTTTGGTAAGGAAAGATGTGCTCAAACCCACCACAGAGATGTAGTTAGATACTCCTTATAGTCTTTAATAATCCTAGAGAGGTGAGTGGGTGCGAGCACTGCTACATACACAGATGCTGTTGTGTTACTATTTATCATCACCTTGATATTTTTACTTCAAGTGGTTTTTGATATTTTTAATTGTTGGGCTTTTGTCTGGGAAACTGCTGTTAGGAAGTTACAAATTATCCAGATTCTCAACTAAATAGCAGATGTCACTCCACATGAATGCATGAATGCTGCCTGCTCTGTTGTTACCATTGGAGCACTGTCCCATAGCTGGGACTCACTCTTCTAATGTCTGTAATACTTTTTGATTTCTTAAAAGTAACGTGCTAACTAAACTCCATTGTGAAAGACTCCTCCAGGATGACCCCTTTCCACCTTCACTCTGTCCTCCCAGCACCCCATATGTCTTTCATTCAGGGGAATCCCCCTTCTTCAGGAAACGGGTCTTTTGTCAGTATGCTACCAGATGAAAGTTCAGGGCAGGTCTTCAGCGATGGCATAGGAGACTAGGTGAGCAACGCTGGGGATACTGCAGCTTGCAATCAGGGAGTAAGTGCAGGAAAATGGTACCACTCCCTGGACTTTTCCACATGTTTGAATGTAAGTTTCCTTCTCAGGCATCTGGGGCAAGCAGGCTATGGTGGGACCTTCAGAAAGATGTCTTATGATCCCTCTGGAATTGGGCAACTGTAGCAATGCACAGAAAGATGTGGAGCTGGCTTTCACAGCCAGAAAACAATTTATCTGAAATGCTTTTACTCTAATGAATGATGTTTTACTTAAGGTAGTTGTCCAGTCTTTAATTACCTCTTTCATTACTTCTTAGGGAACTAACTGCAAGCCAAATCACATTCATTGAATTTAAATTGCTTGGAATCTGAGAAGCTTTTTCTCTGGACTGTTTTGAAGGTCTGGTACTTGCTGTGGAAGTTACCCTGTAAGAATAGAACAGGCCTGCTTCCCAGGAACTCTGCCCTCCAATTACTGCAGTTTTTTTTCCATTGGATCATTAGATGAAGACAGTAGAATCAAATGTAGAGTTCTGCTTGGCATTTGCTGTATTTAAGCAAGCTCTTCACCACTGAGTCCAACCCACTGTTTGTAAATGGACATTGTCGTTTCCTCATATAAAATCCCCTGTATCTTCATTATCTCCTAAATTATAGTTTCCACTCCAAATTGCTGTTGCCCATAAATCACATCAACATGAAGATTTTGTTTTGTTGAATGACAAATGCTTGAGCACCTCCTCTCTCAAGTTTTAATTCAGTGATTCAAAAAAGTAGAGAGAGATCAGGGTTTTTCCACGTTCAAAACTGAAGACAGAAGTTGGAGGGTAGTTCAGTCTCATGGTGTTGAAGTGCTAAAACCTAGAGTGCCTAGAAATGCATCAGCCTTTTAATCCTGTTATGATTCCACATGCCTGCGTCGCACTTGTGGTAAACACAACAACTGTTCAAGGAAGCACCACATCTCAGGAAGGCAGAACAACTTCTCATTTCCATTATTCTCCTTGTTTTACACCAGTTTCCTTCTTGGCTTCATGCGAGGCAGCAGCCAACAGAGTTTCTACTGTGATTGAAGTATGACCAGCTTCTCTTGCTTGTCTGAACAGAACAGTTCAGTCTGACCCCAGAGTTGAAGTCAATTAAGCAGCAAACTCTACAAACACAGAATTATTAATAGAAATAATTCTTTTCTAAGAATGCAGCTACTATCCATTGCTTCAGGCAATGCTTAACCAGCCAAAATTCCCAGTGAGGAGGTGCTTTAGAAGGTCCGATTCCTTTGCACTGGTATTATTCTCCAATACTCAGTGGAGACATTTATACAGCCCATAATCATACACACACACACACACACACACACACACACAAAAGGGCAAAGCTGTTTCACTTTTCACCTGTGAAGACAGTGAAAAAGATGTCTGAAGGGGATGGGTTGTCCTCCTGTGATCTGACCACAATAAGGGGCAGAGAAGATAGTAGGAGATGTCAATTCCACCTCATAAAAAAAGGAAAAGTTGAGGATCCAAACACTAGTGAAAAGATTCTTGACATTGTTAAAAAACAGGTAAAGAATAAATAAGTAAAAAAGCTGTTGTGAAATGTTCTCAAGCAGCAGCCCCTGCTGCTTAGCCTCATGCTATATGTCATTAATATGGAAAGCTTGCAACATACCCGTAGCAGAAGGCAGCTTTTCAACAGCAGGCCTCATGCAGCCAAGGATCAGGTGTGATTTTGGTAAGCTAACAAACATCCCCAGCCCATCAAGAGTACCTTTCTGAAGGTAGGGAGAGCAGCAGGGACTCAAGGCTGCAGCACGGTTAGTATCAGAAAGCCCACGCTATCAGCTGCTGGCATGTGATTTGTCTGTCAGAGGGCTGGAATACTAGCAATGTGGCTTTCTGTAGCTCACAGACAGTGAAACCAGTAGGTTTTGGAGTAGACCTGAATCTCTTCTCATGAGGCACACAGGTCACCTTTGATTTTATTAAATTTTTTGAGGTATCCTGCTCATATGCCAAATTTGAGTCTTAAATCCTGTCAGACTCTCTCCCATGCAGTCTCTGCAGATTTCAGGATTGTGTTTCTGAGTGCTGGGTGAAAAAAGAAAAGAAAAGAAAAGAAAAGAAAAGAAAAGAAAAGAAAAGAAAAGAGAAGAGTCTTGGTTTACAGAACAATAGCACAGCTACCATTCAGCAGTAAGTAGTTACAAGAGACTGACATGACCCTGGTTAGGGCAATAAACCTTTCTGTAAACTGCTCACTTGAATTAAAAAAACAAAGTGAGAATTTAGAGGCTGGAGTTTACAATAGCTGAAATATTTCCTGGGTGTGTAGGCTCAGACCCACTGAGTTTAGGCACTTAGGTCCAATGAAATCTCTGGGATGTAAGTGTTGAAGTGTTGATCTGTAGCATCATGTTAGCATATCTGATGTGGATTCTTACATCTTTCCATGTGCAAACTGAAAGCCTTAGATTTTGTTTTAAAAGGTGAGTTCTGACATGTCTTTATTTCCTGAAACCTGAGAAAAGGCAGGTTTGCAAACACTGACATAGTGCTTTCTTAAGCAGAAACACCTCTCAAAAGCTCAAGGTCTGGTTCCCAAAAGCATTATGTGATTGTTTTCCCTGAATACAAGCCAAAACAGTAATCTAAACCACCACTGAGAGAAAAAAATACTTTACTGGAATTAGAAGTGTTAGGAGATCCTTCTCTGGTTCTCAAGTTACGTGGTGTGGAACCAAGGACTGAGTAGAGAACAGAAAGCACTACATTCCCACATGCACAATGCCACTGAAAGGCTGGTGTTCAGCTTCTGTGTAATATGACACATTGTAAACTGAATAAGGCAAAGATGGAAGATATTATCTGTATAAGGTAGCAGAAGAAAGTAGTGGCATGAATCTCCCTCGTCCAGACATTTAGTTGCACACCAACAAGGACCAAGTGAGTAGGACAGTTCCCAAACCAGTGCAACTCCAAAGACTTATCTACAGAGGGCACCTACCCTCTCAGTATCACTCCCTTGGAGATGGTAAGGGTTTGATTCTTGTCTTATTTAAATTCCTTTCAAGGGGAATATTGCCAACTCCTATAGATACTGTGTTTACTGACAAACTAAAGTTGTCATTTTTCAGCCTTTCAAATGCCAGGGAGAGAGTTAAGGAAAAGGCTGGTGTATTTCCAGGCATTTTTAACATGATGGTGTAGAGTTTTCTTTGTCGTCATCATTTGCATGCTGGACTCTAGCTTACATAATTTACTGAATAAATATTTCATCACCCATTCTGTTTAGAGGAGGGATGACCTGTCTCAATTCCCAGGAAGGGTAATGAAAGATGACACTAATCTGAGCTATGCTATTCTCAAGAAGTTGGGGTGGATGAGGAGACTGGCAGATGGATTGAGAACCTCATTAACTCCTTCTTCAGAAATATACTCCCTCTGAGCAACTTGCAGGGATAAAAACAGCTTCTGAAGTTGCTTTTTAAAGTCACTTAGATGAAGAAACTGCAAGGGAAAAGCAAGACTGAAAGTGCAGTATTATTCTAAAGTAATATGGGTTAGTTTTGATTCATTAGTGCCTTTTATTTTGAATGACTGATGTAGTCTATGCACCAGGATCCTTACACCTGCCAACCAAATGCAGCTGTTTAATTGGAGTCAAATGAGGCCTCAGGACTGAGAGTAGGGAAAAACTATTAGCCATGATGAAAACTGAAGAAATATAGGTTGTACTGTCATGTATAATTGCAGCCTTGCAAACTAAGCTCATCTGTCAGAATAAAACCTGACCATGCAGAGGAATTGTATGGTATTAAATGAGGGGCAGGTGTTTACAACCATTAATTGACATGAATCAGCGAAACACTTGTGCTCCTGGGAAGGGTGGGATGCAGAAATGTCTCCTGTAAGATATTGTCTGCCAGATTCTGCTAAGCCTATGCATGTATTCCTCTACAAGACCAATGTCCCAAATCACAATGACACAGAAAGTCTCCTCCCTAACTTTTTTTCTTATTGTTCCCAAATGTCATCACTTCATTTCTCACCCTGCAAGACTCCAGACAGACATCATCATTTCTTCTCTTGACCTCCTCTTTTATTGGGATCAAGGACTCAGGAAGACCCAGGAAAATCATGTAGTTCAATGGTCATCGTATATTATATATCTTCTGGTAGCAGCTAGACATATATTTGTTTCAGCTCACTCTGTCAGGGCACATGAATTCCAAGCTAAAGTCCATGGACTCAGTCCCCTGTGTCAATGGCTTTTATAGGCAGCCAAAGCCACCCAGCTGTGATAAATTACTGTTATGTCCAGGAATTATTAAGAAATTGTACCAGACAAAAGAGATGCTGTTTGATGAACTGTAACAACTCAGGCTGTTTAACTTCCATCCTGAATTCTTTTGGAGGCCTGCCAGCATCTCTTTATATCACAGTTACTCAAAATGTTTGCATAGAGAGAAAGATACTGGAGTATGATACACATAGTCCTTGCTTACAGTACAAACTGTACTTGTTTTGTAAGCAAGAAATGATGTTTGAATAATTAAACTAAAAGAAAGACCATATGCAGCAGATATAAACATTTTATATTTTAGAGACTAAGACATCCTGGATTTACCCTGCCTTATACACTGAAGTCACTGTGACAAGATTAAAGGGTTTTCTTTGTCAACATCCTGATGTAAGCAATGAGGAAGCTGGAGGTTGATGCAGTAGAGTGTTAGTTACATTGAACATTGCAGCATCCATTCAAAGTGGATGAAAAAGCAGAGATTTCCATACAGTCCTTTCTACCTACATTGTCGCTGACAGTCTTAACCAGTTGCTGCTGAATTAGCTACCTTTAGGGAACTTAGAACAACTCCTCTTAAATCAAGAGTCTGATGTGGCCCTTATTCTACTCTGCTGCCATGCTTCTGTACTCTGGAAAACTTGATTGTCCTGATACTTACAGTCAGTTTTGGATGCAACATTTTTGTTGATAAGGATTTTTACAGATCTTAAAAGACTTATACATTCAAAATCCTTCTCAGGCATACTTGTTTGCTTGAACTGTATCTTGAAGACTTAATTCTATACCTTGCACATATATACAATGACATCTTTGCAGTCTTGGTCTTCCTTGGTTCTTCTGCATGAGCCTGTTGTAAAATACAGCATATTGTGAGACAGAAGTGACTCCCTCCAAGTAAATTGCTTGGTAAACATTCTGCCTTCACCCACCCATGATAATAGGCAAGTTTTCTGGGTAATGCTTTACTGAGTGAGAACCAGCTAAAAAAATGTTGGACTAATATGTTATGTCTTTAGTTAAGTGGTTTGTACAAGCAGATATTGCCTTGCTGGGTTTGGGGTTTGTACTTTACACTAGTGTTACACCAAGATTTGTTGGCAACACTGTCTGTAAAAGGAACGCAGAACAACTGTCCCTGGTTCTAGATCCTCTGGGAGGACTTTAGGAGCATAGTTGTTGACGTCTGTGGGAGCAGGATCATGTCCTGTGACCTTACCAATTTTCCTATGCTCCTCGTTCCTGCCTCATTTAAAAGCCAGTTATGAGACTTTACTCAAACTTTCCAAATAATTTTATTCTTGAAAATAACCAAGCCTGGGAAAATTTCTTTACATAACAGGAAGTTTTGGAAAGTGGTATCTTTTGGAAAAAAAGTACAAGATTGCAAGCTGTTGTAAACCTTCACTCTAGCATTTCTGTTAGCAACCGTTGCAGTGACAAAAACAAAACCAGGGGAATGCTTACAGGTGTGAAGAGGAGCATCACAAGGAAGTCATTCACAGTTTTGTGGGACAGGATTTGCTCTGCAAGGAACATGCATTTGTTAGAATACATAGGGAAACATTTTGACTGGTTTATGAGGAGCAGCTGTATGCATAGTACATGGCTGCCTGGGAGCAGGAGAACATCAATGGCACAAGAGATATTTTTTCCACTGCTATGCATCATGTCTAAATAGGTAGCTGTTTGCATGCTGGATAACTTATAATTGGTTAGACATAAGGTAAAATTGAGGCCCCGTGTTTGATCTCCAAACACTAAGATGTTCAGGTACTTAGGGCTCAGCACTTTGACTAACATAAATAGCCTTGGAGATAACAGTTAGTGTTTCATATCTACCTGGGGAAATTCAATAGTTATTTGAAGAGTCTTTTTTTCATTTTATTTTGCTTTTCTTTAGGGAGAAGGACCTAATCCTGCTGCAGCGTTTATTTAATATATCTCTTTTAAAGTGGCTTCTTGCAGTCTTCAGGTTTGCTTGAGATTTTAAAATTATAAAGAAAACTGTAGAGACTTTTATTCTTCTTGTCAGCATGAGGAAAAAAAAAATCATTAGATTTAGAACTCTAAATGGGAAGAAGTACCAAGGAGAAAACAGGGTCCCAATCTAAAGAAAAAGGATCCTCATTTTCTTGGAAGGATGGTGGAAAAAAAACTAAAAGCTTTCTTCATACATACATGCTTTAGGGCACTATGAATGAATCTTTAAAAGTTTTCTGAGTTGAATACAGGCTTTCAAATTCCAAGCTGAGGTAACTTGAATTTCTTACTTAACTACATATAATCAAAAATCTTTTTATGTTCTCCTAAAATAACAAGAACAGAAGAAAAAGGATTAGAAATGTGCAATTGCAAATGCTTTTGAATGTGGTGGTCTTCAACTCTGTTTTTAAAGAAAATCTAACAAATACTCTTCCATAAAAGTGGTGCAATCCACTCTTACAAGAATCATGGGAGATCCAGAAACAGTGGTTTTGTATAAATGGATAACTTTTTTGTCATTACTTTTTTCTTCCTAACTCAGACCTTCTTTTCCACTGGGATCAAATAGAGTGAAAGGAACTGAATTTATTATTCTGGCCCCACAAGCTTTCTTTTCGCAGGTTCCCACAGTGTCTAGAGGAAAGCTCACACAGTGACTGCAGACCACTGCAAAGCCAAATGGACCACTTTTCCAGGTAGCCAGTGTGCCCTCTCCTGCTCCACACAGCTGTAATGGTGATGGAGTATGGAGTGACAAGCACAAACTCTTGCATTTCCAGTCAATGCAGCATGACCTTGCTCATAAGCTATCAGTGTAGGCCTTGAGTTCTGCTCCACCTGTCTCCTCAAATCTGCTAATCTTTGCCTCTTAAAATAGGTTGCATTATACTTACCATGTTGTATCAATGTGCAAAAAAGCCTTTCTAAAGGTTAGAAAGGGTCTGTTCATCATCTCCACTGTTTTGGGGTTGTTGCAGTTTCATCTCAGCCTGCGTACTTCTCTCCAAGGGCAAAGGTTTAGGATGGGATTTCCTGGCCTGAGGTGTCATCTGATTTTCATTGCCAGAGAGGCTCTATTGCTCCAATCGTGTACTTCATCATAATGTCATAGCCAAAATCAAGTGCTTAGAAATGGAGAAAGGAGAAATAATGTCTGAAGGAGGTGATTTTTCTCAAATCTTACCCTGCCTGCAGCTCCTCATTACCTACTCTTATCATATCCACCTGATGGATGGAGCTGAAATGGACCCAATGGGATTCAGAACTAGACTTTAACTTAACGCTAACAGTCTTATCCTAGTCTTGCACTGAACCTGTAAGAAATGGCTTGAACAATGCAGAATTTTGGCTGCTGGTCAGAAACAGAAAATATGAAAGTAAAATAACATTGCTTTGCTTCCAGCTTCCTGGAGCATTCAGAGCAGTGGCATGAATAGACAGCTATTCCCGTGAAAGAAGCCAAATAAATCAATGAATCAGGAGTCTCTATTGAGCTCATTCCCAGAGGGAACTGCAAACCAGCAGCATTTGGCCTTTTGGTTCAGACCCAGAAGGAAAATGGTGATTCTGATTGGGCTATAGCTGGATTCAATTAAAATATTTTCTCTGTTATCTGAATCTGATATTGTCCATCTTTTTTTGCCACATACCAAGAATCCCACTAGACTTAAATCTTTTCTGGACAGTTTATTCAGTCAGAGGCAGAGCCTGGCAGTAAAAATGCTGGGGAATTTATTTCATTACTTTGGTCAATGTATTGCAACCCATAAGCTCAGCTGACACAAAAACCAAACCAAACCAAATTAGAATGCTATCTCCCAACATTTTCCCTTTGATTTCAGTGGGTGGCATTAGTTTTGAGTTCTGATCATTATTATTGTGGGACTTTGGGATATTTGCAGAAAGGAACTGACTTGAAAGCCCAGAATATGGTTGCTTAGAAGCTTTTTATCAGTCCTTTTGTATCAAATTTCTTAAAAGCTTTCAAAAAACTTTGCTTTTGAAATGCCTTGAAACAAATTTCACTTTCTTCTCCTCCCAGAGGTAAGAAAAAAACTTCCAGAATTTAAGTTACCTTATGTAATCCTTCTTGCACATTTAACTGCATTGTTTTTACCTATTCTGTTTAGGTTAAAAAAAAAAATGTGTTTACTAAAATATATGTATTATTATAGGTGTCTTTAGTTGCACGGAGATAGAACCTAAATCCAAACAAGATTTAGCAAGCCAAAACTTCTTTTACCTGCTGTTTTGCATGTGACAGTAATGAGGAGCAGATCACTGGTGAAAGAGCATAAGAAACTAAACATACATACAGTGACACTCTCTCTCTGGCACCTCATCCCCAGATTTTGGTTTGCAGCTCTCTGTCAGAATATACACCAGAGAGATGCACAAATGTGTGCTTTATTCTGTCACCGTCCATTGGGAGAGCTCTTCATTAATTTAAATTCTCTAAAGGGTTCATCCTTGAGGGGATTTACTTAGATGCACGGTATAGCTTCTTTATCATATCAGGAGCTACACACACTCTCTTATGTTAAATAAGGTATTATTAGAGATGTTCTTCATGTTAAACATAAGATACACATATTATAGGCAGTTTGTTTATAGACACTGGTCTCTCACCTCCTATCCTGCATGTTTTGCACAAGCCAAACTTTCCTTGCCCTCAAGCCCTTCACCTTAGGGAATGTCTTGTCCCATACTTAAAGGGAAGCACTTGCTGTGTGCATGATGTTACCAATATGCATGTACAACTAACCTGGCTAATGGAGGCACCTAGTAATACCAATGATAGATTTCAGGTTTCATCAGGGATGTGTCGTGGGAGTTCATAACTTCCAGAATTCCACTTTTAACTTTTTCTTATAAAGCCATCTCCTCATCTGGTAAATACAGGGATTTTGCCCCAGCCTCATGAAGACTGTGATATCATAATTTCTTTTTAACACATTTTTTAAAAGACAATGGTGTTCTTGGATTACAGGCAAAACTGATTTTTCTCTTAAGCATGAAGTAGGAATTGAAGTAGAAATATTTCAAAGCTTCAGAAGTTTCAAAAGTGCTATTGAAGGAGCAGGGCTAAAAAAATTAAAAGCAGTCATTTTTTTTTAACTATATATTACACAAAAGCTCTAAGCTAAACTTTAATAAGCAAAGAATTGATTCAAAACAGGGAAATAGCTGCTCTTAAGGTGAAAGTTAATATAATAAGGATTATCGTGATATTACTTCAATATGTAATAACCAATCCATTTTTATGGATGGGTCAATTGAGACACTGAAAGAAAATATCAGACATTAAATAGAAAATAGGAAAGGAAAGTAGGTACCTGAGAAAGGAATGTTGTTGAAAAATTAACTGGTTTGAGATTGACCTAATTATCTTGACCTTCTTATTTTGTCAACATTAATACTATTATTTATAGCACTTCTCACTCAAATTGTACTAAACTCACACATGACAACCTCTGAGAAGAAATGCTACTGGTACATTTTATGATGGGATGAAGAAATCCGTGGATCTGCCTTTATGGTGATGACCAGCACTTGTGTCTTCATAATATGCTGATAGAATTTTAGATCTTCACTATGTGTGGCACCTCTAGAAGAATAGTGTTCCAATCACATACACAAACTGCGAGCAAAGTAACCCTCTGGGCAGCTCTGAATAGTTTGCATGTGTGAGGGTGTTATTTGTCTGTTGCTGTCAAAGTGCAATGAGCAAGTGCAGGTGTGCTTTATATTCATTTGTGTTCATGCAGTACATAGAAACATCACCAGGGGCACTATCTCATTACATTGGTGAAGTGATTACAGTTGAAAACAGCTGTTGAATGAAGTGCATCACTCAGGGCTAGATGTACAGAGAGATGTAAGTACCCATGCCCTTGGAGACATCTCTGAGATGTTGAGTAACGCAGAGATTTCTCGTTCCTGTTTGCTTAAAGTCTTTAGAAATTAAGTTCTGCAGCTTCTCTAAATGCTAATGCAGGGCACAAGACCTGCCAAACAGGATCCACAGAAACAGCACCTTCCTGTCCCGGTATCCTTGAGGGGCTAGAGAACTCTCTCAGAGCAGGACTCCCATTTTGGGCACTTCATCCAGGCTATCCCAATCCCATCAAGAGCTGGGCTCAAGCCCTGGCTATAAGTAGAGCAGGCAAGGTGAGCTGTTGAATCTGAGCCTGGCAAATGGTACAAGATGAGAAGATGCATTTCACCTATGAGAAAAGATTGAGTTCAGAAAATTATCTTCCAGGAGCCACACATGCCAAGTCAGTTATGGGCTCCTTCTTAGTCACACAAAGTTATCTGAGCTGCAGGCAGATAACACTGAGTCCACACTTGGCTGCTCAGTGTATCAACCAGTATACGGCAGTTTCCTAATAAGGATGTTGATTTGTAGTTCTCATTTTTCCCTAGCACATTTTACAGATGATTAGGTGCCTAATTTCAGGAAACTGGAAGCAGAAGAATAAGGCTAAACAAAACAATTTATGGGGCTCTACTTACAGATGTTTCACTGATTTTCCACCTAAAGATTCTAGAAGCAGCAGAAACAGTCTGTCTAGGCTGTCTGTAGGGCAGGAGCTCTGGAGTTCATCCAGAAAAGTCTGCCCATAATTACAGCACTTCACACCAATCCTGCACTGTATACTAGAGCCAAAAAAATCTGTAGTTGTCAAGGTCCATCAGCTGGTCTTATTAAGTCAAGACCCTTGCAGAAGACCTGTTCAGAGAGGTCAAATAGTGGCCTCAGGCAGAACCACAATATTTTGAGTTCTTTCATTTCTTCCCCATAAAACTGCACTGTGCAATAGAACTGCACAACCAAAAAAGTTCTCCATGTTGATTTGCCCTTTTAAAAAAGGACTTAATGAGAAAATCAAGTGTCCCTTCAGTGGAATTACATTTGAAAATGGAAGCACAGCAAGGCAATTTGGCTCAGTAACTAATTTCTGATATCTGTAGCTTAGAAGCATCAATACTTTAGCAGGCACTGTTTGGATAATTGGAAATAAAAGTGATTCTTCCACTGAAACTGATGTAAAGGCTGACTCAGCCTGAATTTCCATTCTGTGGGTTCATTTTCAGTGTCAAACCAAAAGAGACCTGAGGAAATATTCTCTACCTATGAATCAGAGGAAGCAATTCATTATTGGGTCCAGTTCAGGAAAGGAAAAAAGAAGAAATCTATTGAGAACATAAGAAGAGGTAGAGGACTGTGTTTAATTTGAGTGAAGGTTGCTCAAAGTTTGTTTAAAAAGAGAAAAGCTTAAACTGTTCTAGGCTTTTCAGCCATTAAAAGTTCATCAGCGTTGTCAAGGTAGCCTGAAAACTTAAGGGTGCACAGTGTCTTAATTTGGTTATGTCTGCACACTTTTGGCAAGCTATCTTATCTCTTAGTGACTTGCTCCATTATCATTTATTACACACTGAGTGGAAAACATTACACAAGCTGGCAATGTATGAAGCAGTATGACTCCCAGAGTGGTTTTTTTCAGAGTGTATATGAACTTCTCCCTCAGATTTTAGTACCTAGAAGTTCAAATGCTTATGCTTTCATAGGACTTTGATAGAAAAAGACTGGGAAATCTTACAAACTGAAGACTACTTGTGTTTATCTGTCTGTCTTAAAGCATGGAGAATCCCCCATGACAGAATAAGTCATTTATATTAAAATACAGGCAATCATCAATATAACCGCTCAGCCACATTGTCAGATCAATATCCAATGATCCAATACATTCTAAGTACTATAAAATGGACACACTTACTATTCTTACAATCCTGCCTATTTGAAGCAGCAGAGCAGAAGCCTACACACTAGGCGAGACAGTAGTTACTCTACTGCAATCCTGAAGACTCCTAAGAGGAGAAATTTTTTCTTCCTAGTGGCAGCTTTTTTAGGTCAGGCTGTAGTTGTGACAATGTCAGCACAGCTTCTGCACAGAAGGAGGTCTGAAGGAGCTAGCACCTTAGTCTTCTCATTCTCCAAAGATGAAGGCTGTGGTGTTGGGTATTTCAGTGGGCACTTGGAGCAGCCTCAGCAAGGATTAATGAGAACCACTAGTACTGCTCCCTCCGCTCTCCTTTTCTACTATTTTGTTATTCATCTCCACATTACACTGTGATTTGCAGATGTGCAGACTATGCCTTGCAAGTTAATGCAATTTTGCACATGGACAGTCTGCATCTTTGGACCACTGAGGTCCATAATAGTCAAATGCAGATTTACCCAGAGGGAGGAAGCAGCCAGAAGTCAGTGCCCTCAACACTCCTTAAGGCACTACGTGCTTGAATTCACATTGCAAGGAAGGGGTTGTGCTGATGAATACTGACCTTTTTCAATAATTAAGTGATTCCCATACTAGTACAGGTGTCCCCATATATCAAGTGCTAGAGAAAATCTTACTATCTCAACACAAATCTGCATGGTCCAGTCTCACTTTAGGATCAGAGGCCTTTTCCTCTCATCCTGATGGTTCCCTGGATTTCATTTTGCTGATGTTTCACAAAAGACATCTTGTTTACCATTGACATTTCAAATATAAAACAAATGCTGTTGCAAAAGACTCAAATCAACCTTCAAATACAAGTGACATAAATCTTAATAAGCCATAGCTGAAGAACAAGCTGCAGTAAAAAAAAAAATCTCTCCTCTTTTTTTTTTTATATAACCATTATCAACATGAATGTCTGTAAAGTAAATGTTATTTAATGATTTCTCAAGCATTTATACAGCATTATCTTTTAAATCTGCAATGAACGAAGAGTGTGTTTTCTTGGAAAATATGTCACGTTCAAGAAAGATCTGAGAACTTGCTTAATAGTCGTAGGTTTGACTTACTTTAGCAGTTTTTCAATCTGTCTGTCTCCATCTGAGTATTTATAAAACATTAGTCATGGTAGGATGTAGATTTAGTTCATGCATTTTTAGACCCTGTATTTTTCTAAATTTAAAACCACTTCAAATTAAGGAATACAAGTAACAAAATTACTTATCCTTTAACACTTTCTTGTTTCTATAATCCCCGTGATTTTCCTAATCACGTCAGCAATGTCCTGTGATTTTACTCATCACATCACCAATACCTCTACAGAAGCCAAAGACAGGAAAAACAAGCCAAAATGTTCCACCAAGTATAATGCATGGATAGTGAATGTAACCATCAACAAAAAGAGCAGATACTCCACAGAGAAAGGTAACACCATAAGATGTACTGAGAATACTAGGAAAGTGTGAATCTCATACTGAGTGATGCCCAGCACATCATTGCAGGTGTGTGAGACTGACTGGAAAGCTCTTCCAGTGCTTAGTGATCACAGCATCAAACTAAGGTTTGTTCATTCCCAGGGCTACTGTGAAGAGAGTTCAGTTGAGCCTGGCTGATGGCTCATACATAGCCACATATGAGTTGTCTCCAGTGTATCCTGGATGCTTTTACCAAACCATCTCCCAGGAGCTCTGCCTCTATGCACTTCTATCTGCATTGCCTTCTTGAAAACCAACTTCACTGATCATTTTGGCAAAGCTCCTTAGCACATAATTTGTTTTTCCAAAACTCAGAAAACAAATTAGCAGATCCTCAGGTTTTCCACCCCTAGGACCTCATATTTCCTGGGCCTTCTCCCCAAACCATAAGGAAGAAAGGCTCTGGGGTAGCACAAGAACAGGCTGCCCAGAGAGGAAACATTCCAGGTCAGTTTGGATGAGGCTCCAAGCAACCTGATCTGCTTGAAGACATCCCTGCTCACTGCAGGGATGGTGGACTAGATGAGCTTTAAAGGTCCCTTCGAGCACAAACTATTCTATGGTTCTATGCTATATTCCTTCTAGTATCCCAAAAGCTAGATCCTCTGGTTTAAATGAGCATATATTCCATGTGCATTGTAGCACTAGATGAACGCAACAGAGATGTGATGTGGGCCAAGTTCCTTGTGGGAGTTAGAAAGTTATACTGACGAGAAAATGTCAGTAGCCAGATCCATATCAATATTATCCATAAAAATATTATTCAAACCTTGTAAAAGCAGTATTCAACTTTTTATTTGGCAAGGAGATACCCAACAAAAATCACACTTTCTGCTGAAAGTTTATATTTCGTACATTATTGTTGCATCTCTAAGAACAGCTCTCATTAAGTGAAAGTGTGAACAAACCAATGCCCTAATAATAGCTTGATTTGAAGTGTAAAATGGGTTGAAGTACTCAGCATGTCATCTTCTAATCAGGAATGAAAGTTTTAATGCAAGGCTTCCTGATAATCACAATTTTGTAATGCTTATGTAAGTGACTGTAGATGTGTGTATGTTTTTTTAATTTAGTGCATCAGTAAAGGAATGCATTTTCTGGTAATACTAAATAGGCTCTGACTACAAATGCAGCAAGGTATATTTGCTCCTGTGAAAAATGTTAAGTGATCACTTTGGGAAGCTCCCCATATACAGAAATATCTAGCACTCTGGAAATTATTTGTCTCACCAAAAGCACATTTGAGGATCTGTTCCCTTGAATGTCATGTATGATCATGTGTGCCTATACCAAGAGAGCATTCCAACTGCTTGTACCTTAAAGTTGCTTCCATTCACCTTGAACTCTTAGGAACAGATGTAAAAGGTCCCAGGAGTTCAAGTTCCCTTTGAGCTTGCATCCTCAGGAGACAGTCAGAAGGGTAGAAAGGTCTCACAGACTTGGTAGATGTTCTTCATTTCGTTCTCATTTAAACACATCTTTCTCCCTTAATATTGAAAGGTATCTAGAAAGCTGTTCCAAAGACCATAGTTGAAACAAGATTTCACTTTTAGTTCTTCCCTTGGCCACACTTTGCTGCAGCATTCAGCTTCTAAAAATTCCTGAGCATTAGTTATGAAAAAATTACTTTTCATTACATTTGTGCCAATGGAACAAGCAATAAGGATGGGGAAAGATGGGATAGATGTTGCACCTTGAAGTATTTTCAAGTTTAATTTCTACCGGGTTGACCCAAGTCCCTTCCAGAAGTCCTGTCAAGTTTAAATGACTAATATTCTGGAAGTCCTCTAAGGGTGGAAGGTACATGCTGTATGGTCATCCTGTTAAAGTAACTCAGCAAAAATCTGTGGCAGCTCCACAGTGTTCTTCCTGGTTAATGATTAGTCATGAGGAGAAGTCTGACTGTAGAGTCTTTGATCCATGAACGTATCTGTAGTAACGGGGGTCATTGTACTTCCTGTAGCGAGCACATTTTTAAAAGCCAAAGTCAGTAACCCCAGAGTAATTGGGACTGTTATTCAGTAAATTACATGCTTTGAAGCAATGACATTATACCAGTTATGTGGGGTGAAATCTAAAGGTGAAACTTTGTAGGAACAAATCGGAGCTAGAAACAAAATTTGAGATCAAGTAATTAAATCCAAAATCCCAGATTTGTTAAGTTATTGTTCACCAAGAGCTTGAGCACCAGAAGGAGCCCATGGAGAAGTTACTTCTGACACCCCAAGCTGTGAAGTGAAGCCACAGGCAGCAGTGGATTCATTTCTGCCAACAGAAGAGGAGAAATAAAATGCTGCTAACCCAAACTCCACTTTATAGGGTGAAAGGCTGTTTTTAGAGAAGCCTGACATGAGGGGTAGGAGGGAGTACAGCTTTCGATCACAGCAGCACCAGACTTACACACCCTGCCAGTCTAGGATCTCCCCTCTAATTGCAGTGTTGCACTTCAACCACTCCAAAGGAGCAGTCACAAGAGCCACCAGAACAAGATGTACAGCAACAGTGGCTTACCTTCAGCTCTCTGCTAAGGGACCTCCTGCAAACCAGAGCAAGGAAATAATGCCGACTTTAAAAATCAGCTCTCTGAAAGAACAAATTTGTACCCAATAACTTAGTATTATAAAGAAAATAACCATGCACTTCCATTAAAAAATATAATCAAACCAGCCCAGCAAAGCATTGTGAAATAAAACAGCATACATTTCCATCCTCAAAGCCTGTTTTCCTAAACTTTTGCAGAGAGATGAAATGGTGGAAGAGCTGCCTTGGTAAATGAGAAGAAAAAAAACCCCAAATTGGAGTCACTTTTTTCAAGCATTAACTAGTAACTATAGTAAAAGGAGAAATTGCAGCAGCCAATGACTGTTTTAGTCTCCCAAGCCCTATTCATAGAGAAGATGATATTGTACCAAAATTTAACTTGTGTAATAATAGACACAGTCTGTCTCAAAGAGTTCCAAAGCACTTTGGAAATAATACAATATTGCTCAAAAATGAGCCAAACCATGCCCCTTCTGCATCTGCATAGTAGACATCAGCGGCTTTATGATACTGTTCAGATATAGCTATGTGAGAAAATTGTTTGGAGCACTAGTAAATCTACAGGGCAACACTGTTGCTGCAGGGCCTGATGTGTTTAGGCCCCTCAGCACTCTCTGTTGTGCTGCAGCAGATGAGCACATACTTTGACAAGTCATTCCCATCTGTTGCCACATCACAACCCACCATTGCTCTGTGAGTAGCTCCCCTACACACTATGAGTTAAGGCGTATAAACGATGAGTTAAGTAGCACAACATTTCTTGCTCAGTGTCCACAGTGGAGCTCTTCATCTTATGTATTTCTCAGCATACTGGAAATTTTGGGGCAGAAGGCAGATGTTAAAGATCACTGCATGACATGCACGGAAAGGAAGATGGAATATTATATGCCTAAATATATAGAAAAGTAAGCAGATAATGTAGGAGGAGTTTGCAGATTAATTTCTCCACATAGCATTTATTTTATATAGTTCAACATCTGACAATGGATTATTGATCTATTGTACTTTAAAGGGATCTTTTTGACTTCCATAAATTGACCCTTTCTGACTGGGATTGAACACTCTATCCATTCTCCCTGGCAAACATAGGCTGTGGATAGAAGCAAGGTGAATCCTCCTGAGCCCATCTCTGGCTTTTTCAGGTGGCTGTGCTTTGCTGCAGTCTTTGCCTTTGCAAATATTTACTATAAAGGGGTTGATTAGGAGCACCCAAGCCATATTCCTCTCTTTTGGCCTCCTCTTTGCTGACAGATTGACCTGCTGATATTCACCTGTGAACGAATTAGCAAGAGACACCCACCCCCCTCTTAAGGTTACAAATAATCCCCATGTTTTCCATTTCCACCTCTCTGGGGTTTGGCACCAGAGCTGAAAAAACAATGGTGAGATCTGCTTTCAGAAGGATCAGCCTGAGTAAGGTCACTGTTTCCTAACTTTTTCTGAACAGAAATAGTTTGGAGGTAGTTAAAAAAACCCTACATGTCTGAATATTTAATATTCATAAGAGGTTTAGTCTTCTTTCAACAACCTTGAGTAATGACAGAGAACGTGATAACACTGTAGTGGCAACTTATGATCAAAGCACTCCATCATTGGGGAATAAACGTTCTACCTAAGCAAAAAAAAAAAAAAAAGGTTAATCCCTAAAGAAATTTAGTACTTAGAAGGAAAATTCACTTTAAATCATCCCATTAGCTCTGCAAAAAGACAGAAGGTGGCTTATATTGTATCATAGACTTTCTTACAGTCTTGTAGTATATTTATCTGAAACAGCTTGAGTGAAAACTGGAAATAAACATTAGTTTCTGCAGTTTGAATATCACTGAGGTATTTTTCCAGCTGTACAGTGCAGTACAAGGTGCACCCTGTTCACAGCACTTTGCAAGATTCTGCCCTCTGAGATGGCACATAAGCTGGTAAAACAACTGATCTTTGGTTTGATTTACATAGAGGACTGATCCATCTTCTCCACCTCAAATCCTTTGTTTTTGACCTACTAACCCAAACACATCTTTTTTATATTAATAAACTTTGACATCTCTACTCCAGTTCTGCAATAAAATCACTACTCATCTTTCTGAGGGCAGCAGGCTTTGCAGATTTCTCTCATCTGTCCAACTCCTTTAAGTTTCTCTCCCATCTTAACAAGAATTTGAAAGCTCTTTGTTCCAGAGCTCTTTGTTCCCTTGCCCGAACAGTGGCTACCAAAAAGCATACACTACTCTCAGCCTTCCAAGGTACATCTCCAAATCTCCTTTTAGAAGTAAGCAGCTTACAGTGTTGCAGCTACAGAGCCTTGAAGCTCATGTTTTTGTTCCTACTTCTGCTATTCATGGGTGGCATCTCCTTTGGAAATGCCACATTCTGCTGCTTATGATCATGCTTGCAGCAATTGGCATTGGAGCTATTTCTCCTTGTATCTCATCTAGATTTCTGTTTTCTACAGTGAGGCAGCACACTGTTTTTTTTTTCAGATAGACAATATTTTGTGAAGGAGAAAGCTCTGCTACTGGGAAAGAATGGCAGGAGAAAGATATATGAGATGGCTGGTGCAGATTCCTCATCACTTGCAAAATAAAAAAGGTACAGTTGTGAATTTTAGTCCCTCTTATTTATTGGGATTGAACTGAACCAAATAAATTTTATACCAACTGCAAAATAGTCCACAGGTGAGAAATACTTAAAAGTGTCTGAAGTGAGTATAGTTCTAGCCAGATTTTCTTTTAACTGGCAAGTGGATGAATTAATAAAGTAATGCAAAAAGCTATGAATTTACAAAAAGCTACCTAAACAGAAAAGGCAGATTTCTCACCGTCCTGGTTGCTTTTTAATCCATGTTTCATGCAATAGCATTCACAGGTAAAATCCTTGCATCCAATACTTGCTCTTTTATTCTTGATATGTATAACACATAGAACATGACCCATTCCCAGCCATAGCAACATGATATGTTAGTGAAGCACTGTATAAATTAAGGACAAATTTAGAGATGTACAGAATTTCTGTCATACGGAAGACACAATGTGTGGTTCTTTACCAGTGTTTTTCTAATCTAATCAAGAAGCTGCCATGCTATTAATTTAAACTTACATAGTATCTTCCAGTTGATTTTTACTATGCCTGTTTTTACTGATGCTGATCTAACCTCCACTGCGCTTAGGAAGAAAATAGGGGAAAAAAAGGAGCAGATACACTTGATAATAAAGATAAATTACTCAGAACAAATTATCCAGTTTCACATATGAAAGTTTATTGGAAATAATAGCAAGAACATTTATCAAAAGGTCTGGCAAACATGTGATCCTGGATTGTCAGCCTCTATTCGTTTAAAGAAGATTTATCATTCTCAGGAGGATTAATACAGTTTATGGGCACTTGACTAGCTAGTCATTAATCATTGTATATTTTCTATATCGTAATTAAACTAGAAATTTTAAAAGTAATGATTTAAAACTTTAAACTTGTATCCTTATAGGTCTTGATTCACAGGGGACATGTCATAGTTTGTTGATTAAATAGGTTTGTTTATCTACCTGATTGGAGTTAATTATCTTTCTGAAAATCAACTGTACCTTTCTATTTCATTATATAAAAGCAAGCAGGATCCAAAGATTTAGTGAATTCACTAGCTCCTTTTCACTGTCTTTGATGCTTTCAGCACAGTGAGTGGTCACCCATCTCACAGACTGAGCAATAGTCCTAGAAAATGAACAGAAAATGCTGAGAACTATAGTTGATTTCTATACAGAAAAAGGAGGAATGACCCAAGGTTTCTCTAGCTTGGAAAAGATATAAGAATATACCCAGAGCTGCAGCTATATATTGAGAGTCCTTATAGGCACTGTCATTAGAATGCTTCCTAGGCATCCTTCCCTGACCCTGATCACAGGTAGGATATAGAGCTAGATGAACCTCTCAGACTATCACTTGTACGTCTGTAGCTGTCATTCCTGCAGAAATCCACAAATCTGTTTCTGTACTGACACAGGAATTACCCAAGAAACCTTCTTCATGGCAACAAGATTATTGACTAATTTGTAGTAAATTTTGAAGGAAAGGGGAAAAGATGCTATACTGGGGTGGTTTTAGTGTTTTCTGTATTACTCCTCTTTCTTTGCATGTCTTCAAAATGTGAGTAATACTCCTAACAGTGTATTACTTCCTTCCGTCATTAACTTCCCTGATGCTCATCACAAGCAAACAGAAATCAAACTTACTATTATAAACATGACAAAAATAATAATCATTGCTGAAATCAAAAAAGCAAGCTGTTTAGTGCTACACATGAATAAAAGGTCCCTAGTATAATTAGCCTGCAGTGTAGAGAAGCAGCAAAAATCAGCAAAAAATACAACAGAGGAGCTCAGAAATGAACAAGAAGGCACAGCATGTAACGATGCTTACATGCCAAAGTCTTTGCAGAAGGGATTTTTCTGATCAGAAAGAAGAGAATTGGTGTGATCCTGCATTTTATCTAAGGATGCCAGCTAAGTCAATCCATCTGTTCTTGTTCACTCTTACTGGTAGATAGAAAGAAAAAGATAGACTTCATTACAATCCACCTCTGTTGGAAAACACAGCTAAGAAGCTGTGCATACAGATAGCATTAATCTTAATACTAACTTTAGACTTCATACAAGCAGATTTTTTCATGTCAAAGCCAATTCTGGGTCAAGCATCTTGCAGTCCTCCAAGGTTCACTTGAAATTCTGGGTTTCACATGTCCGTGCTTGTCAGGCCAAGGAAAATTAGAAGTACTTTATGCACATTTTTAAAGCCACTTCCCAGAAAACTCCTGATTGGCCTATTTGCCTCACCACAACCAACAAGAAACATAGCCCTGAACCATAAGACAAAAATGTCAAAGAAATCCCTTTTGTTTTGAGAGGCTTTTTTAGTATTTAATGACCATGGACTGGATTCTCTGAACCCAAAGTGCTTTGGATTCTCTAAGAAGAAATATATTGTGGAAAATCAATGGATTTAAACTTTGTACAAGTCTCTGTACAAGTCTTAAACTTATACAAGCTTTGTGCAAGTTATTATTTTCCAGTTTAATTGCTCTGCTTCATTGCAATCCCAACACACACACACCACTTAGAAGCCTTGTTGGTATGACAGAGAGACATATTTTGGATTGCTTTTTTGATTAATCACATATGTACACTGAAGTCTAAAGCTAGTTAAAGATTTTCTAAGGAAACACATCTTTCTGTCAGAAAATGTGCCAGATTAAATTTCTTCATGGGAACACATTGATTTCAGTGAAATTGAGCATAAAAAAATGGAAATAGAGCATGTGACTTCTTGTACAATGGTAAACCAAGGGATGCAAATGTAAATTTAGAGATATTGGAAAAGCTGAGATCCAAGGCAATAAATCTTTAAAAAATACTGTTCCTGATGAAAGATTCAAGATGAAAAGATGTGAAAATTTCATATATTCTCATGAAGTAGACATCCACTCCATTTTTTAGCTTTCTTGAGTGTATGCTTTAACAAGAATCAGTGTCATTAAGTTCCTACATTCTCTAGCTGGTGCTCTGAAGGGAGCACTGGACTCTTAGAAATCCTTTAGCTTCAAGTCAGAAACAAGAGGAATAGCCTGAATTATGTAAAAGATCTCTCCGATATCTCTCCAGCTATCCCTCCTGTGGTCCATTTTGAGATTTAGATCCATCCTTAATAAGTATTCAAGAATGTCTTTTAAGCACAAATAACAGTGCAGACATCTGCCCCATGGGTTCAAAGTGATGTGTATCACACCTGATTAATGGGAAAAAAATTTTTTTAGGACATCTTAACAAAGATGCTGTTTTACAATGGAGGTTGGACTAGATGATCTCTAAAGGTCCCTTCCAACCCTGCCATTCTATGATTCTACGAAATACCTAAAGGGCAGGTGTCAAGTGGATGAATATATTTCTAAAATTCCTCAAATTTCTAGTCCCTGTCTCAATGGGAAGAAGAAGGAACCACAGGTGACACAAATACATTTTCCTTAAAGGATCTCTCCACTCAAATTTTTTTTCAACCCCATAACTTGCCCTTTTGAAGAGGAAAATGCAGACACTATTTTCTGTGTTCTATAAGGGTTTATGTTTTTCTTTTAGGTATTGTATTTGTCACTAGCTTTGAGTTAAACCAGAATCATTTCTGCCTCTCCAAAGTCCTTCCTGTCACAGTTTTACTGCCTAAGTTCTCTTCCTGTAGATATCCTCCCTATGCTAAGCTGCTGTCAGGCTCAGATTTGCAAAAGCCAGTTATTTGTTCTCATAACTCTATTACACTGCTGTCAATTTTTACCAGCTTTTACTATATTTTCTTTCCAAGCGAATGTAATTTTCAAGGAAACATATCCAACTGGCAAATGTGGTAAATGAAATACACTGTCCAGAGAGCAAAGTCATCAGTGCTATGAGCCCCATGTATATGCATCAAATAGCAATGTACCACCATCCACAATGACCTAGCCACTCCAGGTCTGGGTGAACCAGAGGTGCTTTTCCATTCTCAGCTTCCCTGCAGAGACTGACAGACAATATGTTTTCCCTTACAGTCTTTCTATCACCTAGGCAAACTTCTCTCCATAAGTAGCAAGAACAACACTGACCTCAAGCTGTGCTAGGGGAAGAAGTTTGAATTGGATATTAGGAATAAAAAAATCATCTAAAGGGTTATAAAGCATCAGAACAGGTTGCCCAGGGAAGCAATTGAGTTATCACCACTGGAGATAGTCAAAAGACATGTAGATGTAGCACTTAGGGACATGGTGGACATGGTGATGCCAGGTTAACAGTTGACCTGAATGATCTTAAAGGTCTTTTCCAACCTAAATAGTTCTATGATTCTGCTCATCTCCTTCAAAAACACTCATCAGATGGGCAGTGATGTCTAAAAGTCTAGTCTTAGATGTGAGCTCAGAAGGATTTCTGCTGCTAAAGGCAGCCTCTTGAGAGAGCACTCGGTATCTCTCACCACAGTCACACTGCTGCGCGACTGCTCTGGAATTGAATTCACTTAATACAGAACTGGGACGGTTCATAATTTGTTTCTATACTTGTGAGACAGTGGTGACCTATATATCTTTGATTGCTCAAAATATTTGGCAGGTCTCCCCCACAGGGTACTTGACAACAAAGCCTCAATGGAGCTTAATTGCCCTGCTGTGAATCTGGTTTGACCACAACACAGTGCTACTTCTAACTCAAGAAGTAATGAAAAAAAGCACTTGTACTTAATGAGAGACAAAACTGTAACCAGTATTTCCCCAGCTCATATGAAAGTTATGGTTTTGACTAGAAAGATATTTTTGACTGCTTTTATCTACTACACACATTAAGATTCTAGGAGCCTTTTTTCTAAGCAAGAGTAGTTCTATACTTTCTGCCTCCTTAGCTTCATTAATAACATCCATGCAATACTTTCTGCTGTACTATACAAAATCTGACAGCTCATTCCCACAGAAATCAGTTGGTCTTTCATATGTTAAGGAGAAGCAGGGGCTGTCATTCAGTGCATGTAGTAGCCTGCGCAACAGCTATATTTCTATTTAAGTTATTTCTTTCACTTAAAGCTAAGTACAGATGGAAAAATCCACATATTCTACTTCTGACGGAATGCTGTTGCATTTTTACATTGCTAAAAGTGTTTATTGCAAACTCTCTCACATAGAAAAAACATTGTAGCATCTGAACTTTTAGTAGACACATTCACAATGCAAGTGCACAGAGTTACAGAAGGCCTATTAGCCACTGTAATCCCCTCAGCACTGGGGATTTTCCTTACGGTAACCTCCTTCACTGCAGGCTAACCTAAGTGTGAGGGAGCCTGGTAAAGCAAAGTCAATCTTATGGCTTGCATTTCCTACCAGAAGCTGTGCTCTTAGTCCCTCTCGTTCACCCCTAGTACACATTTGACCTTTTGGCAAGTCAGTTTGGCAGCAAAGCTGGCATACAACTAAATTTACTGAGAGGCATCAATTCAGACATTAGATGATACATCATAGACTCTTACTGCTACAGCTGACATGCCACAAACCAAGGTAATCTCCAACAGAGTTTAAATATGGGATATTAATACTCAGACTTCTCTTTTGAGATAGATGGCCCTTGTTAAATGCAATACCTAAGACTCTGAGAACTCAAATGACATGCCAACATTTCTCTGCAAACATGTTCCTCTGGAGCAATGACACTAGAGCATGCAAACACCTTGAGGAAATGCAGGAGCGTTAGCTGTCACAATACACAGCAGACATTACCTTACAAATGCTGGTGGTTGCGAACAGTCATCTCCCAGAAGGGTCTGATTTTTCCTGGTTTAGATTAGGAAAGTCAACTGGAAAGGACAGGTGCGATTGAAGCAATCTTAACCCTTTCTTGTCCCTTTGTAGGAGTGAGTGGTTTCAGCCATCTGGAATCTAACAGACAAAAAGAGCTATGTACAGAGCAGCCATTGATTTTGCTACCTTTCACAAAGTTGGAAGAAGTGACTTTAAACAATTGTTTGAATCATGGAAAAAGCAGGGAATCAGAGCACAAGATGGAAGAGAGACAGGAGATAGAAAAGGTTTCTGGAGAAAACTTCTGATTGTTTTGGGAACTTGTCCACGTTGCTAGCTAGAACATTGTTATCAAAGAGACTGATCCTCAATTTTTTGATCTTTCCCCTTTCCCAGAGAGATTTCTGCTCTAGGTTCATGAATTAGAGAGGCAGAGTACTTTATTCTATGGTCTCTGTGGTCCATGAAGGGCTGAGACAGATTATGAACGGTAGTAAGAGCAATACTCTAGAAGGGCTGCTATGGAAGTAAGACCCTTCATAAACCAGAGGTCAGGGTACCTTGGCTCACTACAATAGCTGAAGTGCAAGCACCTAGAGAAGAGGCTTTCATGCTCTCACTTTCAGAGATTGAGGTACATAAATATTCAGCAGGCTGCTCATGGGAATTTATGAAGTAACTCTTTTTAAGCTGTCTCATTGTCCTTTTGAAAGGAGACACACAGTTCTACAAACTGACTTGAAGTCTAACCAAACACGTTCAGCAAGGTGAGAACAAGCTTTTGTCTCTGACTTGCCCTTGAGGTGTCATCTTGAGAGGCTCTTGGCCTCTACATGAAAATGACTTGCTGAGCTGTGACTCCAATTCTGCTGTTCATGGGTGTTTCTGAAACAACCTGTCAGATACAACTAACCCTGCTCTGGGAGTCATGGGGCATACACTGAAAGATCTTTCAGTCCTCAGTATAGCTTTGCATTTGAGGGTAGTGTTGCCTGAATCGGTTTAAGCTGTATCTTAAAACCTTTCTGGATGCTCCTTCCTACCCTCATGCCTTCCTTTCTGTTGAGTCAGAACAGATGCTTGATCACACAGTCATAGAATCAATCACTTTTTTTGGAAAATACCTCTAAGGTCATTGAGTCTAACCTGTAATTTAACACTACCAAGCCCAACAATAAACCATGTCCTTAAGTACATGTACACATCTTCTAAGTATCTCTAGGGTATCCAGTTTTGGTGCTTGACAACTCTTGCAATGAAGTTTTTTCCTAATATGCAATCTAAACCTCCCCTGGTGCAACTTGAGGCCATTTTTTCTTGTCTTATTGTTACTTGGCAGAGGAGACCATCTCTCACCTCACTACAACCTCCTTTCAGATCAACACATGGGGCACCACATCAAGAACATTATTTGTCAAGAAAATAAGTAATAATTAATAAATAATTAAAAATAACTAATTTTATTAATTAATAATGTTATTAATTATAAATAAATAATTCTAAATAATTCTAAAAGGACAAAACTGTTGCTACCAACATAGCAGATACAGTTCAGGGACAGATAAGCTTTCCTCTGCAGACATAGCCCTAGTCTCTAAAACATGACCTGAGATTGATGTTGAGTTACTTGGTCTTGCCAATGTCTTTCCAGTATTATCAGTATCTTTGTAGATCAGCCTATTCTGTGTAGTAAAATTTGAACATTTTGTCAAACATTCCTGAGGAAAATGGCATTCTGTGCCCTCTCTACTGAACCTGCTCAATCGTTTACACACAAGAACCACGGTATCAAAGCAGGATCTTACACATGACTTAGCCACCAGAGTCAGGATTTTATTTTTAAGTTTATTTTGGCCACAGTATGTGTGTGCTTTTGTGTATTGTGATTTGTTACAATCCTTTGCCAAGCAATTTCACCAAATATCTTAAGGACCTGGCCCATCTCTTGTTGAATGGTGGCAGAACTCCCACTGGCACCATGAAAACAGGATCAAGCATTTAATCTTTTATACAAAGCATGAATGCATTGTTTCAACTCCTCAATTGCAAATATCAACCAGATCATTGCATTTTTCTGATGGGTGTTGTTTAATATTTGCCAATTGCTGGGTTTGCTATAGTTTGCATCTAAATCCTTTTTTTAAAGGAAAATTAAATCATAAAGAGGAGGAGATAGAGGTGCAGCTGTCAGGGCTCTTTTTGATAATGAGAAAAATCATTAGTTCATCCTGGCACTAATAGAAATTACTGTAGAAATTATGACCAAAGAAGATGCAGTTTATTTTTGCAAAGAAACTGAGAAGCCGGGATTAAAAGTGTCATAGAAAAGAAAGCACGAAAATACAGTGCTAAAGGGGAAAGTGAGCCAGATCATATCTAAAGCAAATTAGCCCAAGTTCAATCAACTTCACTGAAGTTATTACACTTTACCTCAGATTTGGCCCATCTGCTGATTGCTCAGTTTATGAACAGAAAAGTGATCTGAGCATAGAATGTTTAAATTATGTTGTTTACAAAAACATTGGCTGGATTTTGAAAGTGAAAAGCAATTTGAATTCATATCTATCTTATCCAAACTACTGGCAATTTAGTGTAAATACTAAATTCTGCCTGGNAACTTGAGGCCATTTTTTCTTGTCTTATTGTTACTTGGCAGAGGAGACCATCTCTCACCTCACTACAACCTCCTTTCAGATCAACACATGGGGCACCACATCAAGAACATTATTTGTCAAGAAAATAAGTAATAATTAATAAATAATTAAAAATAACTAATTTTATTAATTAATAATGTTATTAATTATAAATAAATAAT
>WBNH01003129.1:6300-62725 GCA_013401255.1 Urocolius indicus | reverse complement strand
CAAATATCAACCAGATCATTGCATTTTTCTGATGGGTGTTGTTTAATATTTGCCAATTGCTGGGTTTGCTATAGTTTGCATCTAAATCCTTTTTTTAAAGGAAAATTAAATCATAAAGAGGAGGAGATAGAGGTGCAGCTGTCAGGGCTCTTTTTGATAATGAGAAAAATCATTAGTTCATCCTGGCACTAATAGAAATTACTGTAGAAATTATGACCAAAGAAGATGCAGTTTATTTTTGCAAAGAAACTGAGAAGCCGGGATTAAAAGTGTCATAGAAAAGAAAGCACGAAAATACAGTGCTAAAGGGGAAAGTGAGCCAGATCATATCTAAAGCAAATTAGCCCAAGTTCAATCAACTTCACTGAAGTTATTACACTTTACCTCAGATTTGGCCCATCTGCTGATTGCTCAGTTTATGAACAGAAAAGTGATCTGAGCATAGAATGTTTAAATTATGTTGTTTACAAAAACATTGGCTGGATTTTGAAAGTGAAAAGCAATTTGAATTCATATCTATCTTATCCAAACTACTGGCAATTTAGTGTAAATACTAAATTCTGCCTGGAAACAGGAAGAAAAAAAAAAAAACCAAACAGATTATAAGATCTACATTTATTTTAAGTCTCTTGGAATGGCATATAGCAAATACAGCTTAAAAGAAAATAGGAATTGAGATAGGACAGTGAACTCATATAAATCTGGAGTAATTTCAGTAAAATTATTTTAAATTTTCAGCTTACAGTCTTTGGACTTTTCAAGGTGTTAAAATCAAAGGCTGTGTTTTTTTCATTCAGCAGTTGTAAAAATTTGGGAAATTGAGAGTGATAGCAAATAGATGCAAAAAAAAGCTCATTTTTCATTTTAAAAGTAGTACATTTTATTACAGATGATGTTCAAATTACTCATCAGATACTATTTTATTTCCTTTGCTAAATCTTCTACTGAATTTTTAGTTTAACTAATCAAGCACCAATTGACACTTCCTGGCAGAAGACAGAAAGCTTCACAACATATAAGCAACCCATCTCAGCTGCCTGGGAGTGATAGCTGCTCCGCAGCATATGGTCCCATCCTGTAGCAGTTACAGGCTTCTTAGATCTGTGGCTGTGGAGACAGGGAGAAACACCCAAGAATTTAACAGTTCAGTTACTTCAAAAAGTAGTGTGAGGACACTTGAAGGAGCAGCAGAGTCAAAAACTGAAAAATACCTACCAGGTGGCTGTAGTTGGCAGTGTGTTGAGATTGCCCAGCTGTGTCATGTACCATGTCTCCATATCATACTGCACTGGAGCAGAAGCTTGATTCCCTTAACAGTCAAGTTATGGGATTTCATTCCTGTCCTCTATGAAGTGGGCTTTCCTATATTCATCCCACTTCACAGCATGACTGAATTTTGGCTGAGATAACTGCCCATAGTTCTTGCTTACAGTGCTGGCATTGTTGCATAAGGAGTGATATAAGATGTATGAGCTGGATGAAACACCCCATAAGGTCTTGGCACCATGAGAACTGCTACCTGGAAAACTGTATTTATGCAATTCCTACCTGTATGTCAAAGACTTCATTCATCCATCAGAGAGATTTTTGACCCCAGGTACATCTATGACTCTCCAAGGAATGTTGAAAGTTCACATAGGATGCTATTGGGTATCTTTGTGCAATTGTTGCTGGGTTCTGTAAAGTCAAGCCCCAGGAATAGGACACAAGGTCGATGTCTCCTCCTATGGTACTGTCATCCACCTCACCTCTTCAGAGGACCTTTTCCAGTAACCTTGTAGAAGCCATTACACCAGTTTTATTAGCATAAAGGAAAAAGAAGGTCATTTCCCCAGTATCTTTTCTTCTTCTGTTTCCCTGTACTTTGTAGATAGGTCATGACCCTTCTCTGGCTTTTGAAATGACAGTTGTTAAGTGTTTAGTCAAGCATTTGTCTCTTTTCAAAAGACCATAAAACCAGATCTTGGACATCTCTTCTGCCTGTTCTAATGGAATGTTTATTTCTATTAATGCTTTTTCAGAGCTGTTTGCATTCAGACAGAAGGGAGCTTTCCTTGGCAGGCTACAGAAGTATAGGGAGACTTGGGGCATGGTCGTGTGACATTTGTAAATATTAATGAGATCCCAGCATCTAAATAGTGGATGTCAGGAGTTAAGAGCATCCCTTTTTTTCTATAGTATCTAGCAACAGGACAAGGGGTAACGGGATGAAGTTGAAACACAAAAAGTTCCATTTAAACATAAGAAAAAATCTATTTCACTGTGAGTTGAGGGAGCCCTAGCACAGGCTGTCCAGGGAGGGTGTGGAGGCTCCTTCCTTGGAGGTCTTCGACACCTGTCTGGACACGTTCCTATGCCACCTGATCTAGGTAGATCTGCTTTGGCAGGGGTGTTGGACTAGGCAATCTCTAAGGGTCCCTTCCAACCCTGCCATTCTGTGATTCTATGTTTGGTCAACTCCTTTTTTAAAAGAAAGAAAAAGAAAATACTGAGCCAGCACTAAAACATAGCTCTAACCTTTCTTTATATGACACCTTATGTCAGTTTTGTCCCTTTCACATATTATTGGCAACATTGATGTCCGATTCTGTGGTGGCACCAGGAAATTCCCTAAAGTCACTGGTATTCCCTTAGAATAAAGCTGAAGGGAAAGTGAAGGAGGCCTGCAGTGTGCTTTGAAAATGGGAAAGCACAGCTTTGTTTTTATTTAAGCTGGTATAATAACGAACCCCAGCTCAGAAAACATGCCCCACCTTTGTTTAGATAAAAACAGAGAAGACAGAGGTTTTGTAAGATTCATACCTGTTCAACTGTAGAGGCAGCAGGTTGGGTGGCACTCAGCCCATCCAAGCAAGACCAAGAGCAAGAGTCCTTGCTCTCCTCCTCCTGGAATGTTCCTGAAATGTCACGGGAACACAGATCCTCCTGGTGACCCCAATGTTCCCTCCAAGAACAAAGGCACCAGAAGCACGTGGCTGACCTTGGCAGGACAGCAGGGTTTACTTCTTTCCTTGTTTGTCTTATGCATGCTGTTTCCACAGGCTTGGATTTAGTGCTGGGATCCAATGTCCTTAGGGTATTTGCTTACTGGAAGGGGACGTTTATGTGTATTTTGGGAAAATATGTTTTGATTTAGTTTGCTTGTTGTCCCTCCTTCAAGGTCTATTTTTTCCAAGTGTTAAAGGAAAAAAAAAAATAAAATGCTGGGTTTCAAAGGGTCCTAACAACTGTACCAAACATGATTCAGATGTAGAAAGAAGACCACATGCACTGTATGAAGCTGTCAGCTTCGGTTCATCCAGCCACAACTGCCTCAGCAGCCTTCTCCATAGCTCCTCAGCAGCAGATGATTAAAATGCCTATGGGATGATTTGCAAATAAGGCAATAGCACTTCTTCCTTCCAAAATATGCTTGCCAACACATAAATCCACTCTGACCAATGTGCCCAGGTTGTTCCTGGCATTTAAAAGGAGAGAGGGGAAACCTTTTTAAGCAGAAAGAGGCTCAGCAAGGCAGTGCTCACCCCAAGCAGCAGTCAGCCCTAACAGTGAGGCAAATGCTATGGACCATTACTCTGGGAGCTGCCTGGCACATTTCTGAGGGTCTTGCCCTAACCTTCCTCTGCACAGTGATTAAAGAGAGACAAGTGGGAGTTAATGACTTTGGCCACCCTGAGACACAACCACAAGCAGCATAGTAGAGACAAGTAGAGTGCTTGGAAAGGAGGGAGACCTAACTGTGTCCCTGTGCCAGGATGCTTAGCAACTAATTGTGTGCTCTTCATTTAAAACGTCCCTGTGTTGTTTTATTTCATCACAGACTTCTGAAAGCCTGGAGTCCAGATACTATGCACCCTGATCCTTTTACAGAGATAGATGAAAAGCAAAACTCACGATGTACAGCTCTCCCTGCCTGGCTCTGCAGCTCTCCACCTCCAGCTGCAAGCTCAGCAACACTACGTCTTCAAGCATGGCAAAGCACTGTTCTGCAGCTGTGCCCAGAAACATAGGAAAGCTGTTCTACTAACTTTTCCTGACAACCTCAGCACTTATGCTGCTATTACTCCCTTCCCCAGGAGAGCAGAGCTCCCACTCAACCTACAAGAGCCACCTGCTTTCCCCTCACCAAGCTGCCCATCCTCTGTCATGCATCTTCCTTACAGAGGTTTGGTCTCCCAGCCCTTGCTCACTCAGGATGGTTTGCACTGTTAGGATAATGAGCTCCATTTCAGGAGGATCTTCCCTCCAGATGGATCTAAAGCATTTTGAAAACTGGCTTAATTAAACAAGACAAACTCAGCAGGGAAATCTCTCCTGCACACTGCACAACAAACCCCTTTTGGATTTTGGGAAGCAGATGTTTTACCACTGGCCCAGCATGAGAAACGAGGTAAGCCATTGGTACTGGCACAATCAGAGTGAGGAGGAAATATTCAAGTGCACCACAGGTACCAAGACACATACTTTATATCTTCATCTAAAGCTTGCTTTCATCTAAAGGAAGGCTGGTTATTTTCCTCTATTGTTGCCAGGGAAAGATTGCCTCAGATACTCAGTGAGACAAATGTCCAGGTTCTTGAAGGTCCCCAGACTTTGAGGTGGTGCTGGGTGTCAAAACCCCTGGACCTTTCATAAGACTCTTGAGACTGCAGTGCTGTAAAAAGAAAAGTATCAGCAGAAGAAAAACAAAACCTCTGAAGATGTAAAATATTCTTGTTCCATTGGCTTTGATCATGGCATGTGAGTTACACAAGCACACGGCATGTTCTCAGGCTGTCTTCTGGTTAATTCTTTCACTTTGCTGATGATTAGTAAGCCCCTTGCTTAGCAAATACTGTGTTCTTACCTAATGTAATCACACACACAAAGCCTGCCTGGAATCATGACCACATTCAGGAAAGCCATGAGATCCACTAGATGGGAAACATAAAGGACAGTATAGACTAAAATGTCCACCTACCTCTCACAAGGTCATGTCCCCCATTGCTTCACATGGCACTGACAGATGGGAAATGCTGCCCTTGAAATGTGGATTGAGGTCTCTCCTACAACACCAAATGCCAGGAGGACAGCAAAAGTACCATAAGGCAGAGTACAGAGGTTAGCCACCCTTATAACAGTGAGGGTGCCCTCACCCAACTGTCCCTGTCCCAAAAACCTAGCATGGAGGTAGGTCAGGAAGAGTGATGGGATTTATCTGGCCAGCAGAGACCAGCTATGAAGATAACCACAGACTTTTTAGCCATGTCATGAGGTCAAGGACAAGTGGAAGCTGTTGTAATTTTCCTGCCTAGGAGTTACAGCACTGACAGTGCTGAACTGAAACAAGGCTCATTTCATGCCAGATGAGGCTTTACCAATCGTGCTTGTATCTAATTGTGTTTGACTTCACATTTTCCGGGCATGCTAGAAAGCTGTGACTAAATAGGTAACTTCAGGGTGGAAATTTCCATTTTAAACTAGCATCCTTCCAAAAAAGAAAAAAAAAAAAAGAAAAATAGACAGCTGCCCAAAGGCTACCTTATTTGCATAATGAGTGCTCCCCATCAAACAGAAAAATTAAAGCCCTTTGAGTTCAGATTTAACATTAGCTACATTCTTGAAAACTGCCCCAGGGTGCAGAAGTATGCATAAGTGTTTCTACTTTGGTGCCAGAAGTGATTGTACCTTCAGGAAATGCTTTTTAAACCAGTTTCTGACTCTCACTCAAACTGCTTAAATACCTTCTTGCAGTTTCCATGCTGAGTTTTGTTACAGATTCCATCAGAAATGCTGAATCCCAAACACCTCTCAAACTACACCCTTTGAAAAGCATAGGAAGTCACACAGGGATAAGAGATGCTCATTTCCAATAGGATCTGCCACAAACCGTAGACCCCCCCTATATCTGATAGCTTTCTAAAGTCCTCTCATTCATGTAATAATGGCATTGATCTGCAAAGCTCCTTGATGCCTGGAAGGCTTGAAGAGTGGTTAGAAGTCTTGTTTGGGAAGTTTTCTTAAGTTTCTCATTTTTCTACTGTTAAGGTTTGCATAAATGCAAGGTAAGAAAATTGTTCTTCATGTTTCATTATTGAGAAGGCAGCTACCACTGAGAAGCCACAATAAGACTCTCTCCAGGTTCACTAGACAAGTTTAAGTCAGTTATTTCTACAGAGCTCCCATTCATATGGAATATTTTCAAAAGATCTCATAAGCAACAAATTTCAGAACATTACAAAATAAGAGAAAAAAAAAATGTGACTCCTGTCTTATTTCCCTGTAGTATTGAATTCAGTTTTGAAGAAAAAACCAAACAAACATAAAGCAACAAAAAACACACACAGAAAAAAAACCCCATAAACACAGAGAAAGACAAAGCTCTGGGTTTTATAAGCATTAAAAAGAATAAGAAAGCAGATAAAAAAATAGTAGTTTAACTTGCTTTTTACCCAGAATTTTCTAAATTCAAAGTATATTTAGTATGAAGAGAAAGAGAATGCTCTACTTACATCACATCTCTCTGAAATGGCACTGAGAAGACTCAGCACACAATGATCACTTCCACCTTTTAGACTGTTAGCAGCTACAAAATCTGACCAGAAAGAGGACTTTGGTTAGGAACAGGGGTATATTCCTCATCTTCCTACAAAACATATGCTGCAGTAGGAAACTAAATCTTTCCCTTGGTAAAAAGGAGAAGAATTGCTTTTCGCAATCTACAAATATAGATCAAATATTATTCTGCTTTCTAGTGGTTTTCCATAGTCTTATCAGTAAAACAGAGACAATTATTTAACAGTAACTGGGTAAGAATAATCAGCAAAGAGAATTGGCAGGCTTTCCGTCTCTTGGTGTCTTCTAGTTAAGGCAGGAGCAGATCTAAAAGACCTGCTTTGATGAAGACATGATGTGCTGGACTCCAAACAGGTCTAATCAGAAGAAATCCTGTGATTGGTGTTATAAAGATGATAAAGGTCCAAGTGAAATCTCACTTGACAAATGTTGTGTGAGTTTGCAACTTGAACTCATGCAGGAGCTCAAGCCTTAGACCTTTGCTTCACAGGATGTCTCAAGGGCCAAGTATCTCACCCAAAACTCACACAAACAAATGAAAGGAAATGCCTTGAACTAAATTTGACCCCTGACTGGAGTACTTACACAGTACAAAGGATTCAGGTGTCACGTGGAAGATCATAGCTTAAAAAACCCAGCAGGTAGAAAAATGTTTGCAAAAAATCTCAATGCATGCACTTTATGATGAGCTCTGAAAAATAAGCAGATCAGCTCTAAATAGGCTGTGTTGCTAATTTCTGTCCCTTATACCCCATAGTAAACATTTGTCACTTGACTGATGAGCAGACTACCTGCCCAGCAATACCCCATGATTAACAACTGAGAAATGGTGCAGTTAAAGATCTAGACATTATTTTGTGTTTATAAGATTATTATATGATTACATGCAGTGAATAGACATGGAAAACAATCACAGCCTGGGCATGAGGTACAGGCAAAATGATTACATTTACAAAGTATATTATTACTAACACCTAATTTAGTCTGCCAGAGTGGCACTATGAGGGACTAATTAAAACAGAAACAGAACAAATGCTTGCACTCAAGAAAAACACCAGGGAAAACAGAGACAGATTTTGCCAACCTGCATATAGCCGATGCCTGTCAATATGAAGGGTTTCTGAGGTGGTACATTTTACCTGCTTTAAAGCAGTCTGCTCCATTAAGATAGCTCTCATTTTCACTAGTTGCCCAGACTTACTTCCTTAACTAATCTTGAGCCTTTGAATTTTGAGCCTTCAATGGTCTTGGAAAGGTGTTGCAGCCACTCAGCTGTTCATCAACCACATTGGCTCTGTAAGACCTGGCCTGCTTTACCAGTGCAGTTCTCTCAGAGCAGTACATTTGTACCTAAACCCAAATGATTCCCCATGCTTCTGTCTCAAATTTCTTTTCAAAGTGGAGGAGAAACTTTGTTTTAAAGCTGGGTGAAATGCAACAGTCTGAAATGAACACACATGCATTCCATTTTGCCACTACCTCTGGCGTCTTGGGCATTTTTGATCCCCTGGACTTCCCATTTGCAATATGACTTGCTGTCAAATCCCAAAAATCTGACAAATGCCCTAAGCAGTTGGGGAGGTCCCTGGAGGTTGTTACTAGAGGTGGGTATACAGTGTATGCATCCAGGCAACGAGCCTTTGCTTTCTACAATACCAGCCCAGCCTGAATGGATGGTGGCTGCTTTCAGAGCAGTACAGTTTTTAATCATCTTGAGATGGTTTTCAGAGAGACAGGAGCTGAGTTGTCTTAGAACAATAGTCAGAGGCTGGCATACAATTACATTGTATTACCCTCAGTCAGATAAATCACTTTTGGGGGAAAAGGTTCATAACATTCCAGACATGCCTAATAGTTCCACTGTGAATTTCTGGAGAAAGCCCGGGACTGGAAACAAAATGAAATCATTATAGAAAATTATTGTAATACTACAGTGCTTGAGAGCTTCTGCTGAAATGAGACCTCACTTTCTAACGGGTGCTGTGCAGAGCATCTCAACAGAAAGGAGGAAGGCAGGGGGACATTTGCTCCACCTCTCCCCACTGATGTGGGACCGGAGGGGTTGCAGGGCCAGTCAAGGTTGGTGTACAGAGAGCAGAGGCTTTGGAAAAACCACGTAAACAAGGTAGTTTGCTGAGCCTTATAGTTATTGCTGTTGTTATTAAATACATTACCAGAGCCTCCTCAAGCAGGGTAAACCAAGATGATTTCCTCAAGCTGTGCTCAGAGAGGAATATTACACCCCCCACCAAACTCATTGAATTAAGTGAAGTATGCATATTATCTTTGCTTATGGTTTTTAAGGCTCATGAATGCTATTGTAATTGTTTTCATAACACAGATTAATAAGTACAGTTAAAATAGGCTTGGCCTGTCTCAGGGGAGAAGTATTAAGAGTAGCTGGGTAACAGCTTTTTCAAGAGCCCTTTCTGCCCATCAAACAAAGGGAACTCACTTTAAATTCTCACCTTCTCAGGAAAAGATCTCATTTGCTACTCGGTCTTTTAACTGGTTTTGAAACAGATTTCACTTGGAAAGCTCACAGTGAGCTTTAACTTGGAATCAAGGAATCAAGTTAACCAGGCAGGAGTTTTTTTTAAAGTGCTAAGTCTTAAAGCACCATTAATTAAACCATATTTAAAAGCACACATCGCCACCACTACGCTCCACTATGAAGGTAAATTTCGTGTCCATTTCACTGGTGGAGGCCTTGAAACACAAAAGATACCAAAAGCCAATAAAATAATGGAAAAAAAATCCTCACTTCTTCTATGCTGAAGAAATATTTGAGTGTGTTTGTTCCAAGATGAAATATGCCTTGCTATTTAGGCAGCAAACTAACATGTTTCTGAAGACATAGATAAAAATATCAAGGTGAAACATTGAGGAGTTTATTAGCTTAGTTATTAAGAGCTCTTTACACTTAACAACCTAAAGCATACACAGAGCAATTTGTAATCAGCACTTTTTGAGCTCTGAATAATCCATTCCTTAAGCAAGCTTTCCTGCTTCCTTGAAAAACATCTTTCATGTCTTCAAACCTTCACTGAGGAAAGCCAAATTCATTAAAGCAACTTCTTAGCTATGCTTTTTTCTCTCTCCCCCTCATTCCATCATATCTCATTCTCAACTGAGTTAATTAATCTGTTGTCAGAGCTACAGAGCCTTCTCCCAGGGCAGGGCTCAGCCTGGGAAAACATCATCTCACATGGACAGGATCCAGCTGGGTAAGGGTCCAGCACAACCCAAGGATGTGACCACCAGAGCAGCTGTTAGCATGACCCTGAGACACTTGTTCCCCCTTTCCTGGTTACATCATTTTCCTCTAACCAGAGATCTTCTCTCTCTACAGGCAATTCCTCTCCCATCCCGACTGCAACCCCTCATTCCTCTATTTCTCTTTCATACAAACTCCCATCTTTTCCCATCTCCTTCAGCTCTGGCAACCACTTCAATATGTGAGTACCATCTCTCCCTTCACTAGTGATTTTTTTCTTTCATCCTCATTTTCCCTTTTCCTTGATGGCTTGCTCTCTTTTCAACATAATCTACCTTGGAAACTGTTTCTGCTTCTAACTAGCATTTGTGAGATATGCTGTATTCTTCAAGCTTACGGAGTTTAAGTTAACATATTCTCTTAATCACATTGTTGACAGGCTGCAATACAGCATCTTAAACCAAACTTACAATGTGCAGTACACTTAAAGGTATCTCAGAGACAGTAAACTATCCTTGCAATGACCATGCAAGTGAGACACCTTCTGGCAAGGGTAACATGAAACAGAGACAGCTTGCAAATAACACCCTCTTTTTTAAGTAATCCATTGAAACATTCCCAAGGCAGAGATGAGTGGGATCAGAGAAGCAAAATTCATATCTGGACACAAATCCTGAAAAATCTGTGTCATTTTTAGAGACTTACCTTGTGTCTGAGAATCATAGCACAGGCACTTCAGCTTCTTCCCCTGACTCTTTTTAAAACAACACTTCCCTCTTTCTCTGGACTGGAAGGCTTTAGGGATCATCTCACAGCAGTTCCTAAAATCTTCCTCAAACACAAAAGGTTAAGAATAGACAAGTGCCTGTCAAACCCACCTGACAGCTTTCAGCATGGCTACAACACCATCTGGTACAAGTACACACTAACCACTCCTGTAGGCTTTGCACTCGCTCGTTCTTGGTGTTGTTATCATTAATCATAAATAAATAATATTAGACTGAGAGCATATGGTGAATCTAAGAACCTAATACAGCCAGCCAATTCAATTACAGTCAGTAGGAGAAGGAGTGGCTTTGTAAGAAGACAATGGGAGAGAATCAATAAACAGATGAAGTATTAACTGTATCTACCATGGGCCAGGCTAATGATCTGTGTCCCACCAAAAAGCATAACTAGAGCTGTACCAGAGAATGTTCTGGGCAGCTCCTTGTTTTTCTTGGCACAACAATGCAAGACCAAAAAGTTACACTGTAATACACAGTTATTTTGAGTGTTTTTCAAATGTATATGCTTTCCAATTTTTATGAACACACATTCTGAGGACAGGGAAGAGAGACCCAGTATGAGCACACATTTTGAGAGAGAGAGACCAGGACCTTTGTTCTGAAATGATGCAGTATTTCCCAAACCTGCAATGAGTAAATGTATTTTCCTGATGTACTTACAGGTTTATTTACATTTTGAAGGAAAGATCAAATACTTTGGTAAGGTGCTAATGAAACAGCTCAGGTTAAAAGTGGTGTCGGTGTAAACGAAAGGGATTGCTAAAGAGAGGTCCTCATTCTTACATTTCTGTTGCCAACACTGAGATCAAATAGGATCATGCTGGCAGCAGTGCAGAGAAAAATAAATTGCATCAAAAATCCAATCGTAAGAAGCCAAAATACTGGGTATATTTTTCAAATGGAAGATGACACACACATAGAATCACTGTCAGAACGATTTTATTTCATTTGACAACATCTCAAATTGCTAGGAAAGCTAGTTCAGTGGCTAGGAAATTCTAAAACAGCTATCTGCTTCCTAACCTCTCACACTCCTAACCTTGTCAGCATCTTAGACAGATACAAGAAGAGTCAATTCAACTGATTATAAATAGGAAAAGAACAGATTCTTATACATAGCTCTGTCTGCCATTTAAGGATCTGATTGAAAACAAGACCTCCCTTGCACTGTATTTGGATGACTGACTCCTATGGTCCTTGTTTGTATTCTCAGGGTCTTAGAGACAGTTGGAACAGAATGCAGGAAATAAATTTCACTCTCTCAAGCTTTATTGTACTTTAGTGCAGACAGAGGGAAGGACAACGTTTACCTTTTTTTCTGCAGGATGGGACATATTTTCATAAGCATTTTCCACCCTTTTTTCCTCCCACAGTAGCTTTAGAGCTTTCTTAAATTTGATGGCATCTTTTTCCCCTGCTGTTGTTAGCTGCTGGAGGTTAATACTTAATAGGAGACTTTTCACATAACCATCAGTAAGCAAATTAAACCAAACTAATAGACCTTTCTGGCTTTGTACTTTTTGAAACAATTAAAAAAGAGATCCAAGCATACCTGTTTCATTGTGAGGGGAAAAAAAAAAAGTCCTGCAATATTTAATCAGCTGTGGTGTCTAGAAACATGACCAATGACGTTTGACTCCCAGAGCAAGACAGTATTTTCTCCGTGGGAACTCCACTGAAGCAAGGCTCCCTGGTACTTCATCAGCCTCCCCTACACAAAGCCTGTTCGATGTGGCTTCCCTTTAAGGGAGACTGAAGTGAAGTGGGTTATTAGCAGCTTTCACCTCAAGCAGAGACTCAGGTGCTTTGCAGGAGCAGGTGGAAGGGAATAAACAGAACCTCTATTTTATAAAAGAAGGAAGTGGGTGGTAAAACCTTGTCTCTTCTTCTCCACTAACTATTTTTTCATTCCTAACAACAATCACAGACCAGAATAAATAACATGGAGTGGAACAGCCCATTGTAGCTCTAATATTGCCTGAAGGAAGGATGTCTGAACTTTTAGTCTTCAGAGACTTGACAGTTCAGCCAAAGGGTGTTTTTTCTCTCTTTACTTTCAAAAAAAAAGTGTTTATTTTCCACAGAAAAAGAAAAATAATGGGATTTTTCAAATAAAATAACAATTTTAATATTTCTTTTGGCTGAAACAGTAAGTTCTTGTGGCTTGTCTGGAAAATCAACCAATTAATAACAGGTAACACCATGGGAACAGCTCTAGTGCAAGTCTCTCCTCCTGGTGTGTGGTTCCTTAGATGTACAGAATATATTCCTTCTTTCTCGAGACAATGAGGACTCAGATCATTTCAGTCCTCCCATTCTTGCCTTCTAGAAATACATGAAAGCTGAAAACTCCTAAGAAGGGGGAAAAAATCCATCCCTGAGGCATTCATTTTTTACCGTCCTTGGTCTTGTGAAAGAAAAAGGCTGCTCTTCTGGCTGGTCTGCAGCTGAGCAGACAACACAAGAGGGCTCTGTGGCTGCACACAGGCAGCCCCATCACACATCACTCCACTCAGCCATGGATTTTTTCCTCACTTGGTCCTTCTGAATCAGACAGCATCACTGACCACTGGCTGGTGGCACTCCCTCTCCCGGGGTCCAGCATGCCTCCAGAAGCCCCTACCTTGTCACCCAGCTTGGCAGAGGACTGGGAGGTTTCTCAGCAGCATTGACTGGGGAAATGACCTGGTATGGAGCAGCAGAGCAGGCAGCAGATCTGTCTTTACAGACTTGCTGTGTTAGAAATGCTGCTCTTTTAAAAATTGTATTTACTTGTCTCTAAAGAACCTCAGAACAGGCAAAAACCTTGGTTTCATTTTTAGCTCTTTCTGAGGTCATTGAAGATTTTGCTGCAGGCAGAGCTGGCCACGTGGCTGATGTCTGCAGTGCTTGCCCAGGAACAATTCCCTCTCAGGCCTCATCCCCACCCCATCTCCCATCCTGGGGTTTCTCCCAAGTGCTGCAGTCACTGCTCTTGCTGCAGTAGCCATAGCCTGAGTTATGAGGAGGCTCTTCACCCTTCTGCCACCATGACTCAGATAGATTTTCTCAAGAGACCTTTCCAAAAAATTTCCCTGCCCATCTCACAGATCTGTAGGATCTGTTTCAGTGAGAACAATCTCCTCACTGACAAGCTCTGACATTTGCTGAGTGCTTTAATCAGCCTCAGGAACATTAGGTAGCTACTGGCTCCATCACAGTTTTGTAATTGATGTGTTTCTCTCTGTTCCTGCAGAAGTGTCACAGACACCCAATAACCTTGTTGTGAACACCCTCCTCAGAAAATCCTCCCCCATACCATACGGCCATGGCTCTTACCTTGTTAACTAGCTTTGCCTTTGACAACCACAATGTGATCAGAAGTCATCCATGGCTTTTTTTTTTTTTCCCAACCTTTCTACTTTACTCTTTTAAAATTACTTCATAGAGTACTCCAACCTACCAGGAAAAAAAGAAAAATTCTCAAGTAGAAGCCAAAAGTCCCTGGAGTATCTCCTTGGAGTATAGAGAGGGGCTGTTATACTAACTGTCACAGTTTGTCAAGCATTCCTGGCCTGCTTCAGCATGAAAATTTCGACTTCCCCATGTCAACAACAGGGTAAACTGAGTATATGCAATAGCAGCTTGATTGAGACCATTCACCATGCAAGAGCAGCAGGAACCTGCAGGGAAGAACTTTAAAGCATTAACCTGCATTGGCTGAGAGGATAGAGAAACTGTGGCCACGTTTCTGTGCCAAGCACTAACCCTTAACCAGGACTCCCCTGATACTGTGGCTGAGGCCTGGCATTCAAAAGTCCTTCATCTTCATCTCATCTTATCTGCACGTAGTATAACTAAAGGAAAACCTAAACTCCTCTTCTGCAACAAGTTCTCCACAGGCAACAGTCATTTAGTAAAAATTTTTGACCACAATTGCCCTTGTCCCCTGGATAAAAGATAATACAGTACATGCAAACATCTTCAGTTAGATATTCATAGCCTGGTTACTGGGTAGCATAGTCAAAATAGGGACAAGGGATCAAAGCAGGCCTGAGCCCTGTCTGCCCACCACTCCATCCTACCCATGCACAAGCTATTTGCTTGTTTTTTCTTCTATGAACATGCTCCAACTTCTGTACTGCAGGTTTTGCAAGAGGAGCCTGCTCCACTGCTAGGACTTGTGCATCGTCTTTGCAATCCATAAGATCCAGTAACAGTGTCCAATAGATCCCAAAGGTTTGGGTCAAGGGGCACATTTGCTCCTTGCCAGGAGGGTGGCAAGGGCAGAGACAGGCACAGCCTGAGAAAGCAAAGGTCTGGCCTGTTTGCAGACACACGTTGCTCATCAGCCAAGTCCAGGTGGCAGATCAGAGAAGCCAGCTGCTCTGATGTAAATCAGACCTGGTTTTTCCCTCTTGTACACAAATACAAGCCATAGATGAAAGAAGTCAGGCTGGAAGTTGCTATTTATGAAGAGCAGTTTAAAACAGATGACTTATAGAGCAAATGGAAACTAAGGCTCAGGCTGAGATCCCAGATAAGAGAAGCAGAGAGAGTCCATGATTTCTAGACGTATATCTCAATGTACAATTATGAGAAAAATGCAGAGGTCATCTCAGGGCTCCCAGAAGCAGAGCAGTATGGAAGCATCTTCCCTCACAGCTGGGAACAGGTGTGAAGGCAGTAAGGAGAGACATGGGACTGTGATGCAACTGTGAATGACAAGAAGAAGAGAGTCTCCTGTGATGAAACTACCATCAAAAAGGTAAACTTTTTGCCAGAGCCTGGACTCCAGCTTAGCCAAGATCCTCACAAATATTACACAATCAGTATCCTTAAACCTGAGGGAAAGAGCCTGGGGAAGGGTGGAGATTTATTCAAAGCCAGAGAGGCAAAGCAGAGATTTTCCTCATGAACCAAGTCACTGCTCTGTGCCAGTGACCTGCTCAATGTCTGGTCCCTGTCATCCCCAAACCCATGTTCCTGAAGATGTTTGGAGAAGAGCAATGAAGTTCCCTTTCCAGAGTGACAGCATTAGGAAAATCCCTGTCCCAATTAGCTCAGAGGCCCTCACAACCTGCCCTTCACACAAGCATAGCCTCCTCCCAGCCCCTCTCACTCACAGTGTTCCCTGTCTGTGACCAAGCTCTGTCTGCAAGAGACAATTCCATTTCAGTGCAACAGATTCAGACTCTAATTGAGTTTTCCCATTTAAATCAAGGCAGGACCAGCTCTGCCAGCCTGCAGCCATGAGAGCTAGCCAGGAAGTCAAATATGACATTTTAAGCCATTTTTAAATATATATGTGTGCACACATGCACACGTGTGCGTTACCTAATGCAAGCGAGAAACAATTACTCCCTCTGCGTGAGAGGAGTTCAGGTTGCTTTAATTATGTGGCTGCTAAGATGGCTTCTTTGTGGCAGTTGAAAGAGAAAGGGAAAAAATCTTCAGTTTATGTGTGTGTTACTGCTTTCTGTGACTCACTGCAATGGAAAAAAACCCTATTGCTTCTTCTCTTCTTTTAGCTCTGTCTCATCTTAGGCACCATCCATCTTCATACCACTCCAGAGCTCCTCACGCAGTGGTATTCACTCCTTTATGTTCCTTAATTCAAGTGCACAGTCCAAAGGGGACTCAGAATACAGCTTATTCCCCTCTCTGCATAACACAAGACTGTTTTATGATGAACACATCAGATTAGGACTCACATCCAGCTTTCATATTCAACACTGATTCAAACTTCTGGTGTGCCTTCTGTTAGGCAAAAGTGCCATAAAATTTTCTTTCATCCTACTCTCTCTTCAGGCAAAGTCCAAGGCATTTTCTCTTCAGAAGGATTTAGTACAATGAGCACCCATTACGCTTCCACCACAAATTACATTGTAAACCTGTATTTTCTGTCATTTTCTTGTATTCTCTTCTAATTACTGCAGGCTCTTGCAGAACTAAGTGAACTCCGTGGTAGATGCTTTGATGTCTATTTTAAAAGGTCTTTACAGTTAAATCAGTGTTAGGAGTAAAAGTCAATACATCCATACTGAGGTAGTTTCAATTCCATTGAGTTTTTAGTAAGGAAATAGTCATGATAGTGATTTGCTGGTTTTACCATCTAATGGATAGAACAACTGGCATGTTGTTTTGAAGGTTCAAATACTTTAATGAAGACTATTTCCTGGGATAAAAACATTTGTTTAAAAGGCTGCATTTTGATGGAGGTCAATTAACATGTGCTCATTGCAATTTTATGCTATAAACACGTATTCTCAGCTACAGTAAAATCTTGCTCTGAATTTCTCTCGAAGTGGTATTCAGGATTTATCAGTTCCTAGTGATCTCAATGATCCCTGATATTTCACAACATACTGTTTTCTTCAATATGTCTTGCAAAAATTCTTTGTATATTCCAATCAAAGATCAAAGAATGGGTGAGGTTGGTAGACATCTGTAGAGATTATACACATCCATACTCAGAGTAGGATCAGCTGCAGCAGGTTGCTCAGGACTGTCTCCAGCTGGGTTTTTAAGAGCTCTAAGGAGCTCTAAGGCCTTCACAGCCTCTCTGGACAGCCTGTGCCAGTGCTCAAACAGCCTGACAATTAAAGTGTTTTTTTCTTGTGTTTAAACAGAATTTTCTATGTTTTAGTTTGTGTCTTTTGATTCTCATCATCTCAATGGACATCACTGGGAAGAGTTTGGCTCCATCTTCTTTACTCTTCCCACCAGGGAGGAGTCTATATACATGGATGGATAAGATGCCCCGGAGTCATTTCACCTCCCACCTGAACAGGACCAGGTCTCTGAGAAGCATATGACAGATACTCCAACGGTCTTCATAGCCCTTTGCTGGACTTGATCTAGTATGTCCATTTCTCTCTTGTACTGGGGAGCCTAGAACTAGACTCAGAACTCCAGATGTGCCTCATCAGTACTGAATAAAGGGGATGGGTTACCTCCCTTGACCTGCTGGAAACATACTTTTTAATACAGCCCAGGGTGCCATTGGCCTTATTTGCTTCAAGAGAACATTGCTGGTTCATGTTAAACTTGGTGTCAACTAGGACCATCATAAACTTTTCTGCAGAGCTGATTTCCAGGCAGTCACCCCCCAGCCTGTGCTGAGTCATGATGTTATTCCCCCTGGGGTTGCAGGACATTGTCTTTTCCATACTTGAACTTCATGAGGAGTTCAGTATTTCTCCACCCCTTTCTTCAGCGCCTCTGAATGGCAGCACGCTCTTCTGGTGCACCCACTCCTGACAGTTTAGTATCATCTGCAAACTTGCTGAGGATACACTTTGTCCTATCACCTAGGTAACTAATGAAAATGTTAAACAGCATAGGAACCAGTATCAGCCTCTAGAATACATGACAAGTGCTATCCTCCAGCTGGACTTTGTACTGCTGGTCTCACCCCTCTGGGTCCAGCCATTCAGTCAGTTTCATCCCATGTTATTTTCATTTCTTGGCCCCATACTTCATCAGCTTGTCTCTGTGGAGCCAATGGGGAACATTAGCTGTTGTCATTAGTTGAAATGTCACTTCCTAAAGTTAAGATAAACAATATCCACTGCTCTCCTCTCATCCACTAAGCCAGTCATCTTATTGCAGAGGCTGTCATCCCATTAGGAAGGTCTTAAATCTAAGGTCATGGCACTGAAAGGACAGTTTTATTTTCCCACTGCTTGGAATTGTTATTCCTGGGATGTCAATTCTGGTATGAGGAAGGTGGATGCGATTTCTTCATTTCTGTTTCACATTTGTAGGTCTTGTTTACCCTAGATTTCAGATATTTAAATGCCTTGCCATATTCCAGGTTTAAAATTGTGCTATGACCTTTAGAAAAGGATCCTGAGGCTAAAATATCAGTTGTGTCATTCCAAGGACAGCTCATTTCCCCATATAGAGCTTTTTGTGTTGCTAACAAGGAGCCTGGGTTTTATACCGTTCTTCATGAAAAGAGAAGCTCAGCCTTGGAGTCATCTCTCCTTGACGTAGCCAAGATGTGAAATTGGCTCATGTTTTACGCCAAATGTAGTTGATAGTTTAGTTGAAAATTGCATTTTCTTTAGAACAGAAAGCAAAGCAGACAAAAGTCTATGGAAATATTCTTTTTGGCATCCCTGGGCCTTGGAGCAGTTCTTTGAAGATGAGTTTAAATGAGAGATATAATGTTGAACTAGGCCCTGAAATTACTTCCTTAGCCTAAACTCTTAAATATTTTACAGTTACATTAAAGAGGATGTCTCTCCCTTTCACACTTAGCCCTTCAAAGTTACTTCTCTGCAGAGATGTGAAAGAGTAAAAAACAGATAATATACATACAGACTTATTCAGAGATCTAGGAGGGAAAGAGTATGTATGTTTCTGGCTCTGGTCAATATTGCTCAGAGCTCTAGTCTATACCTGGCTGAATCATTTTAGCTGCAGTAAAAGTCTCAGCTGTGTGTATGTGGCACATGCAAGATGTAATATGGTTTGCTGACACTGTGGGGAGGGTTCAGATGAGGGCTGTCAGTGTGGCTGGGGCTGGAGCACACGCTTCCTGGGAGAGAAGGCTGAAAGCACAAGGCATGTTCAGGCTCAGGGTGAGTAGCTCAAAGAATAATTTGGTTGCTGTCTTCTACTACCTGAAAGGAGGATATGAAAAAGGTGCCAGGCTGCTCTTGTAGAAGCACAAGGAAAAAAATAGGGGAAATGAAGAAATTTTTTTTACTGTGAAAGACATTAACCACTGAAACAGAGGACTCTGTGGACTCTCCACCCTCAGCCCAAAGGCCTGAGAAATATGACCTGCCCTTGAAGTTGGCCCTGCTTTGAGATGGAGGTTGGGCTGGACAGCCTCCAGAGGTACCTTTGAGCCTGAGCCATTCCTTAAGTCAGAGACTAACAGTGATAACTCACATTACCCTGGGCTAAGACTGGTTATCCAAACCCATACGAAGATTCAGAGATGCACAGAAACATACTAAGCTTAGTAAAAGCCCTTCCTGCTTCAGAAAAGATACTGAAAAAACTTTGGCTAAAGATTCTTTCAGCAGGCACTGAAGTTTCAGTAACTTTCTGGAATTAACTCCAGAGATGTTACTAATATTACGTGAACATTCAGATTCCGTAAGCAGAGAATTGCAAAAATACATGTCTGCTCTTAACTTAGTTTCTCTGATAGCAAAGCTGTGCTTCCTAAATATGCAAGACTTTCTTCAGAGCAATGCACCAGTATATTTATCTCTTGGGAGATATTTTTAACAGATGTGCACATTGGTAATGGATATACTTTGCAAGGCAATGCTAATTTTTTTTAATAGTTTGTGGTATCACATGAACCATCAAATGCTAAGCAAGCATTGATTTGTTTCTGATAACTGAATATTAAAAGCAGATATATTTGTGATATTGCAAAGATATTTGTTTGAAAAGCCTCTCTTAGATACAGAGCACTCTTTCTTTGCATCTGCTGCTGCTTTGCCAATAATTTATATGTAATTAATTATTCAGATATAATTTTTTTAAAAAATATAAGTCTTGTCAATACCAAAAAGAATCATGAATCTCACGTTGAACTGCTCAAGCAGAGACTGAGTAGAAAAGAAGACTAATTCTTATTAGCATACAAATAGATGAGATAATGGAAAAGGGAATGTACTGCTCAGGAAGCAGTTTTACAAATGTTATTTTTCAAGTGTTCTGCAGGATGGAAGTCTCCATTTAATAACAGCATTTAAAAATTGTCATTAGGGCCTTAATCCTTTCATATGCCACATGTGGGTGGCTGCTGTCCAGATGCTGAGTAAGGCTGGGGAGGAGATGGGCTTCCCAAAAAGTGTGAGCTCTTCAGCTGAGCATCACATTGTCCTAAAGGCTTAGAGATTCTCCCTGCACCAACCCTCAGAGAAGATTTTCAGCAATATGCAAGATGAGGAATTCAAAAAACTGAATAGGGAAAAAAAAAAGGCATATGAAGTATATTCCTTTCAGCAACAAACTCGGATTTCTGAAGTTTCTATATCACTGATAGCAAAAGTAGGGTCACATGTCTCAAGCAATCAACAACCATTTCTTATAGTAATGTATATTGAATTTATACTGATCCTAATACATATTTAAAGAACTTACCTACCCTTAGCTGAACTGCAGAAATTGAAGGCTCCTGTGCTTCTAGCATCTTTCAATGCAAAATTAAATGGATTATCTTAAACAACCATTTCTGGAGATGGTCCTGTGTGCAAGATGATGCCTCCTCTCACCCAGGAAATGGAAATTTCGTTGCCTGCAACTATATGACCATAATTGTAAGGAATTTTTTTGTGGACCTCCAAAGAAAGTTTGAATTGCACTTTTATGCCAAGGCATTGGATAGAATTTGAACAAGGAAAATCCTTATTAAAATACTCATTAAAAGGAAAGAGATGCAAATGCCACCTAATATCCTCTATCCTTGGACCATTCTAATCAGTATGGCCAGTATCTTAATCTCAGCAAACTGGACAGATGTCTGTGGCTGAATGTCACATTGTCAATCACATAAAGAACTAATCATTTTGCAGGATACTAGGATATTTTTTGTCTCCATGTACAAACTTGGGACTATAAGTCATTGAAATGAGGTTCAGCAAGCTTTGTCTCAGGCACAGAAAGGTTAAATGAATAGCTACTGATGTCAAGGTTAGGAAAAATAAAAACAAATCCATACCTCAAGCACCTAAGCTCTTTATAACTTTTGAAGCAGCAAATTTTTGACATTGCTTCACAAAATGCCAGAAAACAAAGCTCATAAAATGGTAAGGGTTGGAAGGGACCTTTAGAGATCATCTAGTCCAACTCCTAGTTGCACCATTACAAGTTATTATCAGTTAAATTATTAAGATTCCAGTGGACATACAAGTCAAACTTCCAAAAGCGACCATATGCATATGGGGTTCATCCTGAAAGTCACTAGGGTGATTCCCTCATGAAAATGCTCTGATAATTACCTCTTTTCACATAAAGAACACTAGGGTGTTCATTCCTCGGATTTCAGTCAGATGATTAAAAGATAATTGAGACTAGTGGAAAGCTCAGCCAAATAAATATCATATGTCACTGATATATTTACAGTTGCTCTATATCTTTGATCCAGTGGGTAAAGCATAAAAAGTCTCAGGAGTTCTTGATTCTACCTATAAATTTATCATTAACATCTTAGCATCAATACCAACAGTTGAAGTTATTGGTGCTATTTTACATGTCAATGCGGTTTTCTGGTTGCTATCAGTATAAGAAATGAAAATTGGTATAAATAATCCAAACTATATGACCAGTGACAAGGAAAATGAAGATGGCAAACTTCTGGGAAACTGCTGGGAACCTGAGGGAGAAGAAGTTCTTTCTGTGTTGCTGGATGGCAGCATTTAAAGTCATTTTAAGGCAGCATTTAAAGTTTCACTCTTTGTGAAACATCATTGCCATTTCTGCTCCGTATTTCCTACCTTTTTGTTTAAATATTTGTTGAACTTGAATACTCTCTAAAAAAGGAAAATTGAATATTTTAGCCTATTGTGCTTTCTCTGTTGTCAAAGGAAAGGCATCCTTAGTATCTATCCCCATGACAGTCTGGAAGCAAACTGGCAACATAATACTGAAATAATACATTTTCCACAAATTTTCACCCACATCAGAGGTAACAGTGGCTGTGCAGTGGACAGATTTGTAGGCTATAATAAATGAGGCCTCCAGGTACACAGCCCTGGTGTCTTGCAAAGCAGTAACGCAACAAGGTGTCCGACAAAGCCATCTGAAACTAGTGCTGAAAAGGATTAAATGAGAGAAAGTAACAAGGGAAACAAAAGAGAAAGGAAGTAAAAACAAAAGGAAAGGAAAGAGAAAAGGAGCTCAGCAGCAGAACTTCTGAGTCTGAGTCATTCTTTTAATAAAACTTTCTGTAAAGTTCAAAAACCCAACTGCATTTTATCTGTGAGCCTGAAAAGATGAAAGGAACAAGGAGCAGAAGGTTGTAACTTTCATGTTTATACACAAATACTTCGAAAGAACCTTTCTCTGCCTAACACCTTCATTCAGTACTTAGAAGTGCAAACACAAATTAAGCAAAGGCTTTGAAGTTTTCAGCTATGCAGAAGCCCCAGCAGAACATGGAGTTCTGAGTTGAGGCAGAGGAAGAAAGGTGCGGACAATGTTGGAGAAGGAGTATGAGTACAAGGAGACATAGATAGATGTGTTTCTAATCCTCCAAGTTTTGCTTCTACCAAGAGCTGCATTGAATACATAGGGAAATGTGACTTGGAATGCTAGCAGAGCCCCTGTCCTGGCTTGACAACATTGTCAGAAACCTCTCTGCCAGCAACTGTTAGCCTCTGGGGCTCTCACCAAGCCTACTTGTTGAGAACATGTTTACCAAGGCTGAAGGCTGAGACATCAAGTGCAGAAGGGTCTGCTTATCATTCCCAGTGCTGCTAGGCAAAGGAGGAAAAGTGACTGCAATCAAAATATCAGTGATATCACATCAGCTCTTGCTGCACAAGGTGCTGGGGACATAGTAAACTCTCCACATCTTCAGCAACAGGGCCCCATAGTGCCCCAAGATAGTCATCCAAGCAATAAAGCTCAAAATCCATGGGATTCGGTGCACAGTCTCCAACCTGGACTGTCTCCAACTAACTATGGATTAATACACTACAATCCTGTTCTGGTCCTGCACTATCCAGACTTTACCAAGCTACTGAGCTTTCAATGACTGTCCACACAATAAGGGTGCCAGAGAGAGGAGAAATAATTAACCTCTAATCAGCAAAGACATGCTATAATATATATATCCATATAAATATCCAAGTTGGTAGAAAACACTGAAGAGAAATTCCAGTAGTGCTGCTGTGCATGCAAGAACCAAAAGACTACATTCCAGATGAAAAGCTAAAACAAAAACCTGCAGAAAGTGAGTTCTTGTACTTGTTTTTGGAGCCTGAGGGCTCCTTGTTTTGTGTATAGAAAGGGAATATTGACTTTGGCAGCACATTGTATGCCCTGCAGAGCTCTGAGTCTCTTCCCACTGTCCCTAGTCCTCTTCTCCCATAAATTCCTCTTAGGAATGAAGGAACTTTATTAAAAAAAAAAAAAAAAAAAAAAAAAAAAGAAAAAGATCCACTTAATGAGTTTTCTCATGTATGGCCAAGAGCAAAAAGTAAATGTTTAACCTCTAACCTCAAGGCTAAATTACAGCACAGATAAGTGATGAGAAGCCACTGCTTACTGTTTGCCTTAAGAACAGTTAAAAAGTCACCATTTTCAGGGAGCAATTAGCACTCCTGCTGCGTTAAGCACTGTACTGTTTTTCCTTGGTGGAATCAAATAGTTCAGGGCTTTTTCCCTCAGCTTTACAGAAAATCTCTGTAAATGCAAATCCTCAAGTTCCTGCTGAGCACCCAGATGTTGCTGTCTGAATACATAGTCACATATACATATATGATAGTTTATTAGATATTTATGTATAGACATGTACATGCATCATTATATCTATGTAAGTATATGTCTGTGGTGTATGAATATAAGCATGCACTGTAACAAAAAATTGATTACATATTGGAGATAGATATTAAAAAGCTATCTGGACATAGTCCTGGGCAACAGGTTCCTGGTATCCCTGCTTGAGCAGTGGCAATGGACAAGAAGACCTCCCCCAGGTCAACCATTCTGTGATTTTGCAAACCTATTTTTCTACCCAAGAGCAATTCTTTTTGCTTAACTTGGATGTCTTACATTTCTACAGTATATGAAAAATTTAGCAGCATGTTTATCCAGTTACTAAGGTCTCAGAATCTTTGTATTTCTTTGTTTTTCTTTTTGAGACCTGACATGAAAAGCTCATTGTTTTACTGCCAGTAGTTCAATAAGTTTCAGACAGGAACACTAAGCCTAATGACAAAACTTAAATACCCATCCAGCCAACAACTTCATGGAAGATTTTAATCTCTAAAGTAAAATGCCTCTACTGCTTTGCCCAGAATGACAGATCTGCAAACATAAATTTTATAAAAAGTTTTTCTTCCACTCAATGGTGAGCTTTTGGTCCTTACAGTTGTCTGTAGGTCAAAACCAGATGAAAGAGAAAACTTTTCTATGCTTGACATAAGGAATGTTGTGTCCCAAGTTACTAAGAAATATTAATGAGTGTACTAATGGATAGAATAAGGGGCTTTAATTACTTACATCCAGCTGGCTAGAGCCTCACGATCTATGAAGGACTGAAGGAAGGCTCCCCGAAGATCTCATGATGTGCTGATTCTCAAATAAATCCTTGGATTCATTTCCTGGAAGTGCTCACAGTCTTAATATTTTCAGGCACCAATTCAAGAGAATTTTCCTGTTCATTATCTGCCATTGTGAGATACTCCAGAGTTTTCAGCACCCAGCAACTGAAACAAGAGAAACTCCCAACAATTTTCTAATGTGCTTAACTTCAGGCATAGGTATTAGATAATATTTTAATTGCTTTACATAGTGTGTTTGACTACTTTGTAAACTAGGTCACACAGTTCTAAATCTGGTTATGCCACATAACCAAGTGAAATGCAGGCTCTTGCTCTTCCAGCTAGGAAGAGATACCAGGTTGATTTGGGATCCACAAGGAGCTTTATCACACAGACTGTATTTGTGCCTGCTTAAAGTCAATTTCTAGTTTAGTTGCTTTGTAGACCTGAAATAAGATAAACTGTTGTCATTATTTGCTATTGACTTCTTTAATTTTATTGCCCTTTGGCAGTAAACGCATCTGCTTAAATACTACACAAAAGAAAGTTGCCAGAAGTTTTTTTCAAAGCCACAGCTATTCAAACAACTCTAAAAAAGTTCAGTAGACAGAGGAAGGCCCTACAGAAACAGTTCTGCTACCATTACTAGGTGATTCCAACTGCTGTTGGGTTTTATACAAATGCTATATGACTGAAAGTTTCACTCCAAATGAGTCACAGAATCTTAAGGGTTGGAAGGCACCTCAAAAGATTATCCAGTCCGACCCTCCTGCCAGAGCAGGACCACCTAGAGCAGGTCACACAGAAACTTGTCCAGGTGGGTTTTGAATGTCTCCAGAGAGAAGGAAACTCAACAACCCCTCTGGGCAGCCTGTTCCAGTTCTCCCTCACCCTCACAATGAAGAAGTTTTTCCTTATGTTTCTTTGGAACCTCTTATATTCTAGCTTGTATCCATTATCCCGAGTCACGATATTGTCACAGATCTGCCGTAGCATTTTACATGCAAAACACACTTTAATTCTTTTTACTTGTAATATTCTACCAGACAACACAAGATGACATCATTGCAAGAAGCCTCCCAGGTTCTTAACATTGCATAAATATTATCTTGGGAATGTATCAGCTGCTGATTCCCTGAGGCAGTCTGGACACAGGAGCAGCAGCGAGCAATAGAAAGCCTGTTTCTCTTCCCAGTATTTGTCCCAAGCAAAAGCAGAATAGTCCCTGGAGAATGTTGTGTCTCTGCTGAGCAGAGATTACCCTGAACACTGTTGCAGCCATCTCTGCTGCAGGAATATTGTTTGTGCATCACCATTAGCCTGCAGACTTCCTGTCTCCAAGGCATACATCATTGCAGGGGTTGACAGTGATCATCAGAATGTGACTGGCTTAGAACGGTCACGATGGTGTGAGAATACCTCTCAAAGTATATCTCTCTCTGTAATTTTCATGCACTGGTTGTGAAACCAAGTATTAAAATCATAAAGGCTTTAGTTGTGCCTTAGCTCCTTTTTCCTCTCTATTTGTGCAGCTTGTCTGCAGCCCATTCATGTCACAATGCTCTTGGCCAGTGACTGCAGTCTGTTGTGAGGTGGCTCAGCATGGTATCAGAATATCTAAATGTCCCATTGCACACAAGGACCATACCCTAATGCATCCAGAAAGGCTTCCCAAAAGTGTCATAGTTAAGTCTCCATATCTTTTTTTGCAAATGTTTTTTGCAAAATAAAAATGAGACCTAAAATATTCAACAGTTTGTGTCTTTAAATCAAACCAGGTCTCATTCCCTCTCAGGTTGTTAATCTCACTGTCTCTCTGTTATTACTTTTTTCTCCCCTCTTGCCTTAGACCTTAACATTTCCTGGCCTTACATGTTATTAAGTATACTGCACATAAGCAGAGGTAGTTAGTGATTTTGACATCTCTGTAATACAGCACAGGTTACAGACCTCACAGCCCAGCAACCCAACCAGTAGGTCAATAGGAACACATTGTTCCCACCCTCATTCCTGATGAGCACAGTGACAGCATAGACTTCATAGAGCATTGTTCACTGCAGCCAGTCATGGGTCTTATCTCAGAAATCTCAGGCTTCTGGTGAGGCTGCCAGAGAAGAGAGGGATGTAATGGCTGAGCAAAATGGATGCCTGTCTCTGGGCATCCTTGGGTGTCTGTGCCATGCTCTGCCAACACCACGTGGGCAGGACAGTATGATCAACAGTTTGGGAAACAAGCCAGTAGTCACAGTCTTGACATCTTCTTCATAACTTTTGAGCTTGAGAGTTTTTAAATCATATTGTCTTTTCTAAGTTCCATGACCATTTATCTTTAGCAAAGATGGTCACTTTCTGTCAGGCTGTTGAACAGGTTCAGAGAATCACACACAGAATCACAGAAAAGGATTGGAAGGGATCTCAAAAGATCCCATAGTCTAACTTCTCTGCCAGAGCAGGATCACCTAGAGTAGGTCACACTGGAACTCATCCAGATTGTTGATCTTAACAATACCCTCTGCAAGGTGAATTTAATAGACAGGATCTCTTGGCTTATCTGCAGCATCCTTGTGAGCAGCAATGTTACTGCAGTTTGATATATTCAGCAAAGAAGAATATATGCCCTTGATTCCTGAGATAGGTAGATGGCTTATCTCTCCCTATCTCTGAGACAGTGAGTAATGGTGGCCCTTGACTCCTGGCTTCCTGTAAGCACAGATAAAGACTGCAAGAAGTCCAGCTACTATTGTGTCATGGAGCCACAGATCTTCCTCAGAGACAGAGGCACATGCCTATCTTCTTCAGACCTAGAGCAAACTCCAGCATTACAGGAGAGAAGGAGAATTCATATTTTACATTTTTGAAGAGGTTTTCATGTTTCACTCAAACCCTTGGTTTTCACTGCCACAAAAAAAAAAAAAAAGACAGTCTTGAGTTCCTTGAGTTCAAGAAAGTAAGCCTGATAGGATACTTAAAGTAGTAGTCCCAAATGTGTTCTTGCAGCAAGTGGCAAGATACAAATGATGCAGCTGAAAGCAAACCAAGATAATCTTTCTGTGGTTTAAAGGATCATAAGTCTGGCGCCAACTGCCAGAGAATAGTACAATCAATGGCACCCTTGGCCTATCAAAATGGAGAGGTGATTTTCATAATGCTGCATCATGATAAAAGACTGGCTGATGGCTGAATTTGTCATCACTTGTGGTTTCTTATACCGAAGAACAAAAGAAATGCTTTGACATTTTCAGCAGCAGCAGCATTCCAGGCCTTGGTAGACAACAACTGAACTAATGATGAGGAAGGCCTAGAGGAAAAAAAATAAGCCCTTCCTAGCATACCACAATTTTTCTCAATCAGGAGTTCTTGTATTGTGAACCAGGAGGAAGCAGTAAATTTTGCTGCTTCAGGTCTTGCTACTGTCTAATCCCCTCATGTCCCTCAGATAGCATGAGTCTGCAGTTCTGTCAGAGGGTCAAGTTCAGTCACACTCCACATCTTTCCTAAAGCACTTTCTGTAGCAAAATAAAGACATCATTCACTATGTTAAGCTGACAGCATGCAGCCATTATTGCAGATTTGCTGCGTTTTCAGCACTTCTTAGAGACCAGAGTTTCCCAGCCTATGGGAGCAGCAGTGGGAAACTCAGCCTCCGGATTGCCCCTATTTCTGCTCCATATCTATAGGGAGACCAGATGAGCTCCCTGCCTCAGATTCACTCTTTGATTTGCTTTTGACCCCATGGACTCTCTGAAATCCACTTGTCGTGGACAAGGAGTTCTCAAGATACAGTTTCAACTAGCAGTTGAAATCTCACAGCAACTTTCTCCAAACCCTGACGTAGCTGATGCTATTTACCAACAAAAAAACAACTCTGAAGGCTTATACTGAGGTGAAAATCTCTTGGAAATATTCTCTGTTGCCCAAGACAAGACATTTAATATTTTCCTTTTCTCCCTGGAGGCAGTGTATATGAGGAAATAGTAACATGTACAATGAAGTCAAAAATACAGTAGAATATACTTACCTCCATGAGGTGGAATCTGTTTGGGTTTTTCCAGATCTGCACAGTGCAGACTGGTGCAATCATCAACCAAGACTGAGCTTCTACATGCACAGGCTATACAAATAATAACAACTGCAGAAAGGCTGGAGCTGCTCGTTGACCAACACATCTCCCTGACTACAATTTAAAGATTGAGGATATGACTCATCCTGCTTAGGCTGTGCTCCATTTCATTTTAATGTTGCATAGTGTGTTTTGCTCTATCTGTACTTAGTTTCTCATGTTATAGATATGTCTCCAGTTGAGACCACTCTCCTGCTTTACTCTGTGTTTGTAATATTTTACCAGGCAAAATGTAAGCAACGTAGAAAAGCTGCAATTCAAGTCATCTCACCAGTAGTGTTGCTTCACCATCAAAGCACTCTAAAGTGACTTTTTGCTAGTAACAGAAAGCTAAGATGGCTCTAAGCCTCTGGCATATCAGCTTAAAAGCATTTCCTGTGGTCTCCTCATTTCTTTTGAGAATATCCTGTAAGTGATGTACGATCAAGGAACAAATACAATTTCTCAGAGTGCTTAGTTTTCGCTTTGGCACAATCTGTAGTTTCTGTGTTCCAAAAACCTCATGGGAATTCAATTATCCCAAGTCCTACTGTCCTGTACCCCTTCATCTGATTTAGCTGATATTGGCTAATATACTCAGAAGTACAAGACATACGCACACGTACACACAGGACGAGACTGTACAGACTATACTGAACAAAACAGCTGTAAGATTTTAATCTAATCATGTAAATTTATGTGTACCTTAGCATGAATTCCCAGTCCTACCTGTGATAGTTTTCTGCTAAATCTGCCAAATGGTCTCCTGCACTGATTGTCTCTCAGCCATAGGCTTCAACCTTTTCCATTTTCTCTCCTTTTATTTTTTATGCGACTGACTGGTCTGTGTCTTCCTGGGATTCCTTTTAGTGACCAAGATTGTCATTGTCAAGAGCCAATCAAAGATGCTAGAGGTGACTCTTCTAGAAAAACATCATCTCCTTCTGTGCTTTGTGAGTTATGCTCAGTGATTGCCACAACCACCCCACCTGTGAAATATCCTGACACCCTGACTTATGCAAGAAATGGTTAAACACGTCCTTTGAATCAAGGCACAATCAAGTTGAATGTGTTTATTCGAGCTCTTAATGCCATTAGAGTCCATTAGTATTAATCAACTTCATCTTTCTCAATCTTTGTAAACGTGTCACCTTCCACTGGAAAGTCCCTGTATTATCCCTGTAGGAACCACCAGGAGACATACAGTATAACATGAAGAAGGTAAAACAACATGCAAAAACTCAAATAACCATCTGAAAGCTTCCGATAAGGCTGGCAGCTCTTTGGGGCTGGGACAGCAAATCAACACTGGAAACAATTTTGCAGAAACATCTGGTCCCATCTTTCCCAGGTAGTCTGTCTTTTCCCACAGATTCTCACAGCTTTGGTAATCACCTGGATATTACAAAAAAGTACTCCCTCCAACAGCATCAGTTCAACTGACATCTCAGTTATTTTCTTCAAGAATTGGCTGATCTAAACTTGTTTAGTACTCATTCAATTAGGTAAATTCCACCATGACACTAGAAATAAATTGAGTTTCATGCTTAATATCTCTTGCAGTTCCCAGAAAGAAGGCAAGACAGAGAAAACACAATTTCATAATGGAAAACTTACCCGTTTCCTTGCCCGATAAGCATTTCTTCCTAGAATCTTAAAGAAAAACTTTTACCTAATCTGATTTTATCATATCTTTGATCTGACATTTTATATGTCATAAATGCCCCAGATTACCATAAAGTCTGAACTCTAGAGGAAATTGAACTTCCGACAAAGCAGTCCAGATTTTAACACAACTAACACATACCTGAGGTGTCCTTTGGGCTCCATTTAAACACTACTGTCAGTCTTCACAAACTGAAGGGATAAAGATATTAAGTTGACTTTTAACAGTACTGAAGGCTCAGGGAAGTGTGGGAGTTTAAATGATAGATGCTCTTGGTAAGATATATATTATCATCACTCATTTCATCAACCATGGGAAAAACCCAACAGAGATGATAGTTTAATGGTCTCGTAGGATGTGCACTATAAGAGACTGGAAACACAAGGATTGTTTAAACACGGAATGATGAATATGACCTTGTCTTACTGGTGAAGAGTCAGTATAGCTGTATCCTGATGCCAAATGTAAATAAAAGCTAGGCAAGATATGCAGTGAAATATTTGAATTTGCTCTTCTGCATCTAGCAGTGAAAAGTCAAGCACAGCAGGGACTTCAGATAGTGGGTCTCTGATCCATTCCTAATACTTTTTTTTCCACGACAGTTTCAGATATGCAAAGATTAACAGCTACTTTTGTGCTGTGCTCTTCCTACTGTTTAATTTCAATGGTATAGTTGCAGCATTTGTAATCACAGAAATTCATATGCATTTATTTGCCTGTCATTTCTCTTTTTTTTTCTTTCTTCCTTTCCTCTTATTCCTTACACTGTAAATATCCACAGGATTTAGTTTGTTGGTTAAAAGCTGGAGCGGGGTTTTGTGCAGGTAATTGGAGTGAATAAAATGGATGTTTTGCACCTTTAATATATAAGGGACAATTAGAATCAATCTGATGCAATATCTCATCAAAGAAGTAGAGGGAAGATATTCAAAACTCATCTCAGTTTCCCACCTCTCCTACATCTCTGACACAAACATAACAGCACAATCCATATTTGTTTAGAGACACAAAAAGTTCGAACTTCAAGGAAGATTTAGAGATGTACTAGAGATATTGCCATGAAAAGTTTGGGGAAGCTAATGCTCATTTATGTTAAACTCCACAAAATACCCAGATTTAGAGCTTAATTCCATGCTTTTTCATCCACAGGAGGTTATAACTGAGAGACAGATCCACAGATTTCAAAACCACTATGATCGTCAAGTGTGATATCTTCATAGCTTTGTTCACATCACATCCTTCAGCACACCAAATAATAGATTTTTTTTCTTTTTGTTTTTCTTTCTAGAGGAAGGTCTTTAATCTTGATGAAACTAAAGTGGAAGAATGACATTAGCATCTTCAGTGACTGGAAAGCTCTGTTACCAGGAAAAATATACACTGATTCTAGAGACAAAGCATGGGATTTGAATTAAAAACTACTTAAGACTTGAGATTTGTATGTGACTTGTGTGTCACCAGTAATATATGAACTGCTTGTATTCTCTCATTTCCTCATTGTCTTTCATGGTAGTCTTCAGGATGGTACAGTGTAAAGATTGTTATAGTCGTTATCGTGGATTAATTTATTCTTACTAGCCCTTGAAAACAATTCTCAAGTTCATTGCTGCCTGAAACCATCCTAATGATTATAAAAAGAATATGAGCTGTGATATAGAAGGCAACAGGGTGATTAGATACATGAAAAACATTCTCCATAAATCTATAGAGGGTGGTTTCTTCAGGGTGGCTGAACACTACATGGAGGTGGTCTTCCTTGATAGGAGATATTACCAATGGACCATGCTTCCATATCAGACCAGAGCTAAACAAAATTAAAGCTTCCAGAGAGAAGGATGTAGGCAGGAAGAAGTCTATCCACTTATTAGTCTCCCTCATCAGTTAAAACTATTGAGAATTAAGAGCTGACTTTAAGTGCCCTGACCTGGAAGAAAGCTCCCTCAAGAGCTGAGGTTCCCCACTGCCATCCTCAAACTGGCTTTTCTGACAAGTTCTTTCCCCATCAAGAGTACAATTAAATGTCCCCTGTTTTTCTCTTATTTAATTATTTATGAGAGCGTGAACTGAAAGGCAGGAAGGCCAGTGAGGGCAGAATCAAATTCAAAGTATTTTTAATATAATAAGGGCACCAAGAATGTGAGTCTTTTTAGGAAGAGGGAAACAGAAGGAGATAATTTAGATGAATCTCAACATCCTAAGAATTCTTAATGGGAAGAAAAAAAATCAGAAAGTTCATCAAGGAAGATGCTCAGGTATCAAAGAATAAGAAATTTCTTGGTTTCAAGTCAGCGCACCAACTTAGCAGGGTTTTGATATATCTCTGAATCAGACAATAGACTTCATAATTGTCATTTGAGAGACAAGTGCTCTGAAGTCTTGAACAGAAGAGATTTAGATACTGATATGAGCTGCACACAGAAATCCTGCCACCAGCAACAGATCCCAGGCAAGGATATTTCCTAATCAAAATATTCAGAATAATGTCATAAGCTAAGACATGAGGAAACAGAATGATAGACAGCACAGAGCTAAAGACTAATTATGAGTCTCTAACCATCTAATTGCAGCTGAATATCAAAGTACAGCAAATCACACCAAATACAGTGAATGTAACAAAAGGTGCTTCCTGAGCCTTAATTCATGGGGAAAATATCTTTCCAGTGCTCCTGTACTTACCCAGTCCCCATATGACTCAAAAATCAAATGCCTGTTTCATGCTACTGTAGCTCAAAATCCAGCCAAAGATGCTGCCTGTATGAGGGTAATTATTCACAGAATAGCCAAGCCCATTCACCTGAAATGCTCCCACACTGGGGGTTATTTGTGCTCATGCTGCTGTGACGAATCCCTGGCAGAGGTCCATGGCTCCAGTGTTGTGCAGAATCAGAAGCCACAATGTTGGCTTTTTCAGCATAATTTTTTTCTGTCCTGCTTCTTCACTGTTTTCTGCAGCAATCTGATCACTAACATGAATCCACTTCTCCACCTGTGCCAATAAACCACAAGAAACAAATGGTGCTGGAAATCACTCGACCTCTTTATGCAAGAATAGTGAATGGTGGCATTGACATTGCTCTGGGGAGAGAGTAAAGCTCTCACATTCTGTCTGCTGAGCCATACACACAAGAGCAAATTAAACTTGACATGGAGTCCTATAAATCCACTCTGCAGCTCTTATTTCTGGGCATCCAGCTGGGCAATGGAACAGCTGAATTCAGAGCTCTTCCTGGGGCTGTGGATGCCCACCTGGAGAAGCCAGAAGGCAGAGCAGGTCCAGTACAAAGTGCACATGCACATCCCCATTCTTTGGAGTCATAGACTCATAGAATGAAAGGGTTTTGAAGGCACCTTTAGAGATCAGCTAGTCCAACCACCCCTGCAGAAGCAGCTCCACCTAGATCAGGTCACACAGTAATGTGTCCAGGTGGGTTTTGAAAACCTCCAGAGAAGGAGCCACCATACCCTCCCTGGGCAGCCTGTGCCAGGGCTCCCTTACTCCCACAGTGAGACAGTTTTTTCTTATGTTTAAGTGGAAATTTTCCAGCTTCATACCATTACTCCTTGTCCTATCCCTTGTCGTGTGAGATGTCCATGGCTGGCTGGGTGCAAACAGTTATCATGGCTTGAAGGAATGCATCAGTCCCTAGTTTCTCTGGAAACAGAGACCTTTACAGTCTTTGCCCAAACAGGAAAAAAAAAAAAAAAAAAAAGTGGGATGAGATGGGGTGGGATGGTTCTTTGTTGACCACTGGGTTTAAACCACAACAGATGGGTTGGGATTGTTGCCGCTATCATCTCCCAAAAACAGGAAGGAATTTTCCTATTGCACAATTCAAGAAGTATCGGGAGGGTTACAGTCAATTTTGTCTCCAGGGCAGCTCTTGACTTTGGGAACAAAACTGCCTAGAAACCATAACTTTATTGCCACAGTTTGCAATAAAACTGTAAATGCTACATGATGACTCCATATTGAAGTGCTGAGAGTGCTTTAAGTACAGTATCTGTCTGTTCTTTTCTACGGATCTAAGAAAAATAGATATATTGGCAGCTACTTCTTTTAGTGCAGATATTCTCCTTTGTGTTTCCCTGATCTTCAAAGCCTTTTAGAGCCATGCAATGGTTATATTTAGTCTTGAGGTATTCTTTCTGGATTGGGCACACTCTTTAGATGCTCCAACACAGTCTGTCTTGGACTCAAATCTTCAATCAAGACTCATGGCACTCTCAATGACCCAGGGATTATTATATTGTATTCCACAATGCACATCTAAGGAGACTACTGGCAATAATCCTTGCTCTGACCCATGCACAGCTACAAGGGAGCCCTAAATATTGAACAACCACAGCCCTTCCCTTATAAAAAACAAGAAACATCAAATTCCTCCCACTTCTTCGCAACTCACTCTTGTCAATATTTTACACCACCCTCAGAGAAGTTACTGCAAGACCAACATATACAGATGCAGTGATTTTATTTGCTGCTGAACTATTTTATGAGTGTGTACAGCAGAGCCTAACTTCATGGCAAGAAGATTTATGATGTAATTACTTTAGTATATTATTGTACAATTTGCAACTAATGGAAAAGAGATTTACTAGCTACACTTCAGCTATCAGAAAGTCTGTCTGCTGAATGTTGTGAGAGTGAAAGGAATATGTACTTCTCTCCACGAGTAGGAATGTTAAATGACAGGAATCACTTAACCTGATCAAACATTTTAAACTTGATCAGCTACCCATATCATAGTAAGTAAAGTTTCCTGCAAAGAAAATTAATTATGCCTCATAAAGGAAACAGAAACATTTGATCTTAAGAAGGAAAAAAAAAAAACTTACCCAGCACACCCACTCTCAGGAGAGTCAAGTCCAGTCAATCATCTTTCTAGCCAAGTGTAAGAATTAAAAGAAGATGTGGAACTCTTTAATTGGCAGTGTTTCCCAGTGGACTTTCATGTTTCACTTGGCCTTTTTTCCCTCAAGTTCAAAAAAATGCATTTGATTAATAATCATGTAATTGGATTTCCAGTTCAATGATTAATGTCTAACATGCAACACTTAAGAAGAGCAAAAGCAGAGACTTGTCTTCACTTTTGACATAAGACCTTTTTGATTGAGGAAATTTCTTGCAACTTACAGCTTGTCAGATCAGTTCAAGTTAGATGCCTGGTAGTAAACAACCCTTTCATTAGAGGCATAGAAATTAGAAGCATGAAAATGAATGAAGGAGGATGGCAAAGTTCAGTAGCAGTTTTCAGAGGCTCTAATATTCAAACAACTTAGTTTAGTAGAAACCCAAACTCAGGTCCCTTGGAAATCAAACAAAGTTTCCTATTGCAGTAGAGATGAAAAAGCTGCTATAGACTGACGGGTATCTAAGCCTTAAGTGAATTTAGCTTATAGCAAATAGCAGTGAATGTGAAAAACTCTTGTTTGATCCTTGTATTTGGAAGCAATAGAGGGATTGAAGCAGAGGAGGCAACTATGGCTTTATCTGCTCTTTTCCCCAGTTTCTGTTCATTGCTCACTATGTTTGGACAATACTATTGTACTAAGCTCTGCCATACTGTTGTTATATAAATGGTAATATAACATGTCCACATCATAAAGCTTTCCCTCAAGCAAACAGAATTAGACCTATTAAAAAAAAAAATTAAAAATACAGAATTACCTTTGTTCATACTGAAAATGCAATGAAACCAATGCAAACTTGGAATGATGATAAGTCAAGCTCCCATATGGGATCATGCACAGTGGTCATGCCTTCATATCCTCTGCTTCAGTCCTCTTCCTGACCAATTAAAAGTAAATACGAGGGCATAAGAGAGATCTTGAAATCAAGGCAGACGATGGAGCCCTGTAACCATGTCCATATATCAGAAGGAAACAATGGCTGGTTTTCAGTCAGAAATATTTAAAAAAAAAAATCCTCAAGTCACTTTAAATAGTCAGTCATCACTCATGTTCAACTAATGGCAGCTGAAAACACTTAAGCATTACCTTATTTTGAGTTGAAGTATAGTGGTGACAATCTGCACTTTGATAAAGTCCTCACCCTACACAGTAGAAAGATGTGCACTATCTTCAGCTATTTTTCGGTAAGGACCCTTCAAAAGGCAGTGAAGTATTTGCCTTGGCTTCTTATTGCTTGTTCACTACACTTGAAGTTTTTTATCTCTTCACATGTGTGGATTATCAAACAGCAATCTTCCATCCATGCCCTGGTGTAGTGAACACACCTGCACAGGAATAGAAACAGTCCAAAAATACTCATTGAGGAAAGCAAAAATAAAAAAAATCCACATAAAACAATATTAGGTAATAACAAAAACAGAAACAATATGGCTTTTGATTATCTCTGGAGACAGGTTTGTGTATTCCCTTAGTAAATATCATGGATATATTTCACTGGGATATACATAGGTGACTTCTACAATTGTCTCCTCCTGTTGTAATTCAATTTCATGGCTTTTTTTCTGGAGAGGGATCATAACTCATACAGGAGAAATCAAGGTACCCCAAAGTTATGCTACTCTGCAATCTGAGACAAGTGGACATTTAGTAATATTTTGCTGTGCACAGCACATTGTAGTTATGAGGGAGCCTGTGACCCAAGACAGGCCAAAGCTGTGTAAAGGACAACTTCTTCTCTCATGTTTGGTCCTATTCTTCTGGGATTCTAGAGTCCCCCAAATATTAGTCCCCAATGTCACATCTGCCAGCATACACTTCTCATTGCTACTCTACCAGAAACCAAAAAAAAACCAATTTTTCTTCTTCCTTGACTGATTTTCCTTTGCACAAAAAAAAGGGCAATGGTATTAGCATCTCCTCCACTCCAACCTTCCACTCAAATGTTTATACAAAACAAAAACAGCCTTTTGTGGCAAAAGTAAAATATTCTGGGGAAAAAAAAGGAACTCTTATTATTCAGAACATATTGTTCTCTATAAAGGCAATCAAAGCTTACATCAGACTAGTGGCTCAGGCTTGAAACAGAAAAGTCAAATCATTTCCTAACTGATTACAGTCTTAACAGCGACTTAGGGCAGGGTATTAATGGATCCATTATAAGAGTCCATGGCTATATGAACTTAGGCCTAATGAGCATATGAAATGATGAAATTATATTAAATATATTAAATTATTAGAAGAGATTGGACTATTGATGTGGTCACCAAGATAAGACCACCCCTTTCAGCTTCCAGCTTTTCTCTGAGTTAACTTTTACCTAAGTACTTGGGTTGCGTTTGTGAGAGGAATTTTTTCCACACTCCATCAGCCTGGAGGCAAGGAAATTGTAAACAAAATTATACTGTCCCAAAGGGTTAATTTCTTTAAAACTACAGATGGCTATGAGGCAGCCTTTCATATGTGCAGTCTTCTCTGCTTCCTATGAATTCAAACACGGCTCTTAAATATAATGTGAGGTTGGGGGGTAGTAGTTCTAAATAACCTTGCCCTGCTGAAAGTATTCACACAACATTAGTCCACTCCTAAACATTATTCTATCAAGCACTGTGCAAAGATAGGAAATATCTATGCACGGCATATGGACCTGAATGCCAAACACCTGAGCCTTCTACATGAACAAGCTGATGAGACCTATTATAGTAATTATGTCAAATAAACCAAAGCTGACTTTGAAGGTCTGAGAGCCAAGAACATAATGCTCAATGAAATCTGTTGCCATGCAGAAGCTTATTCTGTATTAAACCTCTGGCATAATTTTCTTTTAGTATGGCTTGTAGGATAACTCCAGTGTCAAAAAGTTCTGCTTCTTCCATGATGTAGAGCACTCTGACTAGGAAGGGGTCAGCTCAGGCTATAGAAATTGGGAGGCAAGCAAGAGGGAAGCTCTGTCCTTGGTTATGGTCTTCATGCTGAGGTGTCTTCTGACCTACATTTCAGGGGTACATTTCATGGTCTCTGCATTTGCTCACATCTCTCATTTATAGGTCTACACATCTACTCTGTGAAAAACTCCACAAAGCTTTTTCATATTTGCTGCCTCCTGGATTAACCTGGGCTGTAAGACTCACAGAGGGCATTTTCTGCCTTAAGAGAAGAAATAGTTGACCTGTGTTCTTGAGTTCCTTCATGAGCAAGCTGCCTGGAAAACTAGAGCAGCCCTTGTACAAGCTCCATGAGATGAAGTCTGGAAAGACAAAGAATTAATACATCTCTGGACCAGAATGGATATGTCTCTTTTGGTTAGCTTTACACACTAGATAACACTGCGATACAGGAGCAACAGCTTTTTTCTGTCCCATCCCTGATCCAGCTTGATTTGCCAGATAAAGAATAGATGTAACTGGCCTATTCTCCTGCAGGAGGGATGAAGTCAAAGCTTCCCTCAAAAGTGTCTTGATGGGAGTGGAGTAATTCACACACACACAAAAAAAAAAAAAACCCTGGAGGTGCCAGAGTCAGGCCATGTACTGTATGTATTACAAACAGTTGCATTTTCATTTCTCAACAATTACTTAATCAAGTAACTCCAAGGCAGTATATATATGCTATACAGGAAATTCAGTTTCCCATCAGATGACTGTAGCTTTACAAACAAAGTCCATCAGATAAATATCACTTTAATCCCTTTTTTGTTACTATTTTGTTTCCAGATCATAATTCTGAAGTCCTTGCTATTACCTTTCTGTTTTATCTGTCCAGAGTGAGTCTGATTCATTGCAGACAGCCTTTGTCCCTCATCTCACTCATGTTAAGCTGACGCCAATAAGCAGCAAAGAAAATTCTCTCTCTAGACAAATGCAAACCAGATCTGACTGGCTGCCTTCCATGAAGTTCCCAATGCAGGTTGCTTGTCCATTACCAGCATGATAACAGGGGATGACCTGTCTCAGTGCATTGGGTATATGCCAGTAGCTGCAGGGACAGCACCTCAGTAGTCTGAAATAAAAGATTAAAGCTGTCCAGGACTGTTGTTTCTTCCCACATGAGGACCTGTGAAGTCAAACTCCTTGTCAAAATAAACCTGTTACACTTTTTCACAGACTTTTTTTTTACCAGGACCCTTTTCTTCATCTTCCTTTCCTGCTCCTCCCTCCGCTTAACATCTTCCATATTGTCAGAGAGCTGCTTGGCAAAGTGATCTGTTGATAACTTCTCCCTGTCAAAGACAACATTCTCAAGTTGATCCATATGCCATGATAAACTGAAAGTCTTGAGTTCTTCAAAGAGAAATCCTCAAGCAACCATTTTACAGTTCCTCGGGGCTAATGTAAGTAACCAAGAATATCGATGAGTTTACATTTTTAAAGTGAATTAATAAAATCACATTAGCAAACTGTATGAACATTTTTGTTCAGAATTTATATACTTTTCACACATTGAACTTTAAATACTGTTTTGAAAATAGCACAGCATAAAAAGAACGATGGCATAAGTGAAATGGTGTAAGTAAAATCAAATACAAGTCTGTGCAATTCTGAATTTTACCAAATTTGTATTTGCAGTCCTTTGTTTCTTCTGTAGATGAGGCTCTAGATTCCCTTTGCACTGTTTTGTTGCTGTCCAAGAGAAATGGAGGCTGCATTTTCTATGTTACCTGTACACAGAAATGTAATTTAAAATCAGCCAGCAGGAAATCTTGACTAACATTTCATCCCTTCTCTTTTGTACATACATTGTTTCAATTGCAAGTCTGGATACTCTCCCCTGCTATCAGGATCCTTGCAGAGTTTCTTTACATGCTCAATTGACAGAGACCAGTTTCCAACAGAACAAATACTAGCAGTACGCCATCATTCACTCCATGAAGTACTTTGGGAAAGCAAGAGATGTGACTGTATTCCCCAATAATTCAGCAAGATTTCATGATCTGCAACTTTCTCCTCTGTTTCCAAAGAAGTCCCTTTCACAAATCTTTCAACATCCGTAAAGAAGAGCTTTGTGGTACTTTATGTGACAGGAGATACCACATGAATGGCTTGATTGTGTGTAATTAGTTTATATCTCTGATTCTTATTCTTTTTACACTGGCCTCCCCTCCCTTTTTCCCAATATTAAGAGTGCCCAATATTAACACCACTGATGGTCAAAGAACACAGAGTCGAGATGGCCATCTCATTCATATACACATGCAACCCTGCTCTTTTCCTATAGCAAAACCACTATCGGCCACCAGCCCATCTTCCCACAAACATCTCTAAATCTCTCCAGTCCCTCAAAAATCCAATGAGAAATTATATTTTTCAATGAAGTGAACTGTATGACTATTTTTTTTTGACAAGGTAAAAAATTACCATGAGTCATCTGTTGCACAAGACCTCTCCTCACATCCCACTAAACTTCAAGTTGTCTGAGAAGTCTGTCCCAGGAAAAAGCATCATAGATTTGTCAGAGAGGCATTACATTGATTTGGCCATGAAAACAATGGTTTCATGACAACTTAGCTGAGGATCTGCTGTGGTATGTTTGCACAGCACTTTGACCTATTGAACCATGACCTATTTTACTAGATACTAAAATGATTAAGAGAACAGGTAGCAAGACACAAAATGTTTCTTTGTTTCCATAAGTTTTCCAGCCTGGTAACATATCTATTACTACAGGACCTTCTTTTCTTCCTATTGGTTTGTATATATGATTACAGTATCAGTAATACTGATCATAATATTACTATGAATCATAAAGCAGGCACTTGGGCATGTTACACACTCTCTGATTTCTTCATTACCTTCTCACGCTACATCTCACTTGAAATTAAATTGCAGCTCCTTCAAGACAAAAAGCAGAACCTCTGTCTTTGTTCCTGTACTAGCTCTGTTTAATACTACTACTACTTTCCTATTCAAGACACGGCCAAGACAAGACCCCTCTTCACACTGTCGTGCCAGTACTCCCTATCAACTAAACTATCTGCACTGAGTGGCCAGCACTGGATACCTCAGAAAAGGTTAACAGAACTTCCTTAATTGTGTAATAACTTCCCTTAGAGAAGTTTGTTCCTAGTGACAAGATGCTAGTGGTCAATTTAAGCATTCACACACAAAGCTAACAGCCTATCTGCAGTGTTTAGGAGGCAGCAGGCAACATGGTGAAGAAAAAAAAATGAGATGCTTAAGGAATATCTTGGACTGCAGACACGTTTTCTTCACTTAGGAGGCAGCAGGCAACATGGTGAAGAAAAAAAAATGAGATGCTTAAGGAATATCTTGGACTGCAGACACGTTTTCTTGTTTTTAAGCATTCATTCTGTTCCTCTCAATAATTCATGCCAAGGTGATCAGGGTCTTCAGAATTTGCACAGCCAGAGGAGAGAGAGTTATAGCATGTACAAGCCAGAGGAGAGAGAGTTATAGCATGTACAATCTAAGTATCATGATACAAGTATACATTTATATTTTTTTAAAGTATTTATGTTCCCATAAAAGATTATGCTTTTCTCTACCTGAAGGCATAGTCTTCTTCTGAAGAGTGATTTTCATATAGCCAGCATGGGCTTATCCAGATCTTCTGCTTGGGAAAGTGCTCAGTCAGACTAGCCCAAGCTACCTAGTGGTCTGGACAATCCTGGTGCGCTAAGGCAAAACAAAAGACAGCCAGGCAGGTTGTCTTCTGATGGTTCCTTTACAAATCATCAATATTTGACCAGATGGAGCCATGGTTGATAAGACTATACTTTTTAGCATGGAGTGGAGGCTTATCAGCAAACCTTCAAAATATCCTAGTTCAGTCTGGAGACCTCTCCAACTGCCTTCTTAAAAGCACAAATCAAAGCTGCCATGAGCTGTCAAGGGGGCTGACAGCCATGATACACAAGCACAGCTGAACTGAGCTGCACAAATAGCCCATCTAAAACAGTAAGCTGTCACCAACAACAGCCATAATATTTCCCCAGCACACTTTCACAGCCTCTGGTAGTTTGTATCCTGAATGCACACAGACTTTCAGACCCAACACCTTACAGCATGGAGTCCAACAGCAAAACTCCCCTGAACTTCATCAGCTTTGTGTGGTGGTCTGTAACTAAGCTCAGACTTTCAGGAGAAATTGCAAAGATAGAAATTACACACAAATTATAAATGAGTAATATGCACTTATGCATCCTAATGGGGCTGCCAATGGCCAACTTGGTACACTTTAGACCCCTATTAATAGCCAGGCTCCACAGGCAGTTGAATAAAACACTCTTCCCTGGAGTGCTATAACAACAAGGGAGAACTGACCAGGGATGAATCTTGTTCGTCTGAGCTGCTCAGTAACATATAACTACTCCATAAACATAACACTTAGTGCTTTATCAGTTCCTTCTGGGTTTATCTGTTGCACACAATGTTAAGCATATTAACCAAGTGGTGCCTTTGTGATATGTTTACTTTATTAGTATGTGTCCTTGAACTACCAGTGCATACGTACCTACCAGATAAGTGACTGAAAGAACTCAGCATCTGGGAGGGAGAACTCAGGAGAGTATGTACTGTATTTCAGTACAGAAAATGAGCTTCAATTATCATATTAATGCAAAAGGCAGGAACAAAACTGGCTCACCTTGTAGAGGACATATTTGGACACATTTTACTCTTTAAAGCTGATCTTGAAGTACCAGTCTGGAGTCAGGCGCCATCTCAAAATCTCTCTGTTTTCTTCCTAGTAATGGTGCCATCTGCTTCAGCCTGTGAGGCTGTCCCTGTTAGGTGAGACATTTGAGGATAAAAAGGCATACCAACCACCTCACCGATACCATAGAAATCAGTTTAGGAGAACTCTCTAAGACTCTATTTTGGAGTTTTAGACAGCAGACATTCTTTATCACAGCATTGGATGCACAGGAGACAAATAGTTCTTCCTGTCCTGCATCTCATATGTTGCATCAGGCAATGTTTACGTTATCCTGTTACACACATGTGCATTAATTTTATCAGAATGTGTATGCATATTCATTATTTTCTCAGAACTTCTTTCCATAGGGTTTGAGCTTCCTTTGGGCATGAGCTCTTAATCACATAGAGGGTCTTTGGGGGTCTTCAGGATCCTCTGGTGGCTGGCATCTTGACATTCCATCAGTCTGGTGTCTGCATAGTACCAGTTTATTTATATAATTCATTTTCTCTTTTCACACTTAGTAGTCCTTAACCACAAGGTTCTGATATCTTAGACTGTGTCTTACCCTACGTCTTTAGCTACATCCTGGATGCCTCAAGATAGTTGACATCTACATCCAGGTTGTATCGTGACGTCTGTGTCTTAGATGTCTTAAGGCAGTTGAAGCAAGCACAAGTTAAGACTATTATGGCAAGAACAAAACTTTCTACTTTAAGACCATATGTATCACCTCAACAGATTATCCCTAGCCCAAGGTAGGCAGGTGAGTAAGCTGAGGGATTTCTCTGTGTGAACTGTTACTGATGGTACTAAGCCCAGGTTGGCTCTTCAGGCTGGTGGATTGGTCCTAGTGCACCCTAATGGCTGCAGCCATAGCATACCTGTTTCCTCATGGTTTTTCAGGTTTCCTAATCCTGGTTTGCAGGTATCCAAAGGTGTGCAGTCTGCACACACTGCTTTACTTGGATTCATTGCTTCCAGAGGAACAGCAAACCTTGGACTGATCTGGGCTCAGGCATGTGCCTAGACAAGTTCAGAGGCAAAATGTAATCCAGCACTTCTAGTGAAGAGTTAAGTTCTCAGCTTCTTATTTGAAAAGTTACAAAGGAGAAGCAGAGGCACATTGAAAAGAATGTGTTGGCACTCACCTCTCTGTCCTATGACCCCACTGTAGTTGGTCTCTGAAGCACTTCTCAGCTTCAAGTTGCAAGGGAAACTCAGCATCCTCCAGCAGCTGACTGGGTACAGGCTTAACCCAGCAGCCAAGGACCATGAGTGCAACCCCAATCTGAGGACCTGTGGGACACCCTCCAAGTCAGCATATCATACAACAATGTCCCTCATAGAGCAAATATCATTCTCAGGGCTTGGTTTCACAACTCTCCAGCAGAAATTAAAATGGAGCTTGAACAGAGCAGTTCAGTTGGGAACCTCATGGTTGTGGCAGCTCGCTTCTGTTAGAAGATACACATAGAGACTACTAGCTCATTTTCCACTGTCACAGTTTAAGCCCAACAGGCAACGAAGCACCATGCAGCCACTCACATATCCCCACCCCACCCCCCATGGTGGAATGGGGAGGAGAAAAGATACCCAAGGGCCTTGTGGGTTCAGATCAGGACAGGAGGACTTGCTCAACAATTTTGGTCCCAGATGAAACAGACTTGACTACTTAACTTGAGAAAGAAACAAGATCAATTGAATTCACCAACAACTAGAAATAGAACAGACAGAAAACAAAACAGTAGGATGGTGAGAAAAAATACAACCATCCCTTTAAGATCTCCTTCCCTCTTCCTGGGATCAGGTCCCTGCTCCCCATATCTCTCCTACCCCCTCCCTCAGTGGCACAGGGGGCCAGAGAACAGGAGTTGTGGTCAGTCCATCACAGATGGTCTCTGCTGCTCCTTCCTCCTCAGGTGAGGAAGGCTTCTTACATTCTCCCTCTGCTCCAACAAGGGGTCTCTCCCATGGGATACAGTCCCTAACAAACCTGTCTGGTCTGAGTCCTTCCCAAGGGCTGCAGCTCCTCACAGATTCCTCCAGTGGGGTTCTCCTCCACAGCAGCAGAACTCCAGGTACATTCTGCTCCAGCGTGGCTTCACCACCAAGGCATAGCCCTGCCAGGCACAGCCACCTCCACAGTGTGGGGCCCTCCACAAGCTGCTGGCAGATCTCAGCTCCACCATTACCTTCCACAGGTTGCAGGGAAATGCAGGGGGGGAGGGGGGGTCTCTGCTCCCACACACCTCCTCCTCTCTTCTCTCACTGACGCTGGGGTGTGCATGTTCACTTCACTCTCATTCCACTCCTTCCACCACCACCTTCATCTCCTCACTACCAATTTCTCCTCCTTAAAAAGTGATTGCAGAGGCAACTAATTGTCTCAGCCCAGAGGTGGGTCTGACTTAGAGCTGGGGAAACTTTTGAGTAGCTTCTTATAGGGGCCACCACTGCAGCCCCTTTCTCATTACCAGACATGGCTCCACACAAGCCAAATACACCCATCTGTCACTCACTGTCTCCAACGGAAAACAACATTCCTTAACAAGTGCTATGGAACATATTCTTGGCTCACTGAATGCACCTGAGGCTAAAGTTTGATGCTTATAAACAAATCACAATTAGCAGACAGCCGTCAGGCCTGTGGCCCTGTGGCATCAATAACACTCCAGCTTTTTTCTGGCTTTTCTCTCTTTTTTCTTCTCCTATCCCTACACATTTTTTCCTTGCACTTTCTCAAGCCTTCAAAGACCTCCTAGGTTTTTATTATTATTATTATTTCTATCTACTTTGTTTCTCTTTATAAAGGATTTGCCCTCCTCCTCTCAATTCACTTGGCAGCTCACCATCTTCCTCGTGTGAGCCAAGAAATTCCTATCAGCTGCGCTTCCCATCTTGTGTTTTGCTGTCATCATCACTGTGTTTGTGTGCATGCCTGAGTGTGAGAGAGAAACCCAGCCAGCCTAGCGACATGGCTTGAATCCTACACTTATTGGAGGTTAAGTGAAACACTCCATCTCTCCTCGCAGCAGCTGCTCCCCTGAGGACTGACGACTGTAGCACAGTGGCAAAGACCAAGCCCACAGCCCCAGGTGCACCTGGGAGACCCCAGAGCACTGTGCTTTGACCAACACATTCACCACAGCATCTGCTAAAGCTGATGTCCTCACACTGTTCTGCTGTTGATCTGTGATGGCTTTTAACATTTATAGCAGGCAGCTGTTCTCTGTGAAGAAGCTGGGCAGGTTTTAGTCAATAAATGTTAGAAAATTGTCCATTTTTTTCCCTTATTCATTCTCCAGACTCACAGCGCATCTTTTTCCCCTCCAGGCACTGATTGTTTTTTTAGTCTCTCCCTCTCTTGCCCTAAGACTTGCACCAGCAGCTATACAGCTGGTGCTGATGCTATGCCAGGGTCAGATGTTCTCCCACATGGACCAGAGATTGTAACTGAGAGTGATGTCAGACAAGAAAGAATCACTGTTGATTTAAATCACTGATTTAAATACTGAATCCTAAAAACTCCATCCATAATCCATTACCTCTGAAAACTCCCTCTCTCTTTATGACTCAGCATCTGGTAGACACCTGAATCCAAACTTCTACAGAATCTCACTAAAAACTTCTCCAGAATGATTTCTTCGTGTATTTCCTAGACCTGTACAAAACCACAACAGCAGCTGAGCAAAAAAAAATGCAATAATTCACAGTACCATAGCAACAATGGTAAAATATGTGCTTGCTGCTTATTCATTTTGATTAAGAAAATTATTCACAAGGCATCAGCTGTTTGAAAAGAAATCTATCTTGTGGTTTGTTAATAAGAGTAATATACTCTAGACTAGTGAGAGAGATAGCTTACCAGACTGAAAGGCACTGGCAGTTATTTTCTATAGGAAGCTGATAAGACCCTAGACATGTTTGTTAGCCTGATATTTGATGCTACCTGTCAGTTAATGCTCTAATCCAGAAAGCACTTAAGCCTGCACTTAATTTTAAGCGTAGGAGGAGTGACATAAAATTCACGGTGAGTCTTTGTAACTTTCAAGTTGAGTCCATTTTTCATACTTTTAATATTTTTAATTGCTGTGTTGGAACACAGCTCAGAGAAGTAACAACATGTTTACAAGCTTAACAGCAGAAGTGAGCCCAGTGCCTCTCCTCTCCCCACCACCTCCTCACTCTGCATCTTGCGCAGTCCACCCTTGGAACTACCAACATTCCCTCCTCCTTTGGGCTCCTGCCATCCACTTTGCAGTACATTCCAAGATTCTACTTTCCCACATCACAAACTCTTCATACCACCATGTCCTTGGACTTGCTACTAGCACTGCTTCCTTACTGCTACACACTGGAAAGATGTAAAGCCCAAGTGAAAGTGCCCACATTAGCTTCTTATGCTCTACCCACACCTCCCCATCAACACACACACCCCTCATCCAGCAGTAAACTTACTGAGCACAAATGTGGGTGACATCAAGGAGGGAGTAAAATGGAAAAAGATTCAGTCAATTACCACTCAGAGGCATAGCGAACCACAGGCTTACTGACCACAAAGCTGGTGAAGGTGGCCTGGAGACAAGTGGAACCCAAATTGGATGAGTTGTTGATAACCCTCAAAAAAGTCTTCTGGCCAATACACCTCAGAAAGTTGCCTGTCAAGCTTTATATTGAGTCCTTTTTTTTTTTTTCTCACCCTCAAGCATTACACTGGTATCACATCTTTATCATAAGCACGTGAATGTGACACCACCAAGCACTACAATGTCTCACTGACAATGACTGCTTTTCTTCTGTCTCTGCATAGCTCATCAACTTTGGTATTACTCTAGGGCTCCGGGTGAAGTTGTTCCATAATGGTGTGACCTTGTAAATAATCCATTATAAATTATTCTTTCTTTGCACACGGGTGAACAAACGTCTCACATATTGCAGATGTTGCTACCTGTGCAGAAAAGTCAACAGTTAGCTGTTGATTTTAGCAGAACAATCAGCACAAAGTATCCAAAGGTGGATGTCTCTGTCCTACCATGTGGCTTGATCAGAGTGAGGCAGATGCATTTTTTAGATGTGTCTTTTGCTTTGAAAACAATTAAGTTGAGGACAGGATGCAGTCCTTAGAAGCATGGTGGGCAGGTCAGATCTTTCTTGTTCATCAGTTCTTCTTCCAGCTTCTGGGAGATCCACTGGAACATAGTATCACCAGGACACGTGTTTTATAAATAAGCAATGGCAGACAAAAAGCAATTGAATTAGATCCCCAAAGCTTTACTAAGATAGATGATCCTTGAAAGAACAGCTAGGATATTAAACATAGTGGAAGTATATTTCTTAATTTCTAGCCAAATGTGAGAATAATTACCATCGTTTTGGGAGTATTGTAGTGGCTGTAGCTGGTAGATCTTTAAATGAGACAATATTTCCTTTTGATATTGCATCATTAAGATAACTGATTCCTATACCCAGCCAAACACTTCATATAACTCTTTCCTCCCTTTGCAATTGTGAAAAACCAGCACTGTAGGGATTTAGTAGTTGTATGTCTTTATGAGTCTGAACTGTAGCATGCAGGACTCAGTGAGTTTATTGATTTTAATTTCTTATATGTGGGGTTTATCTTCTCAGCTTTTACTTAACAGTTGAGAATTCTCGCAGTGTTGATATAGAGGGCTGGCTACTCTAGGGCACATTTCAGAACCTCATTCCCTCATCTGTGCATTTATTTCTTCATTTCTGGATGGACACGAGCTGCCAGGCTTTGATCCAAGCTTTGATCAAGAGTGGCTAAAGGGTGCACTCTCAGCCTCTATAGCCAGAGTTAAGAAAATCATGGACCTTAAGTGGATTTCCGTCAGTACCAGAGGGAACAATCAGGCACTTTCTGTGAAGATCTTTTGTTACTAAAATCTAGATTCCAATCTCTGATTTAGTCTGAAAATTCTGAATCAAAAGGCACACAATTAGGGTTTTCTGCTGGGTAAAGGGATCTGAAAGACAAGGGTTGCTAACTATGAGTAGCAGGATATTTGTTTCCTTTTCCCAGAAAGGCATCCAGAAGGGTCCCAAAAGCAAAGGGAGAGAAAATTCAGTGATAAATCCCCCTTTTCAGGCTGTTATGTAAGTACCATCATCCCACTGCTTAGAGAGTTGTCGGTTTAAACCAAATTCAGTAGTTCTTGGGCCTTTTCATTGTAGGAAGAACTGTTCATGCAGGTTGCTTTTCTTCGTGGAACATTTAAGGACTAAGCTAATCAAGTGCTTTATAACTGAGAGTTTGTATGGCAACAGCAGGAAAATGAAGAGCTATGAAATAGATGGAGAGTATCTGTCACCTTTGGAAGAGATAGTTTCTTCTGTGGATGCACTACTGGACTTTGGTGCCAGGAGGAGCAATCTCTGACAGTGTTTTGTTGTTCATCTTGCTTACTTCTCTTTTTTCTGTGGCATTGTTTTTATATTCTACTTCCTTAACATCTACAAGGCAAGTATTTGTACCCTTCTCTTCTCCAGGCTAAACACCCCCAGTTCCTTCAGCTGCTCCTTATCAGACTTGTGCTTAATATCCTTCATCAGCTTCCTTGCCCACCTCTGGACACACTCCAGCATTTCAATGTCTTTCTTGTAGTGAAATGTCCAAAACTGAACACACTTGACTGTCTCAGTTCAGTAACAAACCGATTGATGTCTCTATTTAAAGAGTGTTCTCCTTGCATCCTTTCTTGTTTTCTTCCATCCCTCCACTCCTCCTTCCTTTCTTTTTTCTAGTACTGCCAAGTCTGGCAGGTTGTTACAGCTTTCTCCATCTTCTGTTTCGAGACAGGATCAACACCAGGCAGTGTCAGGGCAGAGCTATGTCCAAAGCCATTTCCTGTCCTGCCCCCATGCAAAGGGCCAGCATGCATTAATGCCCATTATAGGTGCTACAGTGGACTCATTCATGGACTCGCCTCTTTCTACTGTTGGATTCGCCTGCCACAGTGCTGTGTTTTCCTTGGCACAGCGAGTAAGACAAGAAGGAATCTTTACATGGAAATTCCCCCAGCTCTGAGAAACATTTCCCCATGCACATGTCCTAGCAGGAGATCCACTGCATCCAGAATCGCACTCAGTGCTTGGAATGTGGTGACGTCTCCACATTTCATGACCAAACATAGTCTTTGCCACTGCTCAAGGGTAGAACAGACTCTAACAGTATTAACCTATGGTCCCTTATCTTCTGCTTTCGTCACGCTGTTCATTTGTATCTATTTGGAGAAAAGTGGTGTTGTTTTCTGCTCATGATGCCAAGTTGCTTGGCAAAGGAGATTTGTTGCATTTGTGGTATTTCTCCTCTCCTCCTTTCAGCTTTCTAGGCTGCAGTGAGCCAGTCTTTTGCTTTGTGGTTCTCTCCTTCACAACCCTTCTAGTCTTACACAAGCCTTTTCTAAAATCCATGCATGCTCCCTGCAAGCTGATCCATAAGATGCTCAGTGCTTCAGCTTTGTTTTTTTTCCATGGACCATTTAAATAAGGACAAGTCACTGTTTATCTGATGACAGCATAATGCTCAAGGATACCATTAGAATCATAGAATCATTATGGTTGGAAAAGACCTTTAAGATCATTGAGTCCAACCACATTCTACCACGTTTGCCTCCATGCTGACACTTGAGACCAGTGTCAGAGAAAGGTTACTGTCACAGGTGCCAGAATGTACTCTTTCTGCAGTAGCTTCAGATTAATCCTGGTATTAGTGAGTCCTGAAAAGAAATACAACACGTTTTAATCAAACAAAGCACAAACAGTTCTCACTTACAGGGGAAATGATGAGGGTGATTTCATCCCTCCATAGTCTAATGCCAACTATGACAGATGGAGAAACCATGGGGAATACTAATAAAATTGAATAGGAATTGATCAGAGCCTTCATTCCAGGTACCTCTCAGGCTGTTGAACAGGAAATGTTTGGTTTTGCAGTCGGGTTCACATATGGCTCCTCCTACAACCTGGTCATGCCCTGACTCCTGTCCAGTGCAGTGCTTCTCACATACGTGTGCATTACCTTGGGTAAAGCTGTTTCAGCTATCCTCTTCCCTAAATGTAAGATTTCTGTTTTCAACATCAGGCTGGACACATTCACTGCCAGTGTCTCTGTTACATCTGTGTACTCACAGTGAATAGCACCTGCCAATTAAATCAAATGCAAAGTATCCTTTCAGCACTGGGATTAATAACATAAACAAGAGCCTTCTCTTCACTCTTTTGTTTTTGCTCCTACTCTATGGATTTAGTCAGAGTGGTTTTTAGGTTTCTTCTGGAAAGTGTAGCTCAGCTTGAGTTTTGGACGAACATCTTAACCGTACCCACCAGATTAAGATTTGTCTCTGCTGATCTTCTTCTAGAGGGGGGTAAATTAGCCCTTTAGTAACCCCATGATAGCTTGGCTAAACTGCTTACTGTGCTGACTAAATTCATTTACAGTTAGTTTGATAGCTCTCCACTACATCGTGCAATATAGATATAATTCAAGACAATGGAGCATCATTAGCCTTTAATGATTGCACTGGAATCAGATCGTAGGTGGGTTCATGGGCTGCAGTCCAAGTGAAGCAATTTGCTCCAGGCCTCTCCACAGAGAGATGGAGGCTGAATATGGGAAAAGGAACGTATCATTCTGGGAGGGTTTTCAGAGAGGCTTCAGGCAGAAGGAAGAAAAATGTTTGGCAATGGAGAAGAGGATCAGCTGAGGACTGCACAGAGAAAACAACCACTGTCAGGAACATTTCCATGCCTCAGAAGTCAAACATCATTCTAGCATCAAGCCCCAGTCCCTTTTGCCGTGCTTTCACAACACCTCTGAGAGGAGAAATTCTAGCTGTGCACCCATAGCCTTGTTTCCTTGCTGAATCCTGCTTTAGCAAGCCAAAAAGCCCTGACTCCTCTGCAGGGGCTAAGCCCTGCAACAGGGCTGGGCAGCCCAGAGGACAGAGCAGAAGACCTGCCCTACAGGGATGGCTTTTCTTTCTGCCACTAGGCCAGACCAGCACTCATGCAGGAGGCAGATCTTTAAAACACTGTGCATTGACAAATAATTGCTTAAAGCAAAAATTAACAAAACAGCTCTGTGAGATACAAATCTAAAGGAAAAACAACCCACTGGTTGACATATAGTCAGTCCCTTGCTATCAGATGCACTTAAAAATGATTTCTTTATTTAACCACTTGCTGTGCTGTGCATTTCTTCCACTTCCCAAGCAGTTTGCATCCCTGAGGCCCAGCTCCACATGGTGCTGGGGAGGAAATGTTCAGTTCTGGCTCCACCAGCAGCTACAATAAATTGTTTCTAGGCAGAGAAGGCAAAAGGCACAAGGTCTATTGTGCATCAAGAGGAAATCTAGATTAGAACGTTATAAAAAGTGAGGTAAAATTGGAGATGAGAAACAGACCCATCTCAGCTCACCTATGCAAACCAAGCCAAGAGTGAGTTCAATTCATTAACTCAGCATAAAACCAACTACTTTTTTCTCCTGTACTAATTTTTCTGCCAGATTAGTGAGTTGAATCATTATAGAGAAGGTTCTATAGTTTCTAACACTTGCACAGATAAATGGCAGGTTCTTAAAGTTGGATTGCAGAGGAAAGCTTAGCGAGCAGTAGTCAGCAAAGAAATTATCTTACCCCATCTTATGGTACGCAGCCCATAAAACTGCTGAGACAGGGATTGTACTTTAGCACTTCTGTGTACTTCTTGATCTGTGCCTACATTTGTAGAAAACAGAATTTATAATACAGACAGAATATAATATAATCATTGATCTATACAATACGGTCTCTGCACAGCAGTATAATATAACCTCTACAATAAAAGTGCAGGGGGAGTAAAGAGCAGTGATCAAAGTGTGTGTAGGAGTTCCTGGCTCCTCCAGGACCAGTGACCTTATTGTGGCTTCCCGTTGCCTGTGGCTTCCCCCAGAAGGCTGTTTAACCCCTGCTGGGTTGTCTCTAGCTGAAGTACAAGTTATTGCCATTTTTCTGCTCTTTTGGTTCCAGACAAGTCTGCTGGACACAGAGCTTCTGCAGCCTCTGCAGAGGACATCGGGCCTCTCTGGGAATTGTCCCTTGGCAGCATTGTGCTCAGCCTGCTCTCCTGCCTGCCAAGGAGACTGCCTGGCAAAGTCCTCTGCAAACACTCTCCATACCTACTGCACTTACTGACAGGGGGAGAGAGCTGCCTCGAAGAACCACATAGGAGAACATGCTGGCTCTTCAAAAGCTGCCAGATACACTGCAGCAGGCTGTCTGGCAGACCAGGCTGGCCCCAGGTGCATGCCACGGCCACGTGAAACCCAGCCAGCAGCTTCCTCGGGGCCTGACTCATTCAGGAATGAGTCACAGCCTTGACCATGGCTTTCCCCTCTTCCAGAGAGCCCCAGCATACACATTTGTCACTTCCTAACCATGTGCTTAGAGATTATCTCTCTTCCTTGCTCTAATTTTTTTCTTTAATAGACAGTGAAGCATTTGGTTCATTGCTGTCTGATAAGCTCACAGTTTCCTGGTGCCTATTGGAATTACTGTGTCCAGTGCTTTCAGAACAAGTATTTTTACTTTCTACTAGATTACAAAGATCACCTTACTTTAAATCCACTCTGTCTCCTGCATACCTGTCAGCAAGTGTTCTGTTGTGTCTTCTTTGGCTATTATTATATATTAAAAGAAGATTAATTTTAATGACTCTGTTTAAAATGTCATGGTGCAGTGAGAGCACTTTCAGTTCCCTTAATTTGAGGTATATAAGGCTACTCCTCCCATTGTGTACTGTGTTTGCATTATTTAGGTTTTCATTCTTCAGTAATTTTTCCTCTTGGTGAAGTCTGCTAAGTAACAGCCCTGGAGCCTGCAGGCTCACATCTGCAGACCTTAACTCCTCCCTTAGTACTCCTAACGTGTCCCCTGAGAAGGGCAGCTGCCAAAGGATGCAGCCCATAGAAAGACTGCAAGAGGCTTCCTCCAGGTCCAGGACCAGGTCCCAACCCTGCAAGCAGTGGCAGGCTGGGGCAGGGATACACAGGCAATTCAACACAGGCAGGGGAATCCAAAATGAGCCCTCTGCCAGGTTCAAAAATTATAAAGAACAATGAATAACCAATCCTCTGTCAAACAGTGAAGAATACTTGTGTATAACCTTGCCTGGTACTGAAATGATACAATATGTAGCCTTACACTGAGTGATATATAGGATATTTCAGTGGGGTTTCAGTGTCTGGAAACAAAACTTCAAGAGAAAGAAAACAGTTTTCCACTACTATCCAGTAAGGCACATTCTTGTCCATACAAGGTCCCCACACTCAATGTTCTAAGACTCAGTCAAAAAGGATGGTGACTTGACTTCAAACCTTCTTCTTTTCAGTATGTTCTAACACTGAAATTTATAAGTTTCTGTTCATCTTTTTTTTAAAAAAACTAATAAAATCTGAAAGTCACCTAAGCACAGCCATTATTGCTTGGCTGCTTGCCATTTTAGACAGAGAGCTGTTCAGGCCTGAGCATTGCAGTCACACTAACAGGAGACATTTGTCCAAGGTGCAGAATCCCTGAAGACCACTGGTAAATTTGCATCACTAGTTTGACATTCTTAGCAGCCACTGGCAGATAGGACTTAAGGACTCAGTGCTGTCCCAGTTCTTCTCCTGTCCATATCAGTGGTAGCATGCCAATCAAGCATGAAGGGGGAAGGAACATTTCTGTTCATCTTTTTTTTAAAAGGGAAAACAACGGAAAATTCCTACCTTGGGTTCATTTCAGAAGTTGTCCAAAAATCTAGTGAACAGCAAGCTTTCCATTTCTGCGGAAAAGTGAAAGAAAATGTATTTCTAGCTGATGGAAAAAAGAAAAAATATGTATGTCTAAAAACTGAGAAGTCAGAGAGATATAATAGCTTCCAAGTCAGTCACTTCCAATAAAGCCAGTGCTGTTGACTGCAGAGTATCCAGGATATGTTATTTTATTTGTTGATACTAAAGAAGAATTTAAAAAAATCAACAAATTGGAAGCATGGTACAGAGAGAAACTTCCTGGGTCATAAAGTCCAGACTTGTAGTATCCCAGGCACCACATAATTGACTCCTTTTCATCTGAGTTATCTCCGGTTTTCTAGATGGATGTGGAAAAAAAACATGTAAAACAGGAGAGGCAATACTGGCAGTCAGAAAATAAAAAATTACATGTTTTTTTTTCTGTATCATAAACAAAGGCACATTAGCAGTGAGAGCAGCTGTAAACATACCAACCTGTAAGGCTCCGACACATAAGGCAAAAACTAAAGTGTAGCAAAAGGTCTAATTCATTTTTGAAGAAATGTGTTATAGTCTTAATACACCTCTATTCCAGGAGTGGCAGAAGATCTCCTTGGCACAGGCACTGAAGGATAGAGCCATGGACTGTGGGCTGGTTTGTGCTTCCCTCCTGCTGTGATCTGGGTTTTCCCCTACTCCTGCCTGACTGATGCAAACACTCTCTGCCAGAAGAGGAATGATCTCAGGTTCAGCCACAGGAATGAAACACAATGTTTAATGTAACCAAACTTACATTGACACAGATGGGAACACAGCTGTACCTTGCAGGGTTAAATCAGTCCCAGAGCTGCTCACTCACTGCTTTTATCAAGTGGTTTGCTGTTCATTGTAGCAGGCATCAGAATCCCTCCTCTCTTTCTCCACTGTCCACTAAGCTTCAGGGTTGCGTTTCCATTCAGTCTTCTTACCTCTATCACCTTTAATTATTCTGTGCAAACTGAGATTTAGGAGCTCAGCTCTCCTTGAGCAGAGGTGGAAATCAAAGTCTGATCTCCTTCTTGATGATGAGATGTTGGGTGTAAAAGGAGGCACTGATTAGAATCATCATAGAATGGTAGGAGTTTGAATGGACCTTTAGAGACTATCTAGTCCAATTCTCCTGCCAAAACAGCTCCACCTAGATCAGGTCTCATAGGAACACATCCAAGCAGGTCTTGAAGACCTTCAAGGAAGGAGACTCCACACTCTCCCTGGGCAGCCTGTGCCAGGGTTCCCTCACCTTAACAGTATTTTTTTAAATTATTATTATATTTAAATGGAACTTTTTGTGTTGCAGCTTCATCCCATTACCCCTTGTCCTGTTGCCAGCTACCTGTGGTGGTTTAGGCCCATCAGGGAACAAAAGACCACGATTAGCCTCAAGTACCGAAGACTTAAGGATTGCTAAAGGGCAGGGAGGGCTTAATTGCCGCTTAAGGTGCAGGACAAAACAGACCAGGCTACTCGGCTTGGGGAAGAAAAACAGAAAACAATTTAA